>WBMV01000134.1:0-87637 GCA_013396655.1 Campylorhamphus procurvoides
GCATTTGGCCAATTTCGACCGGTTACACAGTGGAACAAGATAGGAGCCTTTGTTTGTATGTTGTGTGCCCCAGACACGCATTATCAGCTGGGAGCAGAGCAGTTGCATCAGAGTCCCTCTGTGAATAACAGAGCAGTGTCAGTGCTGGACGAGCTGCTTTGGCTTGTGCAGTTCGTGACAAGTCTCTATTTGAATGATTACTAATCTGCTCTGATTCCAAATCCTGTCACTAGGGGTGTAACAGGTCTATCCTCTTTTCAGGAGGCATAAACAATAATTCTTAGCATGGTAATAGACTCATAAATCAAACCTTAAATTCCAGAGACACTTCTGGAATTTGGCTGTAAGAACTTGAGAGGTTTTCAAGGTCTTTTGCTTGGAGTACACTTCGTTTGCTTATTCATGGTTTGGTTTGGGTCATATATTGAGATTATCTGTAAACTAAGCTGGTAATGATACTGGAATTTCTTCATGGCCATGTAAGAGGAAAAATGAACTCTTTCATCCTTTGTTTTCACTAAGCATTTCTCTCATTTCTCCCCTTTTTTTCATCAGATACAGTTTCATTTTCTTCTCAAATGCATTGTTTGATATAAAATGTCAATAAAGCAGGGGTCATGCTAGCCACGTGAAACTGTGGCCAGCAAAGCAGCTCTCCCGAGGCCCCTGCCAGGGATTTCCTGTTGAGTTTGTGCATAATGAAGCAAACCAAGCTGCTTCATGGATTACTACTGATTCCTCACAGGCTCTTTCTGTCCTGGAGGATCTCTCTTTTGATCTAGCTTTTGCTTTGGAAGAAATGGTTAGATTATATTCACATTTTTCCTAGCTTTACATGGGTTAGGTTTCCTTTCAAAGCTATAGCTTGACCACATGAATTCTTTTCAAAAATAAAAATTACTATATTAAATTTCAGTTTGAGGCAAAAGCGTTCATTTTTCTAGAGGAAATATCTCGAGTTGTGCTTTTAGAAAAGATTATTAAGTTTCCTCTTTCTTCTCTGTCCAGAATGGTTTGCTTGTGAGGACCCTGTGTCTGCATAGCTGAATGATTAGGCAAAAAGTCCTGGGTGGTATTTACGTGTTCATTTTCATGCTCAGGACCCAGCCAATGACTTTACATGAAGCCAGAGTGCTCTGTGCTGTATCACAGCTGAGCCAAAGGTGTCCTGCAGGCAAGAGCCACCAGTCCTGCTGATGGCCTGGCCAAGCTGGGCTCAGCCTGGCACCCAGAGGGGCAGCTGGGGTTGAGGTTATCAGGAAAAGGCTGTTCCCCTCCCTTCCTGCTCCCCAGGCAGGAAGTGCACACAAGGGAATTTGTTGCTCTGCCCTCTGAATTGGCCTGTTTTAGATTTGAATTTGAGATTTGGAAGCAGACCCCGAAGAAAGGGTTGGGCAATGGTTTGTAGTTCGGACTTTTCTCCTTCCTGCCCCGGGTGGTGAACATTTTGAATGGCCTTCTTGGTACATTTTTCAAGGTAATGGCTGAATGTGCAAGTCAGAGAGGGTTCCCCGAGATCAGCTCTGTTGCTGTGAGGGAACAGAGCTGAGCTTCACTAGACCATTGCCATAGTATATGGCAGAGAATAGAATAATCTGTGCCGGGTATTACAATAGAATAAAGCCTCTGATTTCCATGACTAAACTGGTAAGTTGAGCCAGATGATCCCAAGTGCTACTTTGCTTTTCCTTTACTTCTATGAGAGGAGCCCTTGGTCCAGCTAAATGGGTTAGGATAACATGAAACCCAAGGGATTGACTTCCAGTCTCACAGTGGGGCTTGATTCTTAGTTTTTTCAGTGACTGTCTGTTTCTGAAGTGTGGCAAAGCATTGTTGCTCTGCACAGTGTGGGTCAGCAGAGAGGAACCTCCTGTCATTTGTTTATCAGCACAAACAGCATCAAGACATTGACCTCTATAATATGTAGACAGTAAACAATAACAGAAAAGGAAACAGGAAGTAGAATATGTTACTCAAGTAAAGACAATATCCTGTGAGATTGTCTGGAGATAGTACCAGAATAATAATTCTTGGTGTCTTGTGTGATTTTTTTCTGGCTATCCATCATGGGTACATACCGAGCCACTTGCTCTGGACCATCACAGATACTCCCAGTTCACACCTGTTGGAGCACAAAATTTGCTTTTGGTTCCTGGGCATTTGAGTTCAGTAGTTCCAGCAAGAACTGCTTTGCTCCAGGAAGATCATAAATCTTCAAGAACTCACTGGGAGTTCCATTTTACTGCAGTGACCACCATCAAGGTGGGCAAGCTAAGTGGCAATGACATTTGTAACAGTTTTCTGTCAAACAGTTCTCCAGGATGACTGAAAGGGCTGAATTGCAGAGCCCCTTGTAATTTTGCTCTCAGCCAACTTGTTTGGGGATTCCCTTGCAACCTGATGGTGGATGATGTTAGGAAATGCTGCTTTTTCCCAGGATCCCTGAAGGTCTGATGAAAGGAGCTCCTGGGCTGATTTTTCCACCTGTGGCACTGCTTTTGCTCTGTCTGTATCTCTTGAGGAGTCCATTTACAGCAATACTGCTGAAGCCCAACTTAATCACAGACACACAGAAAAGGTCGTGTCTTGTAGAAACTTTCTGCTGTGTTGGTACCTTCTGTTCGATTTGCTGGGCAGATGTAGAAAATTTCATTAATCCTGTATCTATGTTCTGCCTGTAGATTGCATGGAATGTATCCTATATCTATTTTAGCTCTCCTGCAGCTCTTTGATTTGTGTGGACTGGGTTATAGAGAACCTGTGTATGGACTAACTGCTGAACAAACCCACACTGAGGAGGTGTCTGTCCCACTGTTTCAGCTTTCTGGGGATGGCATTGGAGAAAACAAATCTTTTGTTGCTTCTGCAGATTAAAGAGCATCCCCCTGCAACTCACAGGGAGCTACAGAACAGTTTTTCAGTGTTCAGCCTTGGAGTAGAGCAGAATGTGAAAGGTGGATATAAAAATTGAGGTATCTGTAGAAAATTTAGGAAATTTATTAATATAGATGGGTAAACAAGTTTGAATTCCTCATGTTCAATATCTGTCAGCACAAAAGACATGCAGACCACTTTCAATGATATACAAACCACATCTCTGCTTCAGCTGTGTATTTTGAAAACATCAAAAAGCACAAACTTCCCATATGCTAGAGGTGTTTAGTGGATCAGAGTCAACACAGTTGGCCCTGTGCCTTGACATTTGCAGCCTGGGGAGAAAGGTGAGGAAGATGCAGGCAGTGCCTCCCTCGTGGCTGCCCCTGTCCTGCAGCCCCTGGGCAGGTTGAACCATCAGGATGCTCTCAGGGCTGCTGAGCCTGATGCAAATCTGGTTTTAGGACTGGGATTTGCTCTTGGTTCCCAACCACCTCCCTCCTGTTGTCTTTCCCAATAAAGAAGGGGAGGTAGAACATCAGCCTGTTGGGTTCACACCAGTTGTACCAAACCACTTCTGTGTTTCTCAGGCTCCAGAAGCAGCAGGATGTCAGGGGTGCTTTTCCCTTTGGATTCACCTTCCCTAATTACCTTCTTCAGTCTTGCTACATCTGCTGGAGCACTTACTTGTGAAGGATAGCATGAGAATATTAGTGTTTGCATGCTACCAGCACTAAACCTCTGCTTGATTCTCTCATTTGTAGCTAAAACAGTGTTTGGAGCAGAAATTCCCTCACATACACTGAGGCAATACTGGCCATAGTGTGGGATCTTGATTTCTGTAGAGTGTAGGGCATCACTGTGCACCAAACATTGGAGCATAATTATGAAATAAACACTCTCCAGAAACCACAGCTAAGCCTCAAGTCAGCCATGCTCAGCTAACTTCCATCTTTTAGGACCTGCCACTTCTGTGTGCTCCCAAGTTGTGACTAGGAGGTGCAGAGCCATACTGGGGCATTGCTGGTCTGAAGGAAAATGGGAAGCAGGGAAAATGAGGAAGGAGCTCAAGCTCTCCTCTTGAAGCTTCAGACTTTATAGTAACTACTACTGCACCTCTGCTTGGGAGTTGTCTCAGGGTCACATCAAACAGGACCAGTTGTACATGCCAGCTCTCAAGGAAGAAAACAAAAATGAAGAGTGTGAATAGTAAGGTAAGTTCTTCCTTTTAAAAGCAAATGAACCTTCTACATAAGGAAGGCAAGTCACAAGAGGAGGCTCTGCTCAGTGATGGCATCAAAGCATTGCGAGCATTCTCCTTTCCCTCAGCTCCCTGTAATTTGAAGAGCTGGTGATGCCAGAGAGCTGGGATTCCAGGCAGAGTTGTTGATCTTACCTCACTTGGAGAAGCTGCAGGAGTTGGTTCTTTCTTACAAGACATTGGCCCGTCTTTGTTATATGGGGGATTTCTCACATTCCATTTAAACTCATTATGCTGCCTCCTGTTCTCAACAATTAATGCCTCTGTGCCTGATCCTGTCCATTCTGAAAATAGCTACAGATACAGCTCACAACTATTTATATCGGCCAGGGTCAACACGACACATGCCCAGAAGAAATGATGCCTTTTAACAGCTTCTGCATCAGTGCAGTTAAAAAGGCTTAAAATGCACAGGGAACATGAACAAAGTTTGGTGTTGCCCACTCTTGCATTTCACCTGAAGGAAGATGCAGAAAGTTGCATGTCATTTTATAGAATCTACCAGAATTTGCCCCTGCATTTCTTTCAGCTTTGAAAGCAGGATATTTTTCAAGTCATGTTGTGTTTAATGTATCCCCAGTGTCCAGCAGCAGATTAGCTCCATGTCCAGGAATGCAACAAGAACCATTTATCATTCCAGAGTAGTAACTTCCTTCCCTAGAAGTAAGTCTTCCATATGTTTTGGCATTTTGGGTCCTGAGCTGCTGTTGGGATCATGCTTAGAAAGCTCAGAATTGAGTAACTCAGAGGGTAATTTGTGCTCCAGGGTAGTTCACCATTTGGATGCCAGAGCATTATGAAGTGAAGAAACAAACTTGTGGAGCAGTTAGAAAACAAGTATGATTTCTGTAGAGGATGTCTGAAACACTGCTGGGTTCAAAACTGGCACTGCATCTGCTGACAGGTGGTTGAAGTGGCAAGGAATTCTTTTTCATGTGTTTGTGACCCTCTATTTACCATTTGAAGTACAAAGATGCACTTCTATCTAAGTATCTGGCCAGAGAGAGAAGAGGATGAAGGATGTTTCTGAGTATATTCATACACTTTGTTCTCTTAGATTGTGTGTTTCATTCACCGCTGGTGCAGAATGCAAGTTCTAAAACAACAAATATCAAAGCCATTAATGTCAATGGTTCAATGTCATTAACATTTCATCCAAGGGAGTTCAGGGCAGTGCTCTTTATTTTGCTGTGTGCATTGAATTGGGACAGTTTTTCAGTCTGATGAAAAGTGACTCACAGTGACTCTGCATTGGAGCATCATGTGAAAGCAACAATCAGCTTTTTTAACCTCTGAAAAGAGTCAGTTCCAGGGCTGAGGGAAGAAGGTAAAAGGGAGAGAATCAATTCCTCTAAGAGAAGTGTGGAAGGCAGTGGGGGCTGAAGCCTCCACAGGGTCCCTACCATGTGGAGTAGGTGCATCGTGTCTTTCAGAGCAGAGCCCAAGAACCAACTCTCTGAGAGGGGCAACAGAAGAAGGGATAAATTAGACTCTTCCTGGGCTTCAGTGACTTTTTGGGAACTTCCCTCTCCAAAAGATTCAGGAACAAATTTCAATGCCTATGGGCAAGTTAGAAGCAAGAGGAACCTGATGTGGCATTTGCAGAGAGTGACAATCCTTAAAAAAAACAAGGACAAAGGAAATAAATATTTCTAAATCTTGCAGTGGGGAGAACTAAACACACAGCACAGCTGCAGATCAGGGGTGATGAACAGACTGTGGGACAGACTAAACAGCTATAGCATCACTTGTACTTGGGTTTTGATTTTGCAAGCAGCTCTCTGACTAATCAGAAATAAGGGACTTGCATTCGGAGTTGTACCTACAGGAAATGAAGCTTCACACAGGAATGGAAACCAGACAGAAAGTGTCCAGAAAGGGATTTCTGAGTGGCTGATGAGCTCAGAGGTGGGAGCCAGTTGTGATAAATTCAATGATCCTACAATATCAGAGATAGTTTGAGACTCCCTTTCCTGACAAAAGATGAGCTGGGGATGTGAAATTTCTGTCACTCCGGTCTATTGTGATAGAAACACTGCTTGAAGAGCTTTAAAGACAGGCAAAATAAAGCCACATTAAATGTTCTTTCCGGGATGAAAGCCAAATCCAGAAAGAATTTAAGGAGCTTTAAGTTTCTTTCTCCCCTCAGAGGACCTTCTATTTAAACAAACAAACAAAAACCACAAACCAACCAAACAAAAAAACCCCACAAAACAAACCAAACCACAAAAAACCCCAAACAATTTAATAACAAATGAAAGTAAAACATGAACAATACATGAACAAACTGAAACATCCCTATCTTTGTCCAAGAATTTTTAAAAGGTAATCTCCACTAGTGTTTCACTTGCAACGTTCACAGGTAAACTTTTGTTATTTCTGGGAGAGATAAGAACTGCATTTGTGGATCTGATATGACAAAGCAGCCTGTACTTGTGAGCTCATTCAGTTATCACTTGTTTTAATTCTTTCATGCCTGCAATGACAGACAGCAGGATTGCCTTGACTGAAAACTCCCCAGCAATTACAGGGCAGGAAAGAAGCGGAGGTGTCACTTGCATGCTGTGAACTTATCCCTTCTGTGACATGAAAATGTAAACTCTGCTTGCTTCTGAGAGGATAATTTTGTGTCCAGGCTCCACAGTCAGTGGAAACAGCAACATTCCTGTTTCTTCAGTACACAATAACCCCATATTGAGAGATTCATAGTGTGTTGTCCCTGCTAAGCAATAAAAGCAGAGCTGAAACACAGACCATTTCCCCCCATTTCAGCAGGTCTGCCAGCCCACCCAGTCTGAGCTTGGGTCTTGGGTTACAGGGTGATTTTCAGCGAGACCCAACCTCTAGACCAGTGTAAGGCCTGGCTCCTGGAGTAACCTGAGTGTGCAAGAATCTCAGATTTGGCAGGGGGAGGTTATTTGTTTAAATTACTATGTATGGCAAAAAACTTGTAAATTCAAAATCTGGACCAAAATGCAACTTCATTATTTCTATGAAATTGTAGAACTTAGGGTATTAGAATGTTCACTTCTGTAAGAGAGTTTGACTTAGGATTTAGGAGGATCAGCAGTATCCCTACAATCTCACACAATTACTTCTCCATATATCCAGCCAACCCTTATTTAGTATGCATGCAGCACAGGTTCACACAAATGGTTTCCATGTTTTGCATTATCTGTTATTTCAAGCTGAACAAATCTGTCATGAGACTAATGTAGAAGGGAGGGGTGCATGTGCTTAGCTAGTCCAAAATCTAAAAAATCAGAACTGAGTTCACTTTCTTCCATTCTTTGGAAAGCCTTCTGTCCATCACTGAATCTGTCCTTCAGGGGTGTGAAGTCATTCAAAAACAGACGAGACAAAGAACCACACCCTGCAAGTCTTGCCTTGGTTTGCTTTTACAAGATCTCAAGCCACATGTTACTTTGGTTGCAGTTTTCTGCAGAGGAATAAACACAAAGGAGAGAACCCCTCACATCAGGGCCGTAGAAACACTGAGTAGAGAGGGTCTGCCTCGAGGGGCAGATGCAAACACCACTAACTAAATTTATTTAATAGTCAAAAGGCCTGGTGTGGTGCAGCAAAGGACCCAAGCCCAGACCTGCAGCAGCCCAAGTCAGTGCCAGACACAACAGAAGATGCACCATGTCCCGTGCCTTTCCCAGGAGTTAGCTCTGCTTTCTCACTGCACAAAGAACTATTTGTTAAAAACACCTCACAGACTGCTACGTTAGCCTTCACTCAGGATTTTTGGGTGACAAGCCTTTTAAATACATTGATGACCAGATAGCCTAGGGCACTTGTTACTGGGGAGATTTATCACAAAGCAGATTGCATTCATTGTTGGGATACACCTGGTATGCTAAGCCATGTGGAAGAAAAGGAGAGGAAAAGAACAAGAAAAGACTTGCACCTATGGGAAGAAGAAAGAACTATTAAGATAATCCATGGACTGATGGGTTTTAAAAGTTCTAATCGTTCAAATAGTATAGATAGTTATTTTGTTGTATTAGAATAGTAATAATTACATTTCTATTGTTCGAATGTATTGATTGGTTGTTTCACCCCTGTTCCTTTACTGGTCAGCCTGTGGAGCACTGCACCACATCCTTATATGGCTCACCCTTATATGGTTTCTGTCCCTCCCCTATTTCCCTTATATGGGTATGCTCCACCCATGTTCCAGAACCTTCCCCTCAGACCCTATATAAGCTGTCCGTTACCCTCAGTAAACTGCCATTCTCGTAGCACCCTCTGAGAGTGTGCCAGTCCTTTCTCCCCTAAAAAAAGGATCATGACAATTCATAACTCAAATTACTTGTCTACCACCTGTATTTTCATTAATTGCTTGCATGGAAATAAGTACATTTCTTTTCAGATATTCTTGGCATTTTGCAAGCTTATTAAAGGAAATAGGTGATGTTTGGATGTGGGTGATGTAATGGGTAATAAAGGCAAAAACATATAATTTACTAATCAAATTAAAACTTGTGAAAGTTTTCTTAAAGTTGCCAGGTGTTATACTTGTGAAGGTTTTCTTAAATCACTAAATGTCATGCTTAAGCTGCTAAATGTTAAACCACAATGTTATGTATGTTATGCTGGTGTTAAGTTTTGGACTGTACTGATAAAGGAAAGACTTGCTGCCTTCGTCTTTGAACCACCTAACAACCCCTAGCAACAGGACAGAGCCCAGACTAGGAATGATGTGAAACTGAAAGAGAACAGAGTTGGTGCCTTCATCTCTAAACCACCTAACAACCCCTAGCAACAGGACAGAGCCCGGAGCGGGAATGAAGTGGACTTTAATTGGAAGATTCAAATGAAAGTGGGAACAGAGTGGATTTTGATTGAAGAAACCAAAAGAGAACAGAGGGTATAAAAGAGAACTGGGGACCCATTAGGGGTGTGGTCCGTTGCGGAGTAGGAGACTCCCTGGTCGCCCAGCGCGCTGCTTTGCTCATTTTCCTTTAATAAAGTTTAATATTCCAAATTTTCAAGATTATGGTCTTTTGCCTATAACAGGGGACACAACCCTTACAGAAGGTTCTGGCAGAGGAGTTTCAGGTTCTGTGGAAACAAGCTAAGAAGCTGAGCTGGGAAGTAAAATGAATGTCATCCTCCCAGTTCACAGGCCTGTGTGAGTGGTGTCTGCTATTGCCCAAGCGTGGTGGTTTCATGTTGCACAGCCCCCTTTGCTATCTCACTTCAGACTGGCTCTGGGGTTTGAGGTTTAGAAAAGTACAGGTGCTTTGCAGAGGAAAATTTATTGCTCTCAACAAAGGAGTACTGTGGGATCCTCCTAGATCTCTAACAGCTACATTCTTTCAGGCTTGGTAATGTACTTCGTGTTAATGAAAATGAGTAGCTCATTGTGTTGGTATGAGCCAGGTGTAATGTAAATAGGCATTGTGCAAACACATCCAGACTACCAAGGCAAATCATTTCAGGTTGATCCTCGCCTTCTGTAAGCACAGATTGATAACCCAGGGGAAGGCCTTTGTCTACAAGCTTGCTGCAGTTATCTACAGCCCTGACAGCTGGAGATCTTCCCAAGGAGTTACAGGCATGACTACTGCCAGAGCAGGATCACTGCCATGCTGCTTCCACATAGCCGATGGCAAAGCCTCATCTGTAGATCAAACCCTTGAAAATGACTGTGTTTAGAACCAAGCTGAAGATGCAGCAAACCACAAGAAGAGAGCAGCTTCCAATGATGCATGGGCTCTGCATCATTCCTAGACCTAGAGTTCTCCAGCAGCATGGAAAAGGAGCATCAGAGGGGTTCAAAATGCTGCCTATCATTGAACGCCTTTGTGACCAGCAGGCAGATTGCAGAAGAGCTTTCTAGAGGGGAATCACAGTGTGCTGGTACTGTGTGCTTGTTAGCTGAAAGCCATACTCTTTAAAAACATGCTTGAACTGATACCAAGTCTTTAGAATTAAATTAGCCCCAAGCAGACAAGCATGCTGGAACACTGGCTTCCACCTCCTTTGGTCTCATCACTAACCCATCCCCTCGTTATCGGGGCCTGGATGTGTGGAATCCCTGGAGCTGTAATAATAAAGACCTGGTGAACATGTAAAACTGGGTGAAGGGGAATTACTGGAAATCTGAGACCCCTCCCTGCATTTACAGAGCAAACACCTTTTATAATTGATATATGTATTTATGTAGCTTTATTTGTTACAAATCTATAGTAAATAATGCCTCGACAGCTCAAACATTTAAGGTACAATGAGTCACTCTCAATATTAAATGAGAAGGCTTGATCCCAAAATTTTTGATTGTGATGAATCTGTGTTTTAAATCTATCTCAAACTGCTTGTTAAAGTAAATGCCTGTGGTGTGACTGGGCTGGAAACATGAAAGAGAAAATTCACTGGGCTTTCAAACTGGAACACACACTGCCTGCTCCTGCTTCAGGTTTTATTGTAAGGGCTCTGCTTTTACCCACGTGGACAGCAACTTCACAGAGATTTTCCACAGCATGCTGTTTTTGTGTGAACTTACCAGCAGTAAACTCAAAAATGGCCCAAATGAAACTTGTCAGTGAGACTGTGATGCAAGTCTCCCTCTGTGCACAACCCACAGAAGGTTATCAGCCAGCTGTTGCCCCTGCCAGAAAGTGTTAGCTCCCGAGTTTGGGTTGTGGTTTGGCTTGGGAGACTCCAGGCTCAGTGTGCAGAGTGCCAGCCAGCAAACAAACAGCCTACCCAGGGTCACCCCCTCCCTCTGAAAGAAAAGTGGATGTGTCCCAGGAAAGAAGGACACAATACACTTACACGTGTCTTTTACCCACTGTGTCTTCCCTCCAACTTTTATCAAGGTCACTTGGATACCATCTCAACACAGAACCCAACAGGTGCTTCCTTTAATTCCATATATATATTATATTGTAATATAATACATTATGTATCAACATCTTAAGCTTTATATTTCAGCATAGAGTCATTGAATAGTTTGAGTTAGGAGGGACTTTAAAGGTCATCTAGTCCAGCCCTCCTGCAATGAGCAGGGACATCTTCCACTAGATCAGGCTGTTCAGAGCCCTGTCTAACCTGACCTTGAAGGTTTCCAGGGATGGAGCATCCACCACCTCTCTGAGTGACCCATTCCAGTGTTCATCACCCTTACTGTAAAAAGCTTCTTCCTTATGTCTACTCTAACTCTACCTTCTTTTAGTTTAAACCACTACCCCTTGTCTTATCCCAACAGACCCTGATAAAAATAAGCCCCCTTTAAGTACCAAACGTAGCAATAAGGGCTTCCTGGAGCCTTCACTTCTCCAGGCTGAAAAAGCTCAACCCTCCCAGCCCTTCCTCACAGCAGAGGGGTTTCAGTCCTCTCATCATCTTTGTGGCCTCCTCTGGACTGGCTCCAACAAGTCCACGTCCCCCTTATGCTGGCATGTCCCTGAGAAACTGGAGTCTACTTTCTGGAATGATCAATATGATAAATTTAGCAGGTTGTTTCACACAGAAGATATTTTTACAGGTATTTCCTTACAATCTTGCAAAGGGTGGAAAGATTATTATATCCAGTCAGAGAAGTGGAAGAGGCAGGATGCCATTACATGTCAGGGAATTTTCCTCTTTGTAGGCCCTGTCCTTTAGACCTGCAATAACCAGAAGTGCTTGGACTCATTGTGAAGCAGTAGAAAAAGTTTTCACCAGCATCACCTGTACTGCTGCTGTGTCCACAGACCCTAAAATGCAGTGATGTATGCTACCAAATGCTGCCACTCCCCTTGCCATCTGCACAAACCCATCTGTATTGCTCTCCAGCAGTGACCACATGGACGAACAGCCACTCACTGTAGTTATTGCTAACTGGGCAACCACACAGCTGTTTGAATTGATCACAGATCAAATGCTAAACAGTCTGGGGGACAAACATCAGTCTTAGCTGATCATTAGCTCAACAAGATTCTTTCTTTCTTTGGTTTATAAATGTAACTATGAGTAAATAGCCTAGGAAGTAGCCCTGTGTAAAAGGGGTTGGGGAGGAGATAAAGGGACTGTGGATTACAAACAGGGGTGGGTTTGGGTTTTTTGGGGTTTTGGGGTTTTTTTTCAGTTAAGAGGGGATTTTTTTAAAAAGCACAGTTTAATATTTTGAAGAAAAGAAAATCAGTTTTTTGCAAGCAACATTGCCTGAACACAATAGTGTGTGGCAATGGAGAGTAGAAGTGCCCTGGGCCAGAAAAGTCTGCTTTCTTTTTTCAGCTACAGGAAGTATAAAAAAAAAGCACAGTTGCCAGTGCAAGAACTAATTCCAGATTTGAAATTCTTCCTGTTGAGAAATACTGGTTTCATAAGCATGGAAGTGTGCTCTTCATAATTACAATCTTCCACCATATGATTTCTTACTAAAATTTAGAAAATTTAGTGACCTTTCACATAAATGGTGATATCAGACTTTAGTATTTTCACTATGTAAATGTGACGTAGCTGATTTTCTCAAAATCAATCTTTACAATTTCTGTACAATTCCCATTGATTGTCTCTCAAGCTGGAGAGTATTGGATGTTCTTGTTTCCAGCACTTCTGCTCTGCAAGCTGTGCACTTCTAATGTATCTGTTAGTGTAGAATCCAGAAATATTTTGCTAAGCCATCTCCTGTTCTTTTATTTTTTTTTTTTCCTCTCTCTGTTATTTTTCCCTCCTCTCCTCAAAAGTGTGTCCTTCAGCACTGGTGGGATTTCCTGCAGGCAGAGCAGCATTACAGTCCATTGCAAGTCTTCTGCATGTTCCACAGCACAGGGAAAAGTTATGCTGTGAAATATCAAGTTTCCACCTGTTGCCTTTGAAAATGTCATTTTTTTTTTTGCCTGGGAAATGATTCTTAGGGAAGCAGCAATTTGCACAGTGTGCACAGTTCATGCCCCTGAATTCCCATGTTTGTTGACTTCTGAGTTTCACATTGGAACTGCCGGCGTTCAGCCTTGATGTGATGAAAGGCTGAAAAGCCCTTCGAGGTGTGATGGAAACGGGAACAGAGAGCTTGCCAAACCCTGCAGCATTCTGCACACTTGAAAAGCCACCAGTGTCCTTTTGCTCTTGGCTCCTGTATCTAACTTCAGCTGCCCAAAAGATGCAAGAATGAGGTAGTTTCCATTGAAAACATGTTTGATTTGAATTAAAACTCTCCTTTGCTCTCATTTTTGTAACAGTCCTTCCAATATGTCTTGCAGGGATCGCAGGGTACCCTCAGCATGAGCATCCAGAGTAATCTGAGTGCAGGACACACCTGTACAGCAACACTGTGCTTGTGCTGCTTGTGCTGCTTTTAGAACTGGTTTTCTGATGGCCCCTTACCCAAAGAATGTGTATTTAAAAGGGGTCAGGTTTCTTTCTCTCCTGTTTGTTTGAATGGAAGCAGCGTCCTTGCTTCGATGTGAAGGTGAATGGGCAACACATTTCCCTGCCATGTGTCCCCCTGCACTGTCTAAACACTGAAATATGAATGTCCTTCATCCGTGGATGCCCCTTGTGCTGTTACTTGTGATCCCTGTATGGTTCTGACCATGCCAGTCAGATTTGGACTCCAGAGACTGCAGTGGTTGGAGTAATGCGACCTTGCCCTGAGCTGTACAGCACTGCTGTCACCAGATGTGTGGGAGTGCCCTTCTGTGGTTGGTGTTACGTGTATTCTGAAAATCAGGAGAGGAGCTCAATGTTCAATGAGAGGCCCTCCTCACTGGTTTAGCAGCTAAGGTCACTCGGTATTCCTGACACCATTTATATAATTTCTGTTTCTGTTGATTGTAAATACTTTCGAGGCAATTGAGAGAAGATTTTGGCATGTGCATCCTTGATCATGTGTAACAGATCATGTGTAACGTGCCACAAAGTCCACATCTTCAGACCAGCAGTAAGGGTACATCTGTGCTTCATGGCTGATTACAGGGTTAGGAATATTGCAACAGCTCCAGCAGAGACCAGAACAAGCACATTTTTCCTGAGGGAGTAGACTTCTGAAAGCAGCAGTCAGATTCTTCAGGACATAACTTCTACCCGGAAGAGGTATAGACTGCTTTCCTTCCCCTAATACCAGACCTAATTATGCATTACTGCACTTAATTATGCATTACTGTATTGGGTAGGGAAGGTCTTACATTCTCATTGAGCTTGACAAGGTTTATGTGGACTAGCATTACCATTATTTTGACCCAAGTGAGGGAGTCATTTCACTCCTTTCCAGATTGATGTGGTGGTGTCTGAAATCAGCTTCTGAATCTCTGTTCTAAATTGCTTCATGTTCTAATCTCTTCGTTGATACAGCTTTGGCTTTACTTAAGTGCTATGATATTGAGTCCAGGCTCAGGCAGTGATTGAAGCAAGACAGGGCTTCTTTCCTGTTCCATCTTCTTTCCTTGAAACAGACCAAGATCAATCCATGACTGAAGTGTTAGCTGGGGAGAAGGCAAAACCTAAGATTGTTTGTGGTGTGGAGTGCATGTGTTTGCTGACTGTGTGCTATGTAGGGCAGAACAATCACCTGCTGATGGCATTCAGACCTCAATTCGAGCCTGTGTGAGGCAATGGTTGGTGGTTCCAGGCTCGCAGCTGTGCTCAGATGCAAGGGGGTGTACACCCACACCCGTGGATGGTGGAGCTCCTGCAGGGGGAAAGGGACAGGTTGCAGCCCTTCCCTGTGGGATAGTCTGCACTGCTCGTTCTCTTTTGCATCACCATGGCTGTGATCAGGCTTAAAATGCCAAAGGAAAATGTTTGTGCTGGTTGTCCAAAATGCCCACCAATAACATGACAGTAACAGATAAAAAGGCAGAGAAAACTCTCCCCGTGAGTCTCTGAGCTGTACTTACAGTGTAAGCAACTCTTACTGAGACTCACGGGACTGATTTTAGTGTCATCACCATGTCCAAGAGGCTCCAGCAATGTGTGAAAGTGCAGGGTGAATGACAGAACCACCAAGCCCTTGCCAGTGCTGCCTATTGGCTGTAATGCCCTACAGGTCTCCACTACAGAGTGATAGAGAGCTTTTCTTCCACCATCAGTCAGCAATCCTCAGCCACATAGGTTTTGTTTCTTTGCAAGATCAGACTTAAAAATAGCAGGACGATTCTTAATCAAGTGGGTTAGCAATGCGTGAAAGGAATCTACAGAGCAGGCTATTGCCCCTGCTATCATAGTAATTGTTCTTATCTTGCTAACATTGCCTGCTTTCAGCTCAGGAGGCTTCACGTGAAAATATGCCAGTTCTGCTGCCTTATCCATAGGCAAAGCATGCTGTGTGTGTCAGGAATTACAGATTTCTTTAAAAATATATGACTGTGTTGGAATCCGTGACTTCTGCAGCAGCTATGACAAAATGCAGGCTAAAGAATAATTTACACTTGCTCAACCTACCACTTTCTCACTCTTGCTCTGTGCTGCTCAAACCCAAAATCCCCCAGCACCCAATTACGAATGTTTGAGGAGAGGTTCATGTTATTTTACTGACAGTGGGCCAAGGTGAGGTCTGTGTTTTCCTCTTGCACCAACTGTGAGTCTGACACACAGTCAAGCAGTTTTCTTACCCAGTGTAAAAAGAAGAGACTTTAGTCTCATGTTCCCAGTGCTCACTTGAAGTTGTCAAATTTATCCTGCCCTGTCATCTTAAATTCTTTCCAATGAAGTGTGACAGCGTAGCTTAAAAATGTCAAAGGGTGCAGCTTTTTTTAAGAGTATCTGTTTTCATCTCTTGGGAAGTTATTAAAAAAATAGATAATAACCTTGAAAATAGACAGAAAGGGAGCACCTGTACAAAAGCAATCTCTGTAAAGACATAAAGAAACAAAAACCACCAACATTTGTGTGATCTAGGATAGGGTATGAGGGAAAGGAAAAAGATGCAAATTGTCCTTCTCCCTTGGTTTTTTTCCTACATTTTTGGAACAGAAAGATTTATGTATTTGCTGCTGTAGTCACGGAGGGAAAAAATGGATTAGAGCAAGATATCACATTGCAGAAAATTAGTGTTCTTGCAGCAGTTACCCCTGTACAGACAGAACCTTGGGCCAGAGTCGTGCCAAGTCTGGCTTCTCACCCCATGGATTCTGTGTCACTGCACTTGGCCATGCCAGTCTTTAACACTCGGCAGTAAAATCTAGGGGTTGGATTCTCACACATTACCAAGGAGCTTAAGCCCATGCCATTCATGACTACAAATATATTTAGGAACTTTCTGCAGTCAGGAGCACTTGGGGATAAATATCTGTCTGGTTGTCTGCTGGGTTTACGATGATTCTGCTGGGTACTGCCTATTATTTGGCTTCAAGCAGTGAGCTGAAAGCACACCCTATAATGAACAAAAACTTTGTTGGAAAGAATTCTTTTGTTCTTACATGGGTTTGCTGTCATCTCCTGAAATGTTATTAATTTCCTCTTGGAAATGTCTACAACAATCAAAGCTTGCTGTGGTTGCCAGCCATTTGGTTTAAATAAACAGCTGTATTGATTTACAGAGTTGCTGGGCCTTGGGCCAGGTTTCCCTTTGCAGTGTCCTAAAGGTCCCTGAGACAGCGTGCCCTTCCCTGCCTAAGCTCTGTCTTGTCTGCCACATCCTACTGTATCCAGGCCCTTTCTACATGGGAAACATGCCTGGACATTAAGGAACATTGGGATTTATGGTGTGAAAGCTGGAAGTAGCCAGCTAGCTCTTGGCTTGGTTCTTTTCATCCCAAACCCACATGTTTCCCAGCACCTCTGGGGATCCCAGCATTTCCTTTTAAGCTGCTTTAAACATGTGTCTGCTTCTTCCTCTCTGCTTTTTATATTTTAGGAAGAAAATCCCTAGAAAATGGCTTTCTTGGAGGCGTTTGCTTTCAGAGACTGTATGAGAGCAGAAAATATAATTAGAATGGAAGGCACTGTCCTTAAAGAGGCTATTTTAGCACTGGGAGTAGCATAGCTTAGGCAAAATGGGCTGTAAAATCCATTTAAGACGCTGGCTAAATACCTAAGCTGTGGTCTTGAGCTATCTTTGTACAGTGCTGCCAAGGCAGCTTTGATGTGTTTGTGGGAACTGATGCCATTGGCATGATGGTAGCACAGCCCAGAGTCCTCCTCTCTGCCAGAAAGGGAGTGTCTTCCCTGAGCATCAAACCAGGCATCCCAGGAAACAGCTAGATCCTTTCTGAGGCCCCTCAGCACCTACAAACACAGTCAGTGAGGAGATAAGCCTCTGGTTTGGAACTTAGATGGGCACCAGAAAGGTCTGGCATGTGGGAGCTGCTGGAGAAGATCTAGGTTTTAATTTCTGCTTGTTGGGAGACAGGATGACTAAGGGCAGAATGTTGCATCTGATGAATCTGGTGGCAACTGCCTTTTTAGGAAACAAGTAATGTGACTGGTGATAAATGCTGGGATGCTAATATGATCTTGATTTAGGACATCCAGTACATTCAGATTAGCACATAACCAGGTAGCAAAGAGAAATATAAGAATCTTGATTCCAGTGGCTCTTGATCAGAGTCAGAATTCATCTCAGATTACTGAGTGATTAGTTGATACTGCACTTGGAACTTTCTTTGCCTTACTCTTCTGGACTTCGACCTTACCAAACACCCCAGGTATGCAGGTCTGGCCTGTCTGCAGGATCTTGCAGCACCTCCAGAAGCAATAGTGTCTGAAGCAGCAGCTCCCTTTGGGGTTCCATCAGCTCACCCAGAAGGTGATTTTTGGAGGTAGACTGTGCTCTTTGTTACTCTGCCAGTGGAAACCTTAAGTCCAGTGGACACGATGATCTGTTTTTCAATTCCTCCTGACACTAAACTAAAAAAAAAAAAGGGAGTTGCTCTGTTGGCTTGAAAGTTTTCTAGGGTCTGGATTAACATTCCTTGACTTCTTCTTGAGTCACTGCAAATATCCATACTTGGAAGAGAGCAGGATGTATCAGGGCAGTGGTGTGGAGTCCTCTGCACTTGTGTTTGAGGCCTCTCTGCACGTCTCCAGCACCCAGAAAGGGAGAGGAGCACATGCGATCACTCTGCTGATTCTGCAGCCTTGAGGGGTTTTGTTTTGTCAGCTCTGCATTTGCACAGGGCTTGACTCGGTGTCTCCATTACACATGTGGGAGTTTTGCCTTGCGCTTGGCATGTGGCTCGCAAGGAAGATGGCCAGCACTCCTTGAGTGTGTGCCACATATTTCTGAAGGAACTTTCTTCTTCTGATAAATAGCACATTCCTCAGGGATGCAAGGGCCTCCAGGGAGCTGTTTGACATCTCTGACCCTCGGTGAGGTGTTACAGAGCAAGCTGAGGTCATGCTAGGGGTTATGTTTTGATCCTCTGTTCCTTGAGGTCAGCACTAAGTGGGGGGGATTAAGGGATTCTGAGCAGTCTGTAGGAGGGGTCCACTGCTGGGGGCAGCCTTGGAAAGAATGTTTGTCATTCCCACTGCTTGCTGTGGGAAATTCGTAGGATCACTGCAGCAAGAGCTGGGATTTCTAGGGAGTCTAAGCAAGAAAGAGCCTGAGGCAAGATTTATCTTTCTTATCTAGCTGTGACATTTCTGCAGGAGATGCTGTTTTACAGCTTTTTGAGTTCTCCTGTAATCTTCAATTTAGATTCAGGGGGTGAGGAAAAAAGTTATGCACTTTGTCCAAAGTCTTTCTCTTGTTGGTTTTGCTGACATGAAATTTACTTTATGGTTATTTGGATCACAACACTTAGAGGAAAAGTAGCTTGCCTTAGAACTTGCTATTTGTCCCAAAAGCTGCGTTAATTAACTAACTCATGCATCCATAGGCTTAAAAGTCACTTTACTCAACCTACATCTCCTTAACACCTGCTCAGCCTGGTGTTAAAAAGTGCTGTCCAAGTGTGGGTTTGGCTTGAAGGAAATCAGAGCGGTGGAAGCAGGCGATTCTCCTGGGGCCAGCCTGAGCCCCAGCTCTGGCATTGTTCACCTTGTGCTGCCATCTGGGTGGGAAATCTGGGGCCTCTTTCGTAAGGCTGGGCTGTCCCACGCAGAGGAGGCACCCACAGCATGATGCAATATGCCCACAGAGGGCTGTGCTCCTCCCCGGGGATTAGTGGTGCTGAGAAACACAGTTTATGAGCTGCTGAGGCCCAGGACAATGCAAGTTTTTCCACTTCCAAGCGCTGAGCTGGCTTTTGGGTTGATAAAACACAGTATGACACAGTCCACAGCCAAGAGACACCACAGGGTAAACCTTTTAACAATTCTAGCAGGATTGTGAATGCACACATTTTTGTTATTTTATAGAGACCTCTGTGCCTGGAGGTCTCAAAAAGATTTCAAGTTATTAGTGAAATTCCCCATTGTTTTCTCCTTTGTCTGTAATATTCCTTGTCTCCAGGCACTAACAGTCCTGCAGTCAATGTCAGAGCAAAAAACTTGTACCTGCTCTGCACTAACACACCCCAATAGTAATTGTCAGACACCTTCTGAATTCTTTCTGCCTACTTCATTCTGTCATTAAGGACAACAGTAAGGTATAAAAATCCCTGAATCCCAAAAGATAATTTGGCACTTGAATATTGGGTGACAAGAAAGGTTCTGGTTTGGTCTTGAGCATATTGTGGTGTCATGATTTTGCATCT
Organism: Campylorhamphus procurvoides; assembly: GCA_013396655.1. NCBI lineage: Eukaryota > Metazoa > Chordata > Aves > Passeriformes > Dendrocolaptidae > Campylorhamphus > Campylorhamphus procurvoides. The sequence goes on from WBMV01000134.1 coordinate 19,711, forward strand.
TATATTGCTCAAGCCTCCAGTTACTCAGAGCTGTTTGGCACAAAATTCCATTGGTATCTCAAGCAATGAATTGTAGCCTTGAAAACCCAGTACCCCCCTCAAAACAACCCAAAGGAAACAGGTTTGTGTTTGGAACACATGTACAATTGAACCTGTGAAGTTCACACGTGGAAGGGACATTCCTGTTTTTTCATTGCTAATTGTGTTATGGAACTGGCTTCTTTCAACAGGAACTTATCATAAGATACTCTAATTATATTTTTTTAGCAGATGGAGTTTTTTAGAATAATCTAATTGAAGTCTCTCAAAAATTTATCATCCCAAATGCATCCTACATTTGGTCTTCTAGCCCTTCCTCATTAGTGCTTCCTTCATAAGTTTCTCTTTCTTACCCTTGACAATTGCTTCAGAAAAATAACCTTTCATTACTTTTATGTCTTCCCTTTGTGAAGGCCTGTCAGTTTAAAGATATAACTCTTTTATTCTTTTCCTGTGCTTTCCAGAAGCACAAATATTTGAAAGAATACCTGTATTCTAAAAATATATGTTAGTAAGAATGAAGGCTGAAAGGTGTTAAAGCAGATGAAGTTCTTAGAGGTCTCTGCTGCTCCCCATCCCTGCAGGATGTGAACATATTCCATGGAAAATAGCAAGGCCATTGTGGAGTATCTGTGATCTCTGGGATGTGTTCTGTCTCATCCTTTCACACAGTTATAAATGGGAAATAAAATTTACATTATAAATGGGTAGCTTTTGCAGTTGTAGAACTATTGTACTGGACTGTTGCCTTTTAAAAAAACAGCATTGCATCTCCTGGCATGACATGGTCCAAGAATACCTTCCATCACTGCCGTTTCTTTCCACACCTCCCATGAAATTGCTGCTCTGCAGGTTGTTACTGCAGAAAACACAACCCTCTGCCAGCTGCCACATCAGCTCTGGCACTGCAGAAGTGAAAGTGTGAAGGGCGGGATCAAGTCACCGTAATGGATGGATGGGTGGGGGGGGTGGATGGATGGACACCACCTCCACATGCTTACCTTCCTGTTTTCTCCTGTTTTGTTTTTTCTTTTTATTTCCCTCTCTCCCATTATTTCAAAATTAAGCCACATGAAATCTACGCCCAGATATCTGCCTACTGCCCAGAGCTGTTAAATGCTGGTCCCCGAGAAATGAGTCTGGCCTGGCTGGACTGATTCAGTTGGCCAAGGCACTTGAGACCAGCTCAAAGACGAGTCACAGTGGGAAAGGGAGGGTGTGCCACCAATTTCTTACATGCAAGTATTAAAGGAAACCAGCTGCTCCAAACTGCCCTTGGTTAGAGAATGTCTCCACAGGCAGTCTGCTAAGGGAGCAAGAGCTGCAGTTCAGTCACACTGACTGTTCAGAAAGCGGCACTTGAAAAACAGAAGGATTGATTTTTAAAATGTTTTTTAAATCCTTTGCCCCATTATAGTCAAGTTTGTTTCACCCAAATTTCTTCTGCAATCTTTTTTGCACAACTGTTAAAGGGTAAATCAGACATGGGACCAGAAGGCCCCTACACAAGTGGTTTCACACCCAGGGTATGATCTCTGCATTTAAGCCCTTTTTTGGGCCTTTGTATTGGAGTAGATGAAGTAGCACTGAACTGCTTTGGGCCCAGAGATGTGACTGTTGCTGCTGGGTTTGTGTGCTTTGTTGACGATGCTCCACCAGTTCCACCTGTAATGTTTTTTTCTGGTTTTTAGAAAGGCAGTAACAACAATGGTTTGAAAACAGAACCAGCCCCAAATCTCCACCAGTTCCACCTGTAAGATTATTTTTTTTTGTTTTTAGAAACAAAGGCAGTAATACCAATGGTTTGAAAATGGAACCAGCAGCAAATATGAAGCTGGAAGTTTTCCTTCCTTAGTGTGCCATTTACCGAAGGCTCTAAGAGACTTATATTTCAGGTCCAATACCTCTTATAATATAAGTTACTACTACCTTTTGCAAGTGCTGATAAATCCTGTCTTGTAGCCAAAGTCCAGTTTGTGTAACCAGATTCTTTGTACCTAAAACTGCTCATTTGAACATGTTCTTGATTTCTGAGTTGAAGTGTGCAGCCCATGAATTGTCAAATGGCAAATACCATCTCTTCAGCTCTGTTTCAGATGAGGAAACTCTCTGAGAAAGAGGAGAGAGGGAATGTTTGTCCCTATAAATTTAATTAGTAGCACTGTTGCCTATGGCTCTTCGTAGAGTCTAACACACCTTTATTGCAATGAGAAAGGAATACAGTGGGTAGTATCTAGTTAAGCTTTGTTATGTGATCAAATGTCAGGAGGAAAAAACCTGATGGGCTCGTGTTCTCATCAGATTTGATCCTACAGCAGTTCTGTGCTGAGCTTCATATTGTCCTTATTTGCATTTGTAAGTCCTTATAAAGAAAAATGGCCTCTATTCTTTTTCACTCTTTTTTTTTTTTCTTCCTGCTACATCAAAAAAATGTATAAAAGAAAAAGGAATGGTTATGTTTTCATTATATTATGTTTTTCTCGGTCTGAATGAAGCCTTCAATTAAATAAGGAACTCATGAACGCAAAGTAGGGAGTGAATAGAACTTCCAAAAGAGATTTCCAGCAGATGCTTCACTGCTTTGATATTTAGGAGAGCTGAGCAAAAGTCCCTTCTCTTGGGAATGTTTCTAGAGTATATGAGTGGTTTCACTTTCCTGCATCCCTTCTTTTTTGCTGAGGATGTTGGGCTGTGGTTCTAGAAAAATGCTGTTCCAGACTTCTCTCATTGCTTTAGTCATAGAGCCTAAGAAAGGGGGAGACCTAAGCCAGCATGGTGGTTGTTTTTCAAAAGGCTGGTGCAAGAGTTAGTGTTTTGGGCAAAGTGGGAGGGTCTTTGCGCTTCTGATTGCTGTTTCTCCTTCTCCACAGAAAATGCTGCAGATTCTTTGCATGCGTGTGCACAGTGGGAGAAGATGCTCCAACTGAGATCCAAACACAACTGAAACAGAAAACTCAAAGTTGACACAATCCAAGTTCTTGCTATTAGGGGGGGGAAAGGCTCCTCTATTTTTCCTTTATTTAAAAGAAAAGAACACTCCCCCCAAAACAAAAAAATAAAATCAAAAAACAAAAACCCACACTAAAAATGCCCCTCCTCCATCTTCCTTTTAAAATGCATGCATTTAAACCAGAACTAATTTTGGCAAAGGAAGAGAGATTTCTATTCCCAAAGCCTGTTTTCAATCAGCAGATGAATTTTGAGAAAACCTCTGAACATTCAGCATTTATGGTCAGTTTTCCCTGCCCAGAAAACGAGTGGTTTTTGCAGACATTCCATAAACACAGGAAGCTTTGACTGTGTCTCTAACAGATAGGGAGGCAACAAAGTAAAATACCCCCAAATATAAAAGCAAAAGCTGAACTTGCCATGGTAGCTCAGAGGAATGCAGTCCACAAGCTGTCTCTATGGCCAGGGCCAGATGTTTCAAAGAGAACACCCCAAATCTGTAAAGTACAATTCTAACATAACCTGCCTGTGGTTTGGATTCTTTTAAATTCTTGATTTCCCTCCCTGAAAAATGGCCCTTTATATTCTCTGTGAGTCTTTGGTTGGAGATCGTTTCTTTGGAGGGTGGCATGAAGGGGTAAAAAACTGCTGTGCAGAATTCCATGGTGTTTGGATTCCTGGTCCTGTCTTAACTGGTCCCAAGTTTTATCTGCTGAAATATTAGCCTTAATTTTATCTGCAGCAGGAAATTTCATCCATTAACCATGTTTTATCCAAGTTTTCATCCATTTTAATATTTTTGTCTTCCAGCTATTACTGCCTCATTTTATTTCTAATGTGAGAGTAGCCAAAAAGAAATAATTCCTGATTAACTTTCCCTGCACAATTAATTATTTTTATACAGCCTAATTGTTGCTAGTCTTCTTTATTAAAATAAACACTTCAGTTCCTTTCATCCATCTTTTTTTCAGAGAAGTCCTTCATCTTATTCCCTCACCAGTCCTTCTCAGCTTTGCTTTTGCCTACTTGGTTATCAGAACTGAAGCCACCAATACAGGGGAAGTATCTCTTTCAAACAGCCTTTAAATACAGTAATTATTTTCTTTTCCACTGGAGTGCTAACCTTTCTAACCTCGCCAGCCCAGTGAGCAGGGATTTGAACAGCATTTCCAACAATTAGCCCCTGAGCAGTTACACTCACTAATTAGTAGGTGAAATTCAGAACAATTTTTTCCAAAATACATTAATTCTCCTGGAAAAGTAAAGAACTTGGCTGATGTTTGTCTACTTTTTTCTCATTTCTACTCAGCTGAATTTACAGGAAAGAACATTTAACTGGGAAATCTTTAACACTTTTGGATGATTTCTGTGAATAAGTTGTCATTGTTGAAATAGCTGAATCTAAGGGGCTTTAATCATTCTGAATGTAGGATTTTGAACGAGAATAATGCTATTTATTTTTAGAATCGGTATTTTTTATGAGCTTCCTAATTTTTAATTGGTTTTCTAAAATTCTGTGTTAATATTTATCCCTTCACAAAGCATGTCATCGTTGTTAGCCTGTTTGTCAACAGAAACCCTGTTTCAGATGTTTTTGTTTTGTAGAAATGCTTCAAAGTAAAAAAAAGAATCTAATAGGACCAAAAAAAACCCCAAAACCCACCACAGATTTTGAAATTTTCAGCATAATGAAAGAAATATGAATATCAAGTATCTTTTATGATATTGTAGAATACTGGTGGTATTGAAATAACAATGGAAACCAAGAAGAAAACAGCCTTACTTTGTGATAACATGTCTATTCCTGCAGATGTTTCAGATTTCAATGGCACTATCCCGTGGTGAATTCCTCTGTAAGAAGTTTAGTGACTATTTCATCAAGAGAGGGCTGCTTAACTTTTGGTGTGGTTTTATTTTACCCTGAGTGCTCTGTGCTAACTAGGACAAGTCAAAACAGTGTTATGTTCTATTGTTCTCCACAATTAGGAATTAGAACATCTAAGGTATTGAATCTTTAACCCAAAAGACATAATCTGTGGCTGGTGTTCACAAAACAATTAGCTGACCATTAGTGGCTTTGTGCTGAAAGGTGTTTCATTTGCTTGGGTGAAACTCTCCACCAGCACCTCAGTCGGTTCCCAGTTCCAGTCTGCCCTCGGTGTATCCCTACTCCATCCTTCTCCTGCCTTCTCACATCAGCTCAGCCTGAAACCTGGGAATTCCTGTCCCATGACTAATGGACACCAACGCAGCTCCTCCCTGCACGCTCTGCTCCTTTGGGTGTGCTTTGGAACCAGTCAAAAATGAGCAATAAAACATTTCTAGCCCTCCACATCACTCCATGAACCTTGTTGTGACAGCTTCAGCACTGCTCCTGTTTTCAGCCTTGAGTGACAGAAATAAAAGTGAAGAAATACCTTGTTGTTCCCAGTCAGTGAAGTCAAATAGCCACACAGTAGACAAGTAGATAAGTTCATTTATTAAAGCAGTTTGAGTGATGCACACCAAAACTTCACTGACAAGGAATTCTCAATCAGCTCTTCTTAAGGGAACTGTCACCAACCTTGGAGAAGCCCCTGCTGATACTCAAATGTCATCTGACCCCACCAGGTAAAGGCTAAAATTGACTTACACTGGGTTTTTCAAACTAAAACCCTTCAGTGAATCCTTGATTCTGCTAAATCTGTTTCTTCAGCAGGATTTTTGGCTGGTTCCCTCATCACCAGCTCCTGTGGCAGATGGTTTTCACCCAGGACTGTGTTTTGGCATATAAAGAGCTCGGGGTTCTGTGGCCAGAGATCAGCCATGCTGGGTTACGGGGAGATAGTACATCTTTTCCTTGAAAATTAATGGAGTGGGAGTTTTTTGGTTGGTTGTTTTGGGTTTATTTTCATTTGGTTTGGGGTTTTTTTTGCAGGATAATGAGGCACAGATAAATAAATACAAGATTTTAGCAACTTCATAGAAGTAAAGGAGCAGTATGAATAACTATTGCAGCTGTCAACATTTCTATGCTGGTTTTAGGGGATTAATATACAACCACAAAAATTCATTCCAGGCAGACATTTGGCATTAAAAGATGCAGTCCAGATTTTTTTTTCTCCTTAAATTAGAATTTAATCCACTAGGCCATTTTTAAGTAGGAAAAAGACTGTATGTTTTTGAAAGTCGAGATTCCCTGCATAGTTCTGGTTTCGGAGGGATTATTTAGGGAACTAACACGGGCCATGGGACTCTGCCTTCCATCTTGCCCCCATTCTGCCTCTCTTCAGCAAATCTATTTCATGTTTCTGCACTTTATCACAGGCTGTGATAGGAACATATAGAACTATAATTGTAGGTTTATTCTCCCTCATTTTTCTCTTTCATCCAGTAACAGCCCATGACTGGTTACACCTATTGACTCCTGACAGCAATTGAGGGAACTTCTGGAAAATTGCATCCTGGTTATATAATCTGTACTCAGTGACTGCTACACATGCTCACATGTAAAATAAATGAAAATAAAATAAAATAACATCCTGAACGTTGTCATTTTTCCCCAGTTATCATATTGTCTCCCAACAGAAAGGTTTTCAGCTGTTTCTGGGATAAAGGACTTACTGTGAAGACAGCAGAGCAGAAATTGCTCCAATCCCCATATTCTTGCAGTCATGTTTCTATTGCCAAATTTCTGCTATTCTGGGGAAAAAAAATAGCTTTGACATGGCAAATGCTTCCTCTTAATTTAAAATAATAAAGGGACTTGGAAGAGGAAGAATGTTTAGAATGTTACAAAAATATCTTTTTAATTTAGAGAGAGATTAATCATAAGAAAATTAGGAAGTTTTCTTACTTATAAATTAAGGACCCCTGAATGGAGGGTTCACTCGAGATTTTGTGAGTTGCAAAGTGCTCAGCTGGCGGAGAAAATCCCTCAGTGACTTGTTAATTTTTTTTTTATCTCAAGTGCCCAGTTTGGCTTTAAAAATAAGCAGTGTGGGTTCTACACTGAATTCCAGTACTGAGTAACATAAACCCTGAGGGATTTTTTTTCCGTAAGTTCAAACAAAAAATGTGCCATGACGTAACAAAGAATCCACTGTTCTGGGTCTGAGTTTTGCCTCATACCTTGGCCGTGAACTTAGAGTATTATTTATTACAGTGGTGCTGTCTGTGGTCTAAAATGGGGTTCTGCTGCCCTAAAATCAGCCCTAAAAGAGGGCTGAGTGCTTGTGTTGGAACCCCAGAAAAGGAAGAGCTGTAAATTTGGTTTTACAGAACCCAGCGCGGGCACCTTTGCTTTGTCACACATTGCTCAGGCCGGGGCAAAGCTGACATGAGTCTGGCCTTGTTAGTCTCAGGCTTTGTTAGTCTGAGCCTCTTGCCACCAGCTGTGTCCTCTGCAAGACAGGACTCTGCTGAAAGGATCTGATGTGGTTCTGTGTGGTGTCCAGTTCCAGTGATTTTAATGACAGTCCTTGTCACTGTTTTTCAGTTTTTAGTAAAAGTTCCTTCCCTCAATGCTGATGCTGAGGTGTGCTGTACAGATTAGAAATAATTAGGATATCACCCTGATAACAAGCACTGTGGTGAAAACCTGCAATATGCTGAGTTGTGGACAGTTCTCACAGTGCTCCACAAACAGCAGTTTTTCAACCTGTTTTAATTCTTTTCCCAGCACACAGAACCAGGGGTCAAAGCGGGTAAGTGACTGGCAAAGGCACTCCCTGGGAATCAGGGATAAGCCCTCTTTTACAGTAGGGTTCCTTCTTTCATCTGATCCCTACAATGTTACACAGGATTTTATAAAACTTCTCTTTAAATTAAAAAATCATGTAATATTTTTAGAATCCAACTCATTGAAGCAGTTCCATTTTTCCTTTGTTTATTGTATTTAATTTTAAAGAACATGTTTCAAAGATCTTATGAAAGTTGGCATTGTCATTTATTGCATAAGTTATTTATTTAGGTGGAAAACCCCCAAAACATTCTCCCTCAACACCAAGCTCCTAATACTGAGAATTGATTCTCCTCAGGTGACAGGCAGAAGGATGCTGTTCTTTTTGTTTTAAAACTGTTTTTTCATGAAAATTCAATATCCCATATGTAACATTTCAGACCAAGTTATCTTTTATGATTTCTCTTTTTAACATATGGTGCAGGATTATGTTATCCTCCCTGTATGCAGAGGACTCAACAAGTATTTTATCACTACCTCCATCCTGAGGTTGTATTTTTGCAGAACAGGGAGAGCTCTGCAGGGATGCTGTTGAATTAGAAAAGACAATGGTAAATCTGCTCTGAGAGAACAGCCCTGGATTAGCAATCCCAGCTTTAGCTCCAAGCAGGCTCTGAGTCTACACTGGGCAACATAATATCATGCAGAGTTTGGTCCTGGCAGAGCTCTAAGAGCTATTTACAGTTGATAGCTTTGTGTGCCGAAGCAGCTGAACTTCCTTCAGTTCTGACACTGACTTGTGGGATTTTTACAGGGTGCTCATTACATGATACATAAATGCCCAAAGGATCTGCAAAGCGAACCTGGTAATAACCGATGTTGTGGGAAGGTATAAAAATAAATAATAACCACACCATGAAGTTTTAAATAGGCTATTGTATGGACTACAGGAAATGCAATTATACCCTGGAGTATTATAGAAACAGGCATCCATATCTTGCTTTACATCAAAGTAATTTGGGAAGTACTTGGTGTGAATAAGAAGGGCTCAAGTGTGAAGTGTACAATATACCTTGCTGATTTGAGCAGTTGTGGACAACAGAATGAAACTAGTGCTCTGCTTTTGCAAGGAAAATAACATGCAAAACAACCCTGCTTTGTGCAACTGCCCTGACAAAAACATGGTGTATTGCTTTTCTAGTCCAACTTAAGGTTTAACCACTCAAAACGAACCCCACCTTCTGAGTGAGGATTTATTTCAGCAGCCCAAGAGATCTTAAAATGCAACTTCCCTGTTACACACTCCAATTCAAATACATCAGCAAAATGTTGAAAAAGTCACCCTTCCCCTTAGTGCTCACTTGTCACCAGTGTGCACATGTTCCATGTCTGCTGCACAGGACTTGTTCATAAAAGCAGGAGCAGATGAGTGAGCGCTGCCAGACCTTGCCTTGAAAATCCTTCAGGCTATCAGGGGTAATGGCAAAAACTCAAAGCTGCACATGCAAAAGTTGAACTGGCAACCTGTCAGGGATCCAAAACCTGCCTCTGTTTTACACAGCTTGGACTTGTAGTGGTTGTCAGTTCTAACAAGGTCTTTCGAAGGAGTAGCTGTTGGCAGAACCTTGTTCTGTGGGTGATGAACCGAAGCAGAACATGCAGCCCCACTCATCTGGATAAACGAGGTCAGGATATTTAAATCTCACTGACTGAGCAGCTGTGCTTTGAAGCCTTTACTCCAGAGCTGTGTGCTAAAGGAGAAAAGTTGTGAGCAGGCTGGTTGCACCAGGACCTGTGTTTGATGTGCTGGTGTCAGAGGCAGAACATGAAGCCTCTGCTAGAAATCATCGTCCTTTCTCACAAACTGCTGGACTGAAATTGTGATCAGCGAAGTAAAACTCGTGCAAAAAGACCCTGGGGCATTGAGTTGTGCCCCTGCTCAGGCTCCCTGCTGGCAGCTCATCCCCTGCACAACCGGGACTTCTATCCCGAGCTTCCACGAGTCGCTGTGGCAGAGGGCTCCAGTCACAGGCAATTGTTTGCTAAGCTTGTTGTTCCGACAAATTAATGTTAGAATAGCTCCTAATGAAACTGTAGCGCCTGGCTGGCTCCCGGCCTGCCGTGCAGCTGTAGCAGCTATGTCATCTGATCGCCAGTTTTCAATTGTAGCCGATTAACAACTCCTGCAGCCCACGGGGTGGCTGGGAGGGCTGTGAAACACGCTGCCATGCTCGGCATTACCGCTTCCAAGGGGGAATTTCACTCCTGGTGTACGCCCTTGGTTGCACAGCCAGGGATAGGCTGGCAGGGCTGTGGCACCAGGTGCCAGGCATATTTCAAACCAGCGTGCTGCTCGGTAAAAATGATGGAGAAATTTGGAATACTGAGGCTCTTTTGCGTTCAGAATGAAGAGGAGCTGTGAGATCCAATTACCTGCAAGGATCTTAATGCTTGAAACTGCCTCCTGCACGCTGAAACACATATGTTGTGGTACCTGCATTAACTATTATACAGTGTGTTAGTGATGGGTGGGCACAGACTGTTCTCTGCTGCTACCCAAGGGCTGCTGCAGGACCATCCCAAGGCAGTCTTGTATCCAGCATCCTTGTGTAGCTCCTCCAAGCAAATGGAAAGCTGTTAATTTTGGCATCATGGTACTTGAGGTAATTTTAACTAACCCAAGGATCATTTTCTCTGAAAAAAAAGTAGTATTCTTCATCAAATTTGTCACCTTGCTATTTTGGATACTTCCTTTGCATCTGGTAAGTTGGTTCTTACACTGGAACAAAAAAAACCCTCTTCTGAGGTTTGATGAAGTTACATTCAAATCAGGATTAATTCCAGGAAAACGATCTGGGAATTTATTTTTCCTGTTTCACTGGGACAGGGAGCAGTATATAAATGTAAATTGTACAGGCCCATGAGTTCGGTCCAAGCAGCTTTTCATAGCAAAAATAGCATGAAGATTAATGGGAACATCAAGTAACTTCTTTAACAATAAAAATACAAACTGCCAAGTAATTAGTGAAATGTTTCAAAGAAACAAAAAGGAACTAATGAGAGGACAGATTAAGATGCATTTGTTATTCCAGCGGATTGGATTTATTGTGTTTACCATTGCTGAATCTCATCCATCATGCTAATAACATGTCAAGCTGCAAAGACCTCAGTGATATGAAACGCATGTTTGCTGTCAGGGAGGAGGGGAAGGACCAGGAGAAGTTGTGCCATGTGTGGAGACAGAGGGCAGGAGGACAGAATCAGCACCTGGGCAACACTGCTGTTTCCTGAGCTGAGACTAAACACTTGCACAGCTCTCTCACTGTGGCAGCAGGCTTCAGGCTGTACAAATACAAGGTCTCAAGTGAAGGGGATAAAATATTATTTGTTCTGCTATGTGATTAATGATTGTTTATAAAATAAGGCTGCACGCATCTTTCTTCCTTTTCTCCCCTCACAGAAAAAAACCCTCAGATCAGAGAAAAAAGAACTTCTCTGGTTTCAGTAGATGATTTTCTCTGTTCTTTCTAAGTTTTTGTTTGTTTCTTGGGTTTGATTTTTTTGTTGTTTCTCCAGTGGGTGTATTTGTGATGCCAACAGGAAAACTTTGGCCAGACCTGGCGGGTTGGTTGTTGACAATCAGTGAGGTTCTCAGGAGCTTCCTACCAGAAAGGTGAATATTCAGAGCAAATAAGAAGTTTCCTGTCTTCCAGAAGTAACCTCTTTACCTTCTAGCCTTACATAATGAATTTTCACAATTTAATTACTTATTTTCTTGAGATATACAGACAGTTTGATTGAAATGGAATAACTGCTGGAGATCAAGTATAATGTTACATCTATTTGCTCTCAGATGATTTGCTTTTCCCAGAGCCAGATTCATACAGCAGAAAATCATACTGCTATTTCTTCTTGGTTGGGAATCTCTTAAGACTCCTATCTAGATTCCTAGGTCATCACTCACAGGCAGAAAGGTTAAATTTAGGTTATGTGAATGTGGACAATATTTTCCTACATCCTGTCTAAATCCAGACTGATGCCCTGACGTGTGACAACTGAGAACCTGCACAAGACACAAGCTAAGCCCTGTCAGGAGAGGAGCCCTCACATGCACAGCTCAGCAGCTTCTGCTGATTCACTGACTGGAGCAGCTTTGGTTTTTCCTGGCCTTCTGTGCTGCAGGAGTTGCTCCTGCTGGATGAACTGCTCTGAACTTTGAGACGTGATTTCAGGACATTCCTAAAACACTTGAACTCTTCCCAGCTGCAGCCAAGAGAAAGGAAATAGCTGTCTGCCCTGATATTTCTCTACAGTATCTCCCTCTCTGCTTGTTGTATGAAGGGGAGGACATCAGAAATACCACTGGTTTTCTCATCTCCTGTTTTCCATTACTCTGTTCTACACTTTACTGTCATCCTATGTTGCTGTACCAATAAGACCAATAACACAAATCTATAAGTGGCTTGTGATGGCAACTGTTCTTTGTTCTGCCAGGGGAAAAAAGTACCCAACAACAAAGTTAAGCTTCACGATGCCTTGAAGACTTGGCAGTAGATGTCACAACAACATCTACATAGAGCTCCAAGCAGCAGCAAAGGAACTGCTTCATGAAGACGGAACTCTGTCTTCTGAAGGTGTTGGCCTTCTCATTGTCCAGGACACAGGTCTTTCTACAACTCCTTCTCAACGTGTATTCAGCAGAACCACGTCTGATAGCAGACATGGTACAAATCAGAGGAGATCACAAAATTTAATGAAATTTCTGCACCAGTGTGAGGCTGTGACTGGACTCTCACCAGGAGAGGGTGGTTTCTTTTTGGATTTGTTGATTCACCATTCCTTTCAGTTTGGTGTTTGGGTACACTTGATTTTAGCCCTTTTTCTTTCTCCCCATTACATATTACTTGCCCTCTTCATGGTTCTTCTTTCCTCTTGCACAGTACCATACTTTAAAGTGAACTGGGTTTTTTTTCCAAGACTATTTTTTTAAACACTGCTTTTTAAACCACTAGATTATTGTAGTTAAAGTTTAGTAAGTGACTTGAATAGAGACTTCACTGAGTGAAACATAAATCCAACAAACAGTTTTAAATGACTTATTAATCTTTTTTGGTCTAAAACTCTCTAAAGCTATAAAAAGAATAATGTAGGGAACTATCTTATCAAGGGTGATCTTTGGATTTTTATTTTTTTTTCAGAGAAATACATTAGGAATTTATAACCACCAGCTAAAGCAAATGTGATTTTAAAAGGAAGCATGATACACAAGCCTAGGAGACATGTTTGCTCAGCTGAAAACTAGTGAATAACAGTAGTGCAATTAGAGTGAAAGGAGTCTTGGGGGGAGGGGGGAAAGACCTTCTCAGAGCTATTTTAACATCTTGGGTCATGAGTTAGGTCATGAGCTTCTTAGCATTTGCTGTGGTATCTGAGTAGACCCTTGGATTATAGATCAGGACAGGTGCAGAAGACTGTACTAAAAATACTTTTATCCTTAAGGAGTTCACTAATTTCTTGGATGACAAACCCGACAAACATCAATTCTGAAGAGGAAAATCATTAAAATAATTTAAAAATAAGTTAACACTTCATTTTCCAATAAAAAATCCCATAGTTGTTAATTACAGAAGCTGAAGTGTTGTTCACCATTACCTAGGAAATATCGCCAGCAATCCTTTTACAGGGTTACAGCATGTGTTGAGCATGACTGGCATGTTCAGCAGTATTTCTGGGCTGGTTTGCTGCCCATTGAGCTGTGCAGAGCGCTATCAGGGTCCCTGCCTTCTATTTCAGGGTCTTCTCCTGCCCTGTGGCTGGAGCATACATGACCAACACCCTCAGGGCAAGTTTTGCCACTTTTATGTTCCTTTTAAGAATACTGTTCCTCAATTTCTTTAGTGCAAGGTTCTTGGACAGCCCAACAGGATGAAATACACTCACTGTGGTAGTAAAACCTGCCTTATTTCATCATATCTGTTGGGGTTTTGGGGTTTTTCTAGGTGAATACAGATGTTTTCAATTACCTAGTTTCGATGGTATGCTACACTCATGTTGCTGCTCCCTTTGTCCAAAATGAACCTTCCTGTTTTACAAGGGCCACAGAGGTTCAGAGACCTTTGAGGAATTTGTTTATATTTCATTTCTATTTGCCGCCCTATGAGGGAACCCTCCACTTTTTAAATGGCATATACAGGCCTATGAATTCACTCTGACTGACCTAATTTGAATCCTTAATAATCTTTTCAGAGGCAGGTTTTTATAGAACTGGCAGAACCAGTTGTAGTATAAAGTTAGGTGTCATTTCCTGTATATTCCTTAAAAAAAAAAAAAAATGGAGAGAGACCAAGGACGAGAAGAAAGAAAAGCAACTCCAAGGGCACGTTTGAAGTTTTTCCAAGGGACTATGCCCACCTACCCCTTTGTCTGTCACCAGAATCAACAATGTGAACCCCCTTTAACCAGCCCAATTTATGCTCAAAAAGCAGATCCTCCTTAAGGCAAATTTCTGCCTTTGTCAAGGAATACATGACATGGAAGAAACATCATGTTATAATATAAAAACAGGTTCCAGCCTTACCCTGAGAAACTGTCCTGAAGGGTGACATCACCTACTCACAGCTGTGAACCTCCAAACCAGATATCCTACTCTGGTTCTTTGTGTTGGCTGTCTTGGTTTTCTAAAGAGCCTGATTAAATGAATAGAATTCCAAATGAGTGCTGGAGGGACTCCCCAGCACAAGTGAATGTGCTGCGAGGGAGTTCCTGCCCCATCTTCCAGGGAGAGAGATGAGATGAGATGAGATGAGATGAGATGAGATGAGATGAGATGAGATGAGATGAGATGAGATTAGCCATTGTGGTGAAAAACAACAAGGTAACAAGAAACATTAGAGAATTGGTGTTATGTCAGGAAAACAAAGTTTGTGCTGCCTTTTTTTTTCGGTAGGCAAAAATAATTTCTGTACCCTCTGTCTTCACATCCCAATTAAAGAGGGAGACACTATATAAGCTTTTTGATTTCCAAGCCCATCTTTCTTAGCCAGCTGGAACAGAAATTTCCAAGTAACTGAAATTGTTAATGAAAGGGATAACAAGCATGTTTACACGTGTCTGTACTTTTCATATTCTCCCTATGAGGAAAAGAAAATGAGCCAGTTCAGCCCCATGGATACAGAGTTATCTTGCTATCAACAAAGCTTATTAACTGGACATTTTTATGTAAGTAGAACCTCAAGATTTTGTTTTTCTGTGGAGGTGATCGCATACTCCTGGTATTTTTTAAAAAAACCTTGGAGTTCCTTTCCTGCTGCCCATATGTCATACTTTCTCACGTATCCCAGAGGCTCCCATGTCATGGCTAACATTCTTTTAGAAAAATGGAGCTGCACAGGAATTCTTTAACAGACTATCAGCACTACTCCCAAATTAGCCAGACAGGATACTGTTTGTTTAATTTTGCAAGTCATTTGCTTTCCCCAAAGTGAGAAGAGCTACCTGCGTGAATTCCCAGCGAAGAGACTCCATGCTTTTTAAGGGATTTTCTGTGAGAGAAGCAAGTTCTCCTAAAGTAGGAACAAAACCTATCAATACATTTAACAATGCAGTCAGGTCATTGAACAATATGTAACTAGGAGTCTTTGAAATATTCACTATACTTACCTCAGAAAGGCCCTAATGTGTTCTCATTGACTATCATGTAAAGGCAAGATAAGTGCAGAGGGAAAAACGACACTTTAGGGTTGGTTGTGACTAAATCTGCAGATTTTTTCAATACTCTGTTTTTTGGTGTTTTAAAACATTCTGTGACAGTGCTGTGTTTTACTTAATAACTTTTACTATTTTTGCTGGTATTTTACTATTGCTGTAAAGTAGTTTGGTTATTAAACCAATGCAGTGAGAAAGGAACACAGTGAGAAATTATCTTTTCTTTAAGAAGGCATAAGGAAAGCTTCTAGTTTGGCAGTGCTCTCTGCACGTGAACCTCCGTGCCTGGTGTGAGCCCCTCTGAACGCGGGATAGCTCAGCGCTGGATTCAGAGTATGGCCTTTCTCGGGAGCTGGGAAGGGAACTGTTGGTCTGAACCCTCATCAGGGGCCTTTGCTATCTTGGGGAGATGAAACTTTGTGGCGCAGCTTGTTTAAGCTTTGCAGGAGCTGGTCTCCAAGGCCTGCTTTGCAAATACAACCCTTGCTGCCCTGGCAAGTGCCACTGTAGGACATTCCTTCCTCCTGCAAAGGAACATCAGCTCAGCTGCTCCAGTGACAGCACCAGGGGGGAACTCTCTGCTGCAAGCACCAAGCACAGACAAAGAGGCTGCTTAATTTTCAGTTTGTGCAGCCCAAATCCTTCGGGACTCCTGTGCATCCGTGTACTTTCTACATGTACAAGACAGCGTGCGTCCCGAGGACAGCATGCTATGTCTTGCTCATTCTGCTGCTGAGACTGTGAAAGACCCACCAGACGTGAATTAAGCAGGTCTCTATTTAATTACACGTTATTTTGTTAATTGTCTCTGCTGCCTGTCTCTCGCTGGCCTTACAGAGGGGCGCAGTCAGTTTGCGTGCCCAGCTGTTCCGGGGCTGCATCCCTGGTACTGTGGCTGCTGGACTCGACGGGCACAGGAGTTCCCTGCCTTTTCTCACTGCGGTGTTTGTGCCCCTTCCATGTGCAGCACCGGCACACGTGTCCTCGCAGAGCCAGCGCTGCTCCCCGGGGACGAGTGGACAGCCCTGCTGTGCCCTCGATGGTCCCTGCCCTGCGGGTCAGCACCGCACCCCGGCCCCTTCCCCTCGCTGTGGGTCCCGGCCCCGCCGGGGTGTCGACCAAAGTCTGGGCTCTGCAGAGTCAATTCCTCCTGCTCCTCCTTTCCTCCGGCTGCCGGGGAAGGTCTCCCAGCGCGTTCATTCCGTCCGGGATGCGGTTTTTGAGCCCCGAGTGCCCGGCCAGCCCCTGCCCCGCGTGTTCCCCGCCGCGCTCCTGCCGCTGAGCAGATGGATTCCCATGCGTGGGGACGGTGCCAGCTCGGGGCTGCAGTCACCCAACCCGTCTCCTCCGCTCCCCACGCTCCCACTTGCTGCCTTTTTTTTTTTTTTCCTCTCCTCCTCCTAGGAGCCGGAGCGAAACGTCTCGTCCTGCCTATTTGGAAATGGGAACAAATTGCTTGCCCGCCTTACCTCGCCCATCGCACCCCATATATAGTCATATCTACGGTCAAATGGCAGGCGGCAGCAAATGGGAGGGCCGGCCTTCCCAAAAAAAACCGGGGGGCAGTGAGAGAGGGAAAGGGGTAGGGACGAACGGAGGGAGGAGGGAGGGGAAAAAGAAAGAAAAAAAAAAAGACCTTTCCAAAAAAGTATTGGATGTCTTGAGGAATGCAGTCAGCCCCCTGGGAAAGTACATATCTGTGAGGCGCTCCNTGCCCGCCGCCTGCACTCGGCCGGCGCCCCGTCCCGCACGGACCAGCCCCGCACCTCCGCTCCGCTTCCTGGGGCCGCATCCGGACCCGCAGCGCGGCTGAACCGCAGCTTCGCAAGTTTTCCTTTCGGGAGAGGTTCGCGCGGGGCCGCGCCCTGACCCACCGCCACCATGGATGCCATCAAGAAGAAGATGCAGATGCTGAAGCTGGACAAGGAGAACGCCTTGGACAGGGCCGAGCAAGCCGAAGCGGACAAGAAGGCAGCGGAGGAGAGAAGCAAGCAGGTCTGCACCGGGGCCCGAGCGCTGCCAGCGCCGGGGCGCAAGATTTTCCAGACGGCTCCTCTCTTCTTTTTTTTTTTTTTCCCTCCTCCTCCTGTCTCCACCACTCTCCCCGTACCTCATGGCATTCCACCCCTGCAGAACTGGTTGAACTTTTCCTAAGGCAGAGGTCGCTCCCCGCCCCGTCCCCACCATCCGCCTTAGGACGGCCGCGTGGCCGCCGTGCCTTTGTCACCCGGGGCACGGCTCGCAGGGGCTACTTCGAGCACCTCGTCACCGACGGACAGGCGTGCTGCGATTTGGCAAAGCACACTTAGAGCTGTGTTCGCCCGCTCCAGCATCACTTGTCCCGTTCCAGGCTCCCCCCCGCCCTCCCGGCATGTCCCATTTTCCTGTCCTTCTCCAACCCCTCTCCTTTACACCTAGGACTTTATTCGACTGGGGGAGGGGGGACACGTTTGCGCGTCCCTGGGAGATCCTGAAGGGGGAGGGGGGGAGGGAGAGGTATTTATGAATTAATTTCCCACTTTCCTAAGCCTGGAGAGAAACCTATTTGTGCGTTGTATTTCCTCTTGTGCACCTAGTTAGAGGATGACATTGTGCAATTGGAAAAGCAATTGCATGTGACGGAGGATACAAGGGACCAAGTGCTGGAAGAGCTACACAAGGCTGAAGACAGCCTCCTCTCCGCAGAGGAGAATGCTGCCAAGGTATCGTGCCCTTGCCACAAGCAAAGAGAATCTAACTGTCTCTCCTTCTCTCTCTCTCTGTCCGTCTGTCCTTCTCTGTCTCTTCTGCACCCGCACTTCTCCCTTTGCACGATCACGTTGCCTGCTGCACCTTTTGCTGCCTGCCCTCCCCTCTGCACCACCTTCCACCCGTATCACAGCTGGAGGACGAGCTGGTGGCTCTGCAAAAGAAGCTGAAGGGCACTGAGGATGAGCTGGACAAATACTCCGAGTCCCTTAAAGATGCACAGGAAAAGTTGGAACTGGCTGACAAAAAGGCCACAGATGTAAGTTACCCCAATCCCTTTCACTACAAGCCCCAACGGAGAAAGCACCCAGTCCCTCTGCCCAGGACAGCCAGGACTCCTACCAAACGGCACGCCAAAGCTTCGCTGATGGCAGGGTCTGGGCATCTCCTGGGCAGAGGGGTGGGAAACACAGCACTGCCTCCTTGCATGAGGTTTGCACTCTCTCAGAGGCATTTGATTGGGTTTCTGCTCACTTGACGTGCCTTTTATGTGTACTTGCTGCTCTAGGCGTGAATGTAAAGGGTGCTTTATCTGTTCAGGTAATGGGGAAAACAGCTTAGGCTGGAACAACACTGTCTTGGATAGTGAAACAGAATCAGAGAGTTAACAGCAAGTAGATCCAGGAGAGGGAGATTCAGAAGAGCAAGGGCTGCTGCTTCTGTCTTCAAGAGAGCTGCTCTTAGGTATGCATGTGGTAGAACTGCTGCTAGATACTAGTTTGGCTCACTGATCCCTGAGATAAAAGGTCCTCCCCTAGTTATTTTTTCCCCTGGAAATCAGTGGAACTGTCTCGCTTGTCAAAGAAAAGTTCAGTCTTGCGTGACCAAAAATTGTCTGGAAGATGATCCTTGGTAGTTTTGCAGTTCAGAGGACAGTGATCCTGGGAGCAAGCTGGGAGATATATATAGCCCAGCACTTTATATGGTAATAAGGCAAGAGCTTGTGCCTCTCCCAGGCCCTTACCCCACCCACCTGTCTGCCCCTGACATGCATTTAATGTATTGCATGCGTGGAGCCAGAAGAGTATGTTTCTCTGCAGTTAAGGTCCTGGTCTCTATTGCTGCTGTTGGACTTGATTCTGAGTCAGCCTCAGGTCTGAATGTCAGGAATAGGTGAAACTACACTTTCCAAAACGATGACCCTCCTGTTCCTGTAGCTGGGCTTTGAACATCCACCTCAAAGCCATAATAAAAAGGACTTGCCACAGATGAAGCAAGCAAAGTATTTCAAGGGGAGGAAGGATACTTTTGGAAGAGGAAACGTTACAGACAACAACTAAGCATGAAAGGCAACATGCTTTTATCTTATTTTACTTCTAAAAGGAGGAAAGGATATAAAAAAACAGTTTAGCTTCAGTATGGCGATTAAATTGTAGAGCTTTGAAAGAGGACTCAAGACCTCAGCAAACAGAAGCATGCAGAGGAATGGGGGAGAGGAGCTGGTGTGTAATATGGATCAGATGTGTGTGTTCTCTGCGTGGCTGCCATGGAAGAGAGGCAGCTCCCTAGCAGGACGTTTATTTAACTTGTTCAAAGGAACTACATATAGATCCAGGGGAGATATTCCTTATAAGGAAAAGTATGCAGACTATTTGGAAATAGCTTGCCTAGGATGAAGGCAGGAGAAATGCTACTAGATTACCGTTTTGAAATTAAGGATCTTCCTAAGCAATCCCAAAGCCATTTTCTCCTGCGGGAAAACAGTATTTGGAAGATAGCTGAGAGCAATTTTATTTGCAGCCTTCCATCGGGTGGAGGGTAGGAGAGTGTCTGGCTTGTTTTCATCGAGGTAAAGGCTGCATTTATTTGTATGCATGGAATATGTCTGAGACTTTCAGGACGCTTTTATTTTTTGGCAAAGCCGAGTATCTTTGGGGCACTCCAGTTGACCCAGTATTTGCCCTACTAGTTTGGATAGTTCCAAGCCTTAGGAAAAAGACAGGGGCAGGGAGGGAGTGCCGGGTCCCCGGGACGGCCCCCCCTTGCAGGGGGATGAGGAAACCTTTCCTCGCGGTGTGACTCACCTCCCACAATCGGGCACATCCCTGGGGCCACCCCCGGGAGGGCGCGGCTGCAGCCCCCTCTGCCGTGCCCTGCCCGTGACGCGGGAGCCAGGCCGGGCGCTGGGGGCTGCTCGGGGTCCTTTGATCACGCTCGTTTTGGGGCGGTTTGGAGGAGGAGTTTTGGGGTTTGGGCCGGGGCCGGACCGCGCTCTGCCGCCAGGGGGCGATGCTGCCCCGGCGGGCGTGCCGGGAGGGGCCGCGACCCCTCGGCCCGAGGAGGACCGGTACGGCCCCGGGTATGGGACCGGTATGGCCCCGGTACAGCCCCGGGTATGGGGCCGGTATGGCCCCGGTACGGCCCCAGGTATGGCCCCGGTTCATCCCCTGCCGAACCCGGCCCGGCTGGATCCCCATCCCCGGCCCACCGCCGGCCGAATCTCCGGCTGGAGCCCCATCCCATCACCGGCTGGATCCCCGGCGGGCCGGGTCCATTCCCATCCGAATCCCCATCCCACCCCCGGCCGAATCCCCGGCTGGATCCCCGGCGGGCCGGGTCCATCCCAACCGGGGATCCCCCAGCCGGGGATGCAGCCGGGGAATCAACCAGGACCAGCCCATCCCATCCCCATCCCATCCCCGCCCCGCCCCACCGAGGCACGGCGGGACTTCCGGGGCCTTGTCGAGCGGAGGGAGCCTGAGGGAAGGAAGGGAAGGAAGGAGGGAATGGCGGCGATGAGCTCGCTGGAGGCCGTGCGAAGGAAGATCCGCAGCCTGCAGGAGCAGGCGGACGCGGCCGAGGAGCGGGCGGGACGGCTGCAGAGGGAAGTGGATCAGGAGCGGGCGCTGAGGGAGGAGGTACGGCCGGGAAGGGAAGGGGTCCTGCGGACCGAGGTGTTGCCATCGCCGCCCGAATGGGTGGTGCTGAGCTGGGCAGATCCCCGGGCAATCCCTGGATAGACCCCCGGACAGACCCCTGGACAGACCTCGCATAATCCCTGGATAGACCCCCGGGCAATCCCTGGATAGACCCCCGGTCAGACCCCGGGGCAGACCCCCGGAGAGCCCTCGGACAATACCTGGACAGACTCCCGGACAATCCCTGAATAGACCCCCGGGCAGACCCCAGACAGCCCTTGGACAATCCCCGGGCAGACCCCGGTCAGGTTCCCCGACAGACCCCTGGACATTCTCCCGGGCAATCCCCGGCCATCCCCCGGGCATCCCCCGGCCCAGGACGGTGCGGTGCCCGAACATCCCACCCCGCGTCTGCCGCCCAGCAGCGAAGCTGAACGCAGCAGACGAGATGCTGGAGATGAGGTGCTTTGTGTCAGGTTCTGAGCAAGCTTTGACGATTTAATTCTTTCCTTCGTCCCCTCGCAAGCCATGGTTGTCTCGCCAGCCGCGGGACTCGGCATGGCGAGCTGGGAAGTTGCGTACTTACCGCTGAACCTGAGATGGCCCCGGCACCTGGAGGTGCAGCAGCGCGGTGGGATGGATGGCCCGGTCAGCAGGCAGCTGCAGGCGCAGTGCGTGTTGCTGCTCTCAGAGCATGGCTGGCATGGGAAAGGAGCAGCAGGCTTGGTCTCAGGCAGACAGGACATCAGGTGTGAGCAGTGTAGGCTTATGCAGCAGAGGGATGTAGTTATGGATGCCATGCACGGCGAAAAAACCTGATAGGGCAGTTGTTTATCTTGCTGCTGACCGTGGGGAATTCTAGCAGCTGTAACTTAGTGTTTCCTGCTATAAAATGTACACTGTACTTTGAGGTGGCTTTAGTGTCTTCAGTGGAAGGGAAGCAAAAGAACAGATTTCTTGTATAGTTTATTGCAATAGAAAAAAATGGCAATTATTTTATTTCCTTACCATTTGGGGCTTTCTGCATGTTCTGGGCAGCGAGTTCAAAGGAAGAGCCTCCTGATTATTTGCAGGTGATCCTCCTTACCGAGCAAAACATGGTTACTTAGGCTTCTGTAACTGCTGCATTCTTGCAGGTCACTTGGCATATCCATTTTTTTTTTCAGTGAAGGACCATGTCACAATCATTAACTTGTTTCATAAGAGTCTTTAAAAAAGTGCCTTTTTAAGTGCCTTTAAAAAAGCTTGTACTCATTTTCTAAGCTTGGTGGAGTAAAGGAAACCAATTTTCCTACTTTCAGTAACACATATTTTTCTAAACAACACATTAAGGGATTTCTTTTGAAATGTGAAACTTTGCTGTTACACCTTTTGTGGCAGAAGGAATAGTGCTGGAGAAGCGATTGTAGCGTGCTGGTGGAGTCTTCCCTTAAGAGCTCAGCTACATTGTTCTAAAGGCCCCTAAAGGTTAATGTTTGTCTCTTCCCTGGAGTTGGTTTATAGGGATGATGTGGAATTCTGCAGAGCGCATTTGCATGGTATTTAAATTTTTGTTTGGAGGGGTCAGTGCTGGGGTGAATGAAGGTAGAACACTGAACTCCCAGGCACACGTAGGTGTGTGCCTTTTTTGCAGTGGGGTTTTTTTATTGTTGCAGCTGTATTTCTTTGTGCTTGAGGAGGGAGGCTCTTAGAGCATGGCAGCAGGCGAGCTGAGGTGTGAACCTGAACCTTCCCTCCGTGCAGTCCTTACATGTACAGCATGTGACCACCTAGGGTTGTTAGATGGGTTGTTTTTTCCCCTCCTGTGCAAGGTACGGATACACAAACAATGAAAAAGCCAAATCCGTGGCCAAAACATATCACAGTTACAGCTCTTGATTGTTAAACCAGATTGTTAAAAGTTTCAATACTGATTAGCAGCCATTGCCTTAAAAAAGAATCTTCTCTGTTTCCAGTGCGTGCATCTCAAGGGGCTGTCAGTAATCACATTTTCAAAATGCATTTTTCTTTCTTCTTCTGGAAAACACAACAGTAAGAATTAACAACCAATGGTAACTTACCCATGTCATCGCTCATGGTGAAAATATGTGGTGTCTGAGTGGTATAGCAGAAAGGCAGGAGGCTGTGTTTGTCTGGGAGCTGTGGGAGTGCCCCTGAATGTCACTGGGGTTTTTCCTGCCTTGCCGTATAAGGAGAGAAGTCCCGCTCTGCAGAAGAATAACTTGGACCATATAAGGCTGGTTGGTAAATCCTTAGTGAGTTACTGGAGCAGGAAGTAGAAGCTTGAACTTTACTCACCCTGTGTTTTTGAAACACACTGTATATGCTGTTATCGTGATGAGGAGTCTTGACATGATAATAATTAACTTGTAACATTGCAAACTTCCCAAAAGTAACATTTGTGAAAGATTATTTTCTTTCTTAATTCAGGAAGTTAAAATTCTTACTATTTAAAGCCAAAAGTCTGAAAGTACAGGTTTAGAGTACTACTGCGTGATTGCATAGCTAAATATTTTATACTTGGAATAATGTGGCTCTCTAAGGGGGAGGTCTTTGCAACTTTCGGTTCTGCATGTTCACTGTCAATACATATTAATGTTCCAAGACATATTTGCTTCTTCCCAGTTTCTGTGTTACTCTCAGTCATTCTAGCAGGGCATTGTTACTGTTATGTCGAAGGTAGATTTACTGTCTGGTCTGTAAGTCACTCTTCCTTCTCTTATGTATAGCAGAGTTTTCACTGCAGCCAACTTTATCCAGCCACCTCTGGTTAGAGAAGAAAAAGTACCAAACTGATACTTTACTAAAGGCTTAGTTCCCTCCTCAACTAGACATCATAGGAAATTCAGATGTGTACTTTTTCATATATAGCATATCTATCTCATACATATATTAAATTCCAGTATTAATTATGTGTCATTCTCAGAAGTAATTAACTTTTTAGAATAATGACCTTTTTATATATATTTTGTCCTTAATATAGTTTTGAAAGAAAGTTTAATGATGAGGTTACCGTGAGAAGGCTGTTGTAGAACCTATTCTGCAGCTTAAGCAAGGGTGGGTCTGAGGATGTCAGAAGCAAGAGCTTGTAATGATAAGAGCAGAGGAGTTACACAGAAGATAGAGGTAATGCAAGAGAAGCAAATTTAGGGGAAGCTTGAGGATGGCACTATGATGGGGGGAAAAAAACAAAAGAAAAGGGTTTTTTAAGTGATTGCTACCTGTACCAGGGCCCTTGGTGCCTTTTTTATCTGTCCTTGCATAGTTTGCCTTCAAACAAAACTTAGTGGTGTCATGTCACTTCTTAAATGTTCTCATGCTCTGTCTGTGTCAGCTGTGTCATTGCAAAGGCTGATCTGGTGGGTTTTTGCATGTTTACACTGAACCTTTCTTATGGAACCCCAGGAAATACTGGGACAATTCGTACCAAAATGTGGTGAGAGGTCACAAATAGAGGGTTTGGGGTAACAGAAACATCGCGTACTGGGTTTGTGTTGATTTAAAAAAACTAAGGGGAAGGTCTCTAATTAATGTCTGCAAACACAATAACAGAAAATACTCAGGTATTCATAATTCTTTCAGTGCAGTTCTTTCTAGTACAAATTGTACAGTCCTTGATGTGCTCATTGAAAGGAAGCGTTAATCACTTCTTCCTCTGTTAAGCAATAACTTCACAATTCAGTGGGGGCATGTACATCCACGTGTATGGACTTTTTAGTGGATGAAGTCAGGAAATATGGCAGTGCTGTTAAGCGGCACTAGCAGGTAAATGGAACAGTCTTTTACAGGAGATGATGTGTGCTTTCTTATGAACTAATTTCTGTTCTTCCTGTGCTTAGGCTGAGAGCGAAGTGGCTTCTCTGAACAGACGCATCCAGCTGGTTGAGGAGGAGTTGGATCGGGCTCAGGAGCGCTTGGCCACTGCCCTGCAGAAGCTGGAGGAGGCTGAGAAGGCTGCAGATGAGAGTGAAAGGTGGGTGGGGCCACTCTTGGATGGACGGTTACCCTTATGACAAAGATCATAATTGCCAGGGTGTGGGTTAGAGCAGTAAATTAAGCCACTCCTAGGTCTCTGAACATGTTATCTACTCTGCCTTTGCCTATGTGGACTTCGGTTACAGCTTGTCTAAAGGAATGTCCAAAATATGTAGGCTTTAATTCTTTTTCAGTTGTAAAGATGAGATTGAAGTGGGGTAGGCCCTTTGATGAATCATGTCACATCCTGTGAAAACAGGTTGACTGAGCCCAGATTTCTCTGTTTGGATGACCACTTCTTAAGGTACTCTTGTGTTGTTGGGCAATTTGAGTTCATTGTGGGTAGAAAATATCACCTGGAGAACAAGAAAGTTCTGGAAGAGGCTTTGATTCTCCTATTGGCAAGATTGGTACATGGGAGCAAGGAAAGAGACGGGTAGTTCCCTTCAGATTTCCAGAAGTCCATAATGTAGGTAAAGAACTCGAGATTTGTGACTGGAGAAGATCTTCTCTCTTCTATAAATCATATTTTATATCTATGGTAACACCTTCTGTTGTGAACGAAGCTCACATATTCTGCATATGTGTTTCCACCTCAGTAACTACACAGCCTGTTGAAAAGCACCAGAGACTTGCAGTGTGTTTTGAAACACTTCAGAGAATTTGGGTCAAGTGTGCAACACACAATGTTTCATGTTACGAAGAAGACAAATTTTTGCTTATGAAGAGCACAGGGTTTCAGTGTTCTAGAACTCTGACATGGCAAAGCTCAGGGGAGTCTGGCCCATAAACATGATTCTTGCCAGTCCTGCAAGGGTTGTAACATGCTGTTCCATGATGAGTGTAAAAGCACAGATGTTTTCAGTCATCCTATTAGGTCTTTAGAAGCAAGATCCTTTATTTACCTTTCTGTAAGATAATTTTTCCTTCAATTTAAAATGAAATAGGATAGTGTAGCTGAATGGTGGTTAACAGCTAAACAAATCACACTTTCTTTCTTTCTAAGACATGTTTTGTTCCTTGAACTTCTGAAATGTGAGTGCACAGCACTAGATCCATGGTGTGAAGACTCAACTGTCTGATGTACTTCATTCACCTTAATGCAGCTATGTGAAAGTCACACTCCACTCGTAGTAGAGCTGGAGGTCAACTGGCAAGCCCTGAACCTTGCATTTCCTGTTTCTCATGTCTTTCAGAGGAATGAAGGTCATTGAAAATAGAGCCCAGAAGGATGAAGAGAAGATGGAAATCCAAGAGATCCAGCTTAAAGAGGCCAAGCACATTGCTGAAGAGGCTGACCGCAAGTATGAAGAGGTCAGTTCTTGAGTGCAGGTCATCCTTGTCTAAAGTCCATTAGGCTGTGCCTGTATGTTTTATTTTTTTTTCCTCCCTTTAAGTTCAGAAGTTCACAAATACCACTGTTCATAGCTATGGAAGGAAAAATGGGCACCTGGATCCCTCAGGGGACAATGTGGCAGGGGGTCTATGATTAGATCTCTGTATTAGAGTGATTGAGAGCATTT
This sequence comes from Campylorhamphus procurvoides, assembly GCA_013396655.1. Classification (NCBI taxonomy): domain Eukaryota; kingdom Metazoa; phylum Chordata; class Aves; order Passeriformes; family Dendrocolaptidae; genus Campylorhamphus; species Campylorhamphus procurvoides. The sequence goes on from WBMV01000134.1 coordinate 46,167, forward strand.
CCTAGGCTCTTGGGGAGAAAGAACTATTGTGAAGTTGCCTTCTGGTGAATGAAAGAGAAGTCTTGAAAAACGTCAGATAACTAAGACTCAAATGAATAACGAAGATGCCACAGAATCAAAACTCATGTGTTGACCAAAAAAAATGAGAAGAGGCCCAACCCCCTGCTTTGTAGGGTCTAGAAACAGGTGACCTGTGCTGCAGCACCATCTTTTCCTGACTGCCAGGTGCGTTTTCTTGTAGGTGGCTCGTAAGCTGGTGATCATTGAGAGTGACCTGGAGCGGGCTGAGGAGCGTGCTGAGCTCTCAGAAAGGTAAGTGCTGAACTGCCCTGGTGTGTGAGGTGCTACAGGATAACTATAACAGCATGAAACATTTGGCAGCACACTGTGTGTTCAGCTCCAAGCTGTGTTTTGCTCATTTAGTGTGATTGTTGACTGTAAATGGTCAGTGCTGAAGTAAATGTGTCGTAGGTGTGTGCGCGTGTGTTTTGTCACTGCATGCTGTACCTGCACACTGATTTTGTGAATGGCTTTTGTGCATTTCATGTGTTCACTAACAGCCAAGTCCGACAGCTGGAGGAACAGTTAAGAGTAATGGATCAAACCTTGAAAGCATTAATGGCTGCAGAGGATAAGGTACCGATACTAATGAACAGTTTCTAGGTTTAACTGCAACCCAAGTCTTTCAGCTTCCATAGCCCGTTAGCTCACTCAGTGGTAGAAAATAAGTCCTTGCCATGCTTTTCACTCTCTTTGCATCTCACTTTGGTGGTTTTCTTTGATCTCTGTTTTTTGTTTATTTATTCATTTTTTTAACCTTTAAAACTGGTCTCCTGTGCAGCCAAAAGAAGCTGAACTGTCTCACGTGTAAAAGCTCTGTAAATATTTCTATGTAAGCCAAGTACTGTAGATAAATTTCTGTCTGGTCATCATCTTAATGTGCACTTGAAATGGTATTTGGCATCCCAAAGAGCTGCTTTCAATCTGTGATGGTTCAGCTGCTTTTGAGGCCGTTCTTTTGCCCTGTAATTGTTTTCATTTTTCTCTATCTTTTCCCCCTGTTTTCTCCTGTTTCTTTTGCTTGATTGAATCTTCCATCCGCCCCTTTCCTGCCTTCCCTCCGAAATAACAGCAAATGTGCTGAGCTTGAAGAGGAGTTGAAAACTGTGACCAACAACCTGAAGTCGCTGGAGGCTCAGGCTGAGAAGGTAGGATAGAGACTTATGTGAGAATGTGTCCCTTACCTTGCCATCTGGCCTGTGGGGTTTCCTTTATGTGCTGGTCACTGCAGCATTTCAGCAGGGCTGTTGTCAGGAGAAGCATTTGGACTTACTGCTCAGTTCATATTTGGCTCTTATTTGGCCCCAAGTTCTGTGAAGTGCTCTGACAGGATTCAACATTATTAATAGAATTACCCTCAAACTGGCATTGTGCACTAACAGTCCATTTCTCCAAACAATGCTTCTCTTTAAAAGAGTAGGTACTAATTTCTGCTCAGAGTTCCTACCATATTACACTGGAATCTATCTCAAGGGAAGTTTGATTCTTGAATTAAACTGCGTTACCACAGTCTTGTAACAGGAATTAATTTAGTTTTACCCATATTAATTTCTTTTATACACATGATCTATTAGAAGAGAGTTTCAAGTGTGGGGTTTTTTGGTATATTCAGAATACCTAGTCTAATAGCAGTGATCCTCTTTCTAATTACAGTACTCACAGAAAGAAGACAAATATGAAGAGGAGATTAAAGTTCTGACTGACAAACTGAAGGAGGTAAAATCAGAGCTGTTCTTTGCAATGTATCTTCCAATGCACCTTTGATTCTTTAAACACTACTTTGCTTTAGGGGTGAACACACCATTTTGGAAACAGTTTAGTGTTAAATGTGTCTCCTAAAAACTAGCATATGTTAGCCTTATATTTGCCTCCCCTTGCTGTACTTTTTTCCTCCTTTGAATTGTTGCTGCACTGTTCATAAGTACTGTGTGTGTGTTTCCTAAGCAGTGTCTCTTTGTGTTGACCTCAGGCTGAGACCCGTGCTGAGTTTGCTGAGAGGTCAGTAACCAAGCTGGAGAAGAGCATTGATGACCTAGAAGGTAAAGGCTTTTGTTTGTTTACTTACTGTAGAAATACTTACCTCTTCTTCTGCTGTTGGGGTTGGGGAGTGTTGTTTTGGGGTTTTTTCACTACCCAGTCCTACTGGCTGGACTTGTCCCACTTTTATAAATTGGTCTGCCTAAAGAGTGAAACAGGCTAAACATTTTCCAGTTGAAATGCACTGATAACTTATAAGCTTCAGGTGAACAGTGTTTTGCTCTTGCCTATTCTTTTTTCTCTCATGTTCTCAAGACTCCTTTCATTTTTTTTGCTTTATACTCTTCTACTTGAAGGTATATAAATGTGTAGGGTGAATGATCAGATGGTAAGTATTACTATCATCTTACTAAAAAGCTAATGAAGAGCTGTGTTATGTTTGCAATAATCAGGAATGTAGAGCAAGTTAACCGAATTTATTGCTGTGACAAGTGTGGGTCAGGGCAGACATTTGGTGACACAGAGTAGTGGTTGGTTTTCAGTAAAGCTAATAGATTGTATACATAATCAGAAAGACAGCTTATTTAACTTCAGAGAGTTTGTTGTAAGGTTTTGATAAATCTGTCAGAACTGCAGCAGAAAAGTAGAATGTGCTTCCTGCCTTCAGAGAAGATAATTGAGTAGGGCTTTGTAATTAGAAGTTATATGGAGGTTACTATTTAGATGGGTTACACTAAGCCTAGGATTTTAAGAAGCTTAATTGCTTGGTGTGGCGGGCTGGATTCTGCATGAAGGCTATGAAATGCCTAGGTATTTCAGCCTAGCTGCTGAAAATTGATGATCGCTGACTCAGGAAGGAAGCAGAGAAGTGTTTAGAAGGCACAAAAATTGCTGTAAGAAGCTTGAGTTTATGCCATCACACAAACCAGAGTGGTTTAGAAAAAGTGGTAGAAAATGGCAGCATCCTCCTTGAGCTCTCTTTTTGGATCTTTTCTCCCTAGCTCCTGTGTGCCCTCCTAATGTGCATTAAAACAAAAATCCGGGGCAGAAAAACATGGATTTTTTTTTTCTCCCTGTGTGCTTGCTTTCCTTGGTTTTCTCTCTATCACAGGTTGCCCCACTGGCAATGCAGCAAATGAACTTGTCACATAGAACTGTTCCCTACTGATGGTTTTATTCTCTAATTTTGTACTTTTCTTTCATGTTGTCTGTCACAACACTTCTTTCTCTGCGCTCTTCCCTTTCCCTGCGGCTTCTGGATGGTGTCCCATGCCACCACCTTCACCTCCCATCCCATGGTCACACTGCCTTCCCTTGCACACCTGTGCCTTCCCTGGGGGAACCCTAGATGAGCTGTATGCTCAGAAACTGAAGTACAAAGCCATCAGTGAGGAGCTGGACCACGCTCTCAATGATATGACTTCCATGTAAATGTCCTCCCAGCCTGTGCCTGCTCCTGCTTCCCTGCCCTCACTGATTGCGCGGTACTGGCCTTGTGAAATGATCCCCCTCTGTAGTGGGAGACTCACTCCTTTAGCTTGTCTAGGTGTACAAAATACCATGAACAATTTCTTTACTGTGGCAAAGTGTGGGTGAGTGTTGTGCCTAGCCTGGTAAATATTCATGGTGATTTTGTAAGCTTGTGGTTACTCTGTCGTTCAGCATCTGCAATCCTTGTGTCTTGTGGTTGCCCTTTGTTTGTAGCTCTGTTGATCCTTTTTAGTTCACCTCTGTTCAAACATTATCTAACAGGCCCATCATGTTCATTTTACCAAAGAAAATTGCCTTGGTATGTGTTGCATTCAGACTATGTTCTGCCTGCTGTCACAGTTTTGCTCTGCCAAAGTTCCTACAAAAATGTCAGAGAAATTTAGATTTGGCTGTATTCTCTATTTATTAGTGACCGTGGAAAGTGTTTATTGAAGTTTCCTTAACTGCTCTGAAAATTTCAGCTGTTATCACTAAATTACAAGTGTGGAAATTGATTTAAAACACAGTCATTTAAACCCTTAAAAGTCACAATTGATTTAAAGGTTTCTTCTGCCTCTTTTCTGGATATTATTAGTAATTTAATTTGCATATACCAAAAATGTGGTAATACCAACTTGAGTCATAAGGAGAAAAATGAAAGAGTGGCAGGAAAGCAGGAGGGTGCTCAGCTGTGTGACATGCAGTGTTTGACACAACCTGAGCCTTGCTCCATGGGCCAGAACTCTGAACAGAGGTCAGCTGTGCCACATCCACCTTCCCATGTTCACACCTTCTCTGGCATGAACCCCGGACAGCTGCCATGGCACAGGGGAGGGGCTCTGGCTCCCCAGTGCTTCTGAGGTGCACTGTTTAGTCCCAGCATTTCTTTTTGGAAGCTGGCATGCTTTCCATAAGGCAGAAGGTTTGCTCAGAGCCTGAAACGTATTTTGTGTGCACCCATATTTTAAATGTTTTTTTCTTTGCGTTTTTTCGTCCCTGTGTCTGTTCGTTACTTTCCTCCCTCTCTTTACCAACGCTTTAGTAGAGGTCTAATGTCATCTGCTTTGTGTGCTTTGATTTTATTTTTTGTTTTTAAATTGCGTCCCAACATATGCTTTTGCTCAGTAGCTTATCAAGCAAATAGATTTCTTTTTCCCTCCTCTGTGTACAGAGATTATAGTATTTCATCAATTTGGGATATTTCTAAATGGAAAACAGACCTTAAATTGTACTCTGCTGGTACATGAGGACATTCCAGCCCCAGCATGGTGTGCTGTTTCTGTAGTGTAGTCTCTCAGCGTGCTAGGCTCTGCTGTGCAGTTGCTGCTTTTGTGGAAGTCTTTACTGCACCTTTTTTCATTTTCTACCTTATCTCACTTTTTCTTTTCATGCAGATAATTTTCTTTGCTTCACTTCTCCAAAGACATCCTCATCGGGTTGGATAAAACATCTTTCCAGGCTTTGGATGTTTATGGGTTCATTGTCCTGTCTTCTAGCTTAGTTGACTCTCTTCCTCTACACCTGTCTCAGAACATGCTCTGTTTGTGCTCTGCTGTACAGAAACTACATCTCTCAATGTAAAATAAACATCCCAGCTGTACCCCTTTTGCCATTCCCTTGCCTTTTATTTATTTTAGTAACTATTTAAGTTATTAATAAAAATTGCTCTTTTTTGCCATTAGGGATTTAATTTTTTTTCGTGTTTTCATTTTTTATCTGCAAACACTTTTGCCTGAATGTTGACAATGCCAAGCCAGTGACAGCAGTCTGTGGGATGAGAGTACTACTAGCCTTGATGTCAAAACAACCAGTTATTAGTTATTATATTGGTTTTTCTCAGAACATGATGCAGATAAAATGCCAAATAGATGTAATGGGAGTTTTTCCAGTTATTATTGTTAGGCCAAAGTCTGCAAGGAAGCTTCTTCTTTGGGGTCACTTGGTCGTGGGAGCATAGCTCAGAGAGCAGTTACATCCTTGACACCACTTTAAAGTCTGGAATTGCTTGGTGCTGAAGACTTCTAGTCTTTATATAAATGTGTTTGTACATTAACTTAAATGAGACAGATTTAAAGGGGCAATATCAACAATTTTTAATTGTTTTTTTGCTTATTTTGTCCAAAAATAGTCCTCGAATTGTTTTGCAAAAGAAGTTTTCCCTCTTTTGCCCTTAGGTAATTCAGCAAATATGTTGCTTGCTAATTTTTAGGGGTTTTAAAAATATATTTTTCTTGAGTGGTATGATAGGAACAGAAGTTCATCAGGGAGGCTTCAGTATTTTTTCACTCGTGCTTAGTTCAGACTTGTGAGTTTGAACTGCAGACTCAGGAGAAGCATTTCAAAACTTCAGGAGAAAAACTCTCATGATTATACTGTTATTGAAATTATTCTGCTGCAAAGTGGTACACCACGGATTTCAGGTTTGAAAGCCTGAATATTGGCTTTCACCTGATTTGGCAGTGCCTAATTAAGGATGAAGCATTAAATACTGACACCTTGGGGTTTTTTTTGGTCCTGTTATTTGAAAGTAGGAAGTTTATTCCCTTACTTTAACTTCATTTACTTTATAGTGAAATAAGTTATTTACCATTTCATTTGAAAGTGAATCGGTTTAAACTGAATTGATTTGTGGTGATGTCTGTCACTCTATCCATTGCTAAAATTCCTGAGTCACCAAAACTAAATAAACTCATTATAGCTGAACTGTAGTTTTTAACTTGTAGAATAATGTAAATGTCTCTTTCTTGTTCAGCTTCAAGATTATTCAGCAGTGCAGTCTAGACTAGGTTTTCCTCCTTCCCCAGAACTTGTTTTCCAAATAAGGCTTGCAAATGAATGCATCATCTTCCCCCCACCATCCTTGGGTAGCTTTGGCATATCCCAGGTTTCTGTCACATGACACATCCCATTGTTGCTGGCTGTGGGAGAAGCCCAAGTACAGGATGTGTGCATGAGCAGTCAGAAAGTTCACTAAGTTGCTCCCCATCTGCTGGGATCAGTAAGTGGGTCTGTGCACTGTCTGTGTTGCAGCTGAAGAGCAGAGTGCTGGGTGTGAGGGTTAACCAGGCACAGTGGGATGAACATTTGTAAAATGACTGAGGCTGCCCTGGTTAACTTCACAAATGCAGGGGGTGTGGGGAATGTGGTCAACTGTCACTTCTCAACTGAGCCAGAACAAATTGTGCTACAGCAACTTCAGCTCCTTAATCCGTTGCATATTTTGGTTCATTATGTTAGCGAGGGGTGTTTTTCCCCTCAATTCCTTGCAATACTCTTGCTTCTTAAGAAAAGTACAAAAAAAATGCAAAATCCACTGTAGGCACCTGGCAATTTTTCACATGGTAATTTTGAACACCAGTGTTTAAATTTCCCCTTTTGTGTCAATCCCCCATGAGCCTTGTTGATGGGAGCACAAGGCTGGCTCGGGGCTCTGCTGAGCTGAGTTGAGCCTTGTTGGGTCTGCACCAGAGCCTTGGCTGGCGGGGCTCTGCCTCTGTGCCCAGGGCAGCCCAGACAGACTGGGGGGTGTGAAGGGCTCACTGCACACTCAGGAAATGTTTTCCTGGGGGTTTAATCTCCTTTTGGACATCAAGCAATATTGTAAATCTCTGCCTCAGTTAGAGAGGGGGTTTCTGTGGTGAAGATAAACATCAAGTTTTTAGTTCAGATGTCATGTTTGAGCAACAACTAAATACACTCTGCCAGACAAAGTGAAATTTTAGTTACTCCAAGGTTTTGATGTTTTTTTCCTCATCTATGTGACATTATCCTGATGAGAGGAACAAGAGCCAGTTGCTACGGTCCAGGATCAGAGCTGTGAAATGTGCACTGGTTTTCCTGAGCTGGCTGTTGGACTTTGGGCTGGGGAGAAAGCTGTGAGGATTTGCTCACCACACAAGCATGTCCTGCAGCCCAGCTCACTGCCCAGCTTTGCTCTTGCTGTGTCCAGTGCCTGTAGGGGAAGAGCATTTCTGTGGAAGCTGTGAGGAAGCTTGAGGAAAAGAATCAGAAACAGTCATTTCCTGTGGGGGAATAAGCTCGGATCAAGAGGTCAGGAGCACAGTTTGAATCTAGGCTGTTGAGAAGAATAAGGACAATTTGAGAGCACCAGACAGTCAAAAGCCATTGTGGAAGGCTCTTTCACTCTGCAGAACAGCTCTGTGCTGTCAACATAGCTGTGGCTGTCCTGTTTGAACGTGAGTCATCCTCTCTGTTCGCTGTATTTGAGCAACACAGGTTTTCATCCTCCCATTCCATTTTCACCAGATATGTGCGTCTGTTTTCTTACAAAGCACAACTGGACAATTTAATGTTATCAAGAGGTGTTGATACCAGTAACAGGAGTGTATTTTCCTACCAAAAATAGGGTTCCCCTGTCAGATTCCCTAGGACTGCGCTGAGTCAGACCTGGGGGTAGCTGGCCTCTGGTATCTCCCCTGCTGTTATTTATGCTGGTTGTGATGCAGTTGCTTTCCCTCCACACCTTAAACAGCTTGCAAAATAAAATGGTACTCATAAACCCAATCTTGCACACACTGTACCAAAGAGTGAAGCAGGACCTGGTACTTGTAGGGATATAGTTCTGTTCCTGTTCCAGACTGTCTCACAGCTGTCCCCCACCACAGGGTTCTTAGCCAGTTCTTCATAGGGTGTAAGAGCTGTTCCCTGCAGTACCTGGTTAATTACTAGAGTTCTAGAAACCAAGGTAAAATGTTTCTCTGTATGTTACTGAACTGTCTGTCATGTGACCAGTTTCTTTATTAACTCTTATTTAACTGTTTTCTCTGTCTAATCTGTCTTCATTCTGCCTCTTTTTTTCCCCTAACCTGCTTGCTGCGTGTACAGACCAACTCTACCAGCAACTTGAGCAAAACAGTCGCCTAACTAATGAACTAAAGCTGGCACTGAATGAGGATTAAAGTTTAGTGTGACTATACTGTTAATTTAAAACCACCTTCTTCCAAATTTCCTTTACGAACAAATCAGTAGAAAGAACAAATAAAGAAACCTAGAAATTGATTTTTTTTTTGAGCTGTTGATTCTGTGGTAAATTAATGGAAGAAATTCTCGGTTTCTCTTGGGAAAATATGAAAATGCTTCTACTGGGTGAGGCTTTTCATTGTGTGTGTGCACACATGCTCTGGAAGAGCACTGAGCCCTTGGCTGTGCAACAGTTTCTGTCCACTTCGTAAACAGCATTTTGCAACATGCTACCTTGTAGAAAGGCACTCAGGTTACCTGAAAACATGAATTGGCCCTAAGATTTTTACAAGAATCAGAGAAAAATACTCACCAGGATTCATATTCCTGTATTTCAAAACCAGCTTAAAGGATATTTACAGCTGTTTCATTTTCTGGAGGCTTTGATATGATAATTTTGCATTTCTATGAATTGGGCTTGTATTTGACTTGCGGGGAAAAAACAAAGCGTGGGAGCTGCACCTGAAACTCGTGATCAGTTTGAAGGTATGCTTGCAGTAGTGTGAAGTTACAATTATTGGATTCTGGTAGGCTGCACCTCTAGAACATTATGCTCATTTATTCTATCAAATAAGTGTGTTAAATGAGTGTCCTACAACAGCGTGCGTGCAACATAAAGCTACTAACTTCCATTTTATTTGTTTTCTAGCAGAATTAAATTCTTTAAAGGTCACTTCACTGAGGAAGATAATAGTTTTGATATTTTTGTTCTTTGCATTTCTGAGTTTTATGAAACTTATAGTATGGATCTGCAAAGAACTTAGTTATTTCCTGTATTGCTTACTTAAAAATAAAATTTTAAAAAAGCCATTTACCATCCCACGTTCCTGTAAGCAAAGAGCTTCCAGAAGCTGCAAGAATTGCATCTCTGTTGGCAGTGCATTTTCTTAACAAATGCAGCTGTAAACAGGTGTAAACTTGCATTACTTGCCGTTGTATTAATTGGGAATTCTCTCTAGTTGTGTTGTCTGGGAATATTGGTATTTATGAGCATGCACATTTCTTAACTTCCTAAACCTTGCAAGTGAAATGATGATTAGGCATATTCTGAGAATCAATGCCTCCAAAGAACTGCTATTCATGTTGTAATTTTCTAATCCCACAACAGAGAAAGTGGCACATGCCAAAGAAGAAAACCTTAATATGCATCAGATGCTGGATCAAACTTTACTGGAGTTAAACAACATGTGAAAACCTTCTTAGAAGCAACCACATTATTTGTTTTGTTTTTTTGACACCTGCTTGCCGTGAAACCCCATAAACATGTCTTTATTTTAGTTTCACCACAGTCACAAGAACATCTGCTAAATTATTGAGCAGGGGTCAGGGAAACACCAAAATGGGCAAGCCATATGCGGGTTAAGCTACATTACATTATGGGTTAAATGTGCCATTTCCCAACAAAAATGTTACCTACACTTTGTAGAGAGTTCAGCAGTTCAGTGTGCTTAGTCTTTGGAGAGTCCTGGCTGTGGCAGAAAGTGTCCCACCTCAAGTGCCAACTGCAGTTTTTACCCAAGAAGAACAGTTCATGTTCAAGAGAGACCAGGTGGAAATGGTGCTATTTTGAACAAAAGGTTCTACTGAAGTCTTTTGTTTGATATCAGACAAGTCAGGAGTTGTCCAGCCCAGTAATTTATTTTTATCAGAATTTTACTGATCTGTGAGAATTTGGCCTTTCTGTGCCTTCTGATCCAGTGAAACGAAGGTGTGTAAGCAGCAGAGGCAAGTGGAGGCTTTGGGAGGTTTTAAATTGTGTTCTTGCGGCTCAATACAGAAGTGTAGGTCAGCATTTCTCCTTGAGTATTCATTCGATTGTATTTTTCATGTTGAAATGAAAGAGTCAATAAATTTAGGGCAAAACATTAATTTGGAAGAGATTGTTTTAAAACGTATTTTATTTGTGTGGATTTTGGGGAGGGGGAGGAATTTTTAAACGGATATTCGCCTCACTTTTTTCACACTTTCTTTGAGCAGTTTTAAAACTATACCTGTATGTAAACATTGTATAATGATATGAAATAAAATGCACATTTTAGGACATTTTTTAAATTTTGCTCTCCTGTGGTTTGTTTCTCATCACATTAGCTTTCTGTGTGTAGAATATGTACATGTGCAGTGTCCTGTTGTGACTCAGTGTGAACACACTGGCTGTCAGTCTGCTCTGTGTTGCTAGGCTGTAAAAATGCAGTGTTTTGGGCAGATGTGGGGCTGCAGCTGCCAAGAGGGGCCCTTTGAGGGCCTGTCACTGCACTGTTTGCCCAGATGGGTGCAGAGTGGAACTGTCCCCTCATGAATTATAGAGCTCTCCAGAATTAGTAACTGTTGACCACAACTGGTTTTGGTAAGGCCAGAACTCCCCTAGACCTCTGTGTAAATGAGTCCTAAAGGCCTTGCTCTTGGAAACACTGCCACGTATTTGTATATCTTCACTGGTAATCTGGGTTAATTTACTTGGATAAACCTTCCAAAATCAGGTGTCACATTTATAAGAGATCCTTTCAGCCAGCTTTTCACTACTGGTTGCTGATTTCTCCATGTGTCTTATTTGAACTGTGAGGTCTGTCAATGGGCAACTTCAGGACTTGAAAAATAATTTTTGTTGCTTCTTTTCCTGTAGCATATTGCTCACAGTTGGTACTGTCCATCCCTCTAGCAGCAAGGAGCTTGGCAGTAGACAGGTGCAGGTAATCTTCCAGATCACCAGAGTTTCCAGTGGTGGGCCCTTAGCAAGCAACTGAAAAGAGATGACTTTATCAGCTTCTGGGAAAAGGGTAAAGCAATACATAATAATTTCAGGTTAAGTGGGCATCAGAGAGGGAAGATGTACTGGTGCAAGTCTGGCTTTATTGAATTGTGTTATAAAGAACTTGGTAACATTACAAGCTTTTGTGTGAGTGAGTGACTGCTGCCAAGTCATCCTGAATGGGAAGGAGGAAATCCCTGGCTTCATGTTTCCCTTGTAAGTGTTTTTGGGAAGTAAAATACATGTTACAAGGCTCCTACAGTTCCTTAAGCTTGGAGTGGAGGCTGAGAGTCTAAAGCTCCAAGCAGCGGTGGTGACTCTAATCTCCTTCTTTTAGCATAGGGATGGAATGTCGGATAGTTGAGCTTTGAGAGCTCCTTGCGAGCGTGGCTTGGACTGGTGCTGCTGGATCAGTGGGTGCTTCCAGTAAGGAAGGGCCGTGCTGCGTGGGTGTAGGGTAGGGCCCTGGGCCACCCAGAGAGCTGGAGCAGAACAGAGGAGTTCCTGGCACCGGGCCACAAGTGTTGCACAGCTCAGAGTGCTGCCAGCTCCACAGCATTGCTTCATGGTCCCCTGGTATGTGCTTGAGTCCTAAACAATGTCTCTGAGTGAGGTCAGACCCTTTGCTCCTGGAAATTACCTGTGTTCCAGGAGATCACAGAGAGCTTTGTGGTTTGGGGAATCTGAACTGGGCTCTGACTGTGTGTAAGGGGAAGGAGGAGGCTGTGGCTTTCATGTCTCTCAGTGACAGCATGTCACCATGAATAGGGTGAGCATGTGCAGGCAAGGAGATAAGAGTTAATCTGAAAAAAAGCTGTGTGCAGAAGAGACTTCCCCCAAGTGCACTGCTGCAGATGAATCCATAAAGCTGCAGAAGAGGTAAATAAAAGCATTCCAGTTTGAAGGAGAGCCGAGGGGAGCAGTGAACATAATGGGGAATCACACCAAGGGGCTTTTTTTGCTGACTAGCAACAGACACATAAATAGACATACATGTGTATTTGCTGGAGCAGGAAAAGCTGTGTCTGCCATATAAGATGCTACCCCTTATGGATTCTTTACATGCAGTGTCTAATCAGACAAAAGTCAGTGAAGCTAAAAAGCATTGGCTTGTGAAAATAAATCCACTGAGCCCTGGTATGACCCTACTTCAGACAAATGGGAATTTCTTCCTCTTGCAGCTACTTTTCCTGAAATGTTAAGTCTAAAAATTTGTTAAATCACGGAGCTCTGCATCATTTTTATTCTTCAAGGCATGTCCTGGTTTGGAGAGAGACTCATCCTTTTTTTCAATGCAAAAACACATTTGGCAGCTTGAAATATACTGTAATTCTGCAGCCATGCTCTGTAATTGTCTGGGTTGTTTTGTGAATTGACCTCTGTCCATGAAATGAATAGTTCTGAGAGCTCCAGAACTGGCAAAACCTGCCTTCTTGCAGATTCCTGTCTCATGGTGAGTTGTCAGCTTGCAATGAATTATTATTTTCCAGGTACTGAGACATTTGTGTTATCTCTTGAGATTTCTCTGAGGTCAAAGAATATGCAATAAAAATGCTGCAGGGTTTGCCTTCCATCAGGACCCTCACAGCCTTGCTCTGGCTGTCTGATGGTTCCTTATGCTTACAAAGCTTGCAGAAATGTAATTTATCTTTCCGAGTTTTGTGTTGTCAAAGCCAGTCAGTCAGTTCAATCAGGAGTTGTTGAATGGGATGGCAGAGATAAGAAAGAAAAGGGACTTGCCTTAAGAAACAAGGCTAAAGCAGTGGCCTGCACCTCTGGAGCACTGTCTGAGGGAGCACCTGAGGGCAAACCCCAGTCTGGAAAGGTTTATTATGCACATTAAACAGTTGCTGCTGTCATTGAAGCTACTCAGAGTCTGGGCTAAGTTGTCAAACCTCACTATACTGTTAATATTGTAGGAAAATCTGCTAGGCTGGGCTGGGTTGTTTCTTTGGGATGTTTCTTTGGGATGCTGTAATATTTCCTGGTGGCAGTAAAAGAAGAAAGTGGTTAGCCAACTGAAAAACTGAAAAATTGGGGGAGGGGGAATACTTTTTACATGACTCAGCACTTGGAAAAATAGAGTATTTTTGACTCAAGTGTTCTTTTGAGTTTTGGGTTTTTCTTGTTTCTGTTTTTTTGTTTTTAATAATAAATCAGGAGCATCAGTGAAGGATTGAGTGGGAATTGCAGCAAAAAGGTCAAAGGAGAGGCAATAAGGATAATGCTTTTTATCTTCATGGAGGGCTTTTTAAAACTGCACCCAGGAAGAGTTGTTTTAGTAGAGGGGAGCTGTGTCACTGACTGTCTTCAGTGTGTGTTGTGTTCTTTCCAAGGTACAGAAAATCTGTACAAGTCTGCATAATCTTCTTGGCTTCGGTTGCAAGCCCATCTCATTTTCTGTAAGCCATAGCCTTGCCAGCTCGTAAACTGTTGCTGAGAATTGCATAAATGCAGGATACCCCTGACAATGCCAGCAGTTTAGTGAGCAATCTAGATAGTCTACCTGGAAACAATGGGAACCAGGAGCAGAGGGAGGGATTACAGACCATAAAAAAACCTTACGCCTTCCCATTTGTTCTTTCCTCACTCATAATGCCCCATAGTGAAAGGACAGAACTTAGTATTTTGGATTTGAATATTGTGGGCTTTAAGGACACCTCAGCACTGGCTTCTTCCTGTCTCTTTGTTGGTTTGAGGAGTAGCTGGATAAAGATTTGAAAAAAAATAGAGCAAACACACACCAAAAAACAAGTCCTGAAGATGCAGCTGCCAGTGCCACGCGTCATAACACAGTGACAGGAAGGGCTGTGGGAGCATTTCTCTCATTTGTGTACAGCAGGAATATGTGGATCATGGGTATAAAGGCTTGAAATACATCTAGGGCCATGATCCTGCAGGGCATTCTGAATGCCTTCCATTCCAGGGCCCGACCATGATCTGCTCCTTAGGGTTTGCCCTTTCATCGATGTCATTCTCATTTTTGCCCTGAGATTCCAACAGGAATGTCAAGGAGGAGTCCATGTGATCTGCCTCAGCCAAAGCTCATGGCAAACAGTGTTCCTTTGGGTAAAACCTGCAAAGTCCTGGACCTGGGGATAGCTGGCTGTGCCCCTGGGGAAAAGCATGCAGCTGTGGTGTCCCTACAGCAGGATTTGGGAAAGAATAATCAGGATGGGGCAACTGCAAAGCTCTGCTGAGTTCTTTTAACTCGGGACACATTAGTATTTATAGTAACATGGAGCTCTGTGGGAGTTTCCAGCTTAAAAATCAAGCACTTCTTTGCAGGTCCACCAATAATTGTCATGTTTTTCTTGACAAGACTATTAGCTGGAGAAAGAGCCTGGGAAAATGCTTCAGAATCTTTCCTGGATTATGTTTTTTTTTGCAGCCAGCAAGGATGAACCTGCCAGACTTCTTTCCACTTCATCTGGATTGCTGTGTTACTTCCTTGGTTTTTATTGTAGACTATGAAATAGGATAAATGGATGATGTAATTCATGCAGGCTGCCCCAAAGAAAAAAAATCTGGAAGACTTACTAGGTGAGAAAGTAGCTAAAAAAAGGAAACAATAAGCTAGAATTGCACATGGGGGCTAAAGGGCAGCTGTGAGGGTATAGACAACATGAAGGGGACCTGCAGGTGGGTGTATCCTCTCCCTCTGAACGCTGCCTGCTCCCGTGTTTGTGCAGCCCCCTCATTCCCTTGCCATAAGGATGATGTTTGGCAACGCAGGAAATTCTCTGTCACCCCTCATCTGGGTTTAAAGTGTGCAGGAAATTTTCCCATAACAATCCTTTCTCTCAGGGGTTCTTGCCACACTGGAAGAATCTGAGTTAAATTTCTCCATGCTAGGACTTCACTGGGAATTACCTTACCCAGGAAATCAGGACACTTTGAAAATGCAAACCCACCTTTTTTCTGCTGCTTTTCACCAGTGAGCAAATCTGTGTGTTGTTATATTACCTCCCCACACTGCCACGTGTGAGTGCAGGGCATTCCCAGGAGATCAGCAGCTGGTGGGAAGGGCTGTGGGTACAAGAGGCAGCCCAACTAACAGCTCAGACTGGTTGTTAGTGCATGGGAGGTGCTCTGTGCCAACACTTCCTGTCACAGATTGAAACAAAAAGCACCTGGGCTACATGACTGTGTGTGGAGGAGACAGATTATTGCCATTCTGAGCAAATAATTACTGACCCCTCCCTCTGTGCCCCATCAGTGTAGGTGCTGCTGGCGTTGGGAACACAGCAGGGACCAAAGGGACTAACAGGAAGGCTTTGCTCTGGATCCACTGTATTTGTGAATCCCATGCTATTAACAGCTTGGATTTAATTAAAGGAAATCAATAAATTCCAAATTTAAATGGACTGCAGATTGTACAGGGATTTGTGCCATTTTAGCTAAGCTGTTTTAAAGATCATTTTCCCAACCCGCCCAGGTGCATACACAGCTCTGGCCATACACACATATGGAGTATATACAGCCCAGCCTGCCTGTTTGGCTAAGCCTTAGTCAAACAAACACTTTCATTAGAGCAAAGTCTGCCTGCTGGAGAATGGAGCTTTAATAGTCATTGCACAATAAAAACTTCTGTCCTGTGTCAAAGCTGCTGTGACATTTGGGGTGGAGGTTTGAAAACCACAGTGAGGATTGCAGTGCTGTACTTCGGTTTCTAAAGAAAAACCCTGGTGTTCAAAGGCACTGAGCAGTTCTTTGTGATGTGAGTGGGACACCTGTATCTGGGTTAAAGGTGTGAGATTGCAAAGATCCATATTTAAACTAGAGTAAACCCAGAGAGCTCTGCAATATGCTTGCCCAGTTCCTCTTGCCTGTGTCTGTTTGAAGCAATAATGAAGACATTACCCTCTAACAGCAAAATGTGTCACTTTGAGTTACAGATATATTTCTTCTATTTTACTTCCCTGTTGGAGAACTTACAAGGACACAACAGTCCATACAAGAAATGCATCTTGCTCACACCTCTTGTTTAAATTTGACAGGCCCCAAGTTGAGTACGAACTTGTTAACTCCCGTTGCACAACTTGGAAAAAATGTCATCACCCATTAAGTAGAGCACAGATCTCCTCCAGCACCAGCACACCTTGAGTCTCTTCTGCTGCATCCTTATCTTGCTCACCTTCACCTTCACCTGCAAGCTTGGTTGTACTGGAGATGAAAGGAAAAAAAGACCCCAAGCTGAGTGGCAGACCTCAAGATGAGCATGCAGGCAGTAAAACTTCTACTGAGTAATGTTAATCACACTAAAGCATAGCTGTGAAGTGTGTGTGGGGGGAGCTGACACATTGCTGTGCAACAGAAAGGGCATGTAGCATCTAAAACAAGGCAACAGTTTGGTTCAAAGTCAGAGAAGTAAGTTATACTATTTCCAACTCAAGCAGTTGATGAGTTCCTCCAAGTCACAGGAGAGATGAACTGTTCCACACTTAGTGCTTATTGGAGAAGTCATTTATCCCAGGCAGTTGTCTTCCCTTAGCACTGAAGCTTTTCAATTTCCTTAGTTGTTTCCCATAGCCCTGCTTGCAAAGGTACAAGAGAAATTCCTACTTCAGTTTCTGCAATGATCCTATTCCAGTGAAAATCTGTGTCAATGCCATTAACTTGATTTACCCCTTTTTAAATGTATGGAAAGGGGACAGAGTAAAATCCCTTCTGACCAACGTGTGTAGCACATAGTGATAGATCAGACATCTTTAGAGAGGCTCTTTTGAACATACCTCAGCTTGGGAAGAATAATCTGAAGCAAAGGAATGGAGTTTGCAGTAAGCCTGGCCTGGCTCCCATAGGAACACAAGCCCAGTGCCAAAGGCCTCCACCCAAATACCCGAGACATTACGAATTTGATAAGAGGCCTTTTCCTGTTTTCTGCTGTGCAGTTTCTCAAGCTGCCTGCACTCTGTGCTCACAAAGAGCAGCTTTAATGGCACAGGATATGTCTTCAGAGCAAAAGGAAGGTGCAGTTGCAGCCCAGGTAGGTGAAGCCATGGCAGGGAATGTGTGGAAAATGGGCTGGCCAGCAGCTGCAGACAGCTGGGTGAGTGTTTGGCATGAGCTGCACAGGAGCATTTGCTTATGACATTAGTGCTCAGTAAAAATATATGCTGGAGCTTCAGATAATGCTGAATGGCTTAGAAGAATTGCTAGGTGCAGTACTGAGCAGGACTGATAAACATGGTAAAAGCAAATCAAGACTTCGTTCTTCACACTGGCATGTGCCCTGGAGAGCCACATAGAAAATCTGGAGACACATTTCTCCTCCTGCTGCTGTATGTGCCAAAGCAAATGTGCCTGTTGTTTTTTTCCCTGACTTGTATGCACCTGCAGGGAGGTGGCACTGGACATGGGCAATTCAGGATGCCCAAAGGCATTGCCTGGTCTGCTGCTGTCATGAGTAAGTCAGTGCCAGGCCCTCAGAGTTCTCACAGCCACATTTCCTGACTCAGAGTTGGGCATGTGAGCACCACAATGATGCCTTGTGATTAATGTTTCATCTTTCAGGTGTTTTACACCTTCCATGATCTGTTATTTAGTTCTGAAGCAAAGTGCTTGAGTCTGAAAAGATACATCTGGAAAAGTCAAAGGCACTGGTGCTGCCCCTTGACCCTGCCATTGTGAGCACAGGTGATGCACACATAATTTCCCAGGGTATATGGTACCCCTGGCACTGTGAGCACAGGTGATGCACACATCATTTCCCCAAGGTATATTGTACCCCTGGCACTGTGAGCACAGGTGATGCACACGATTCCCAGGGTATGTTGTACCTCTGCCCACTGAGTGGGGAGAACAGCTGGAGAGGCCCAAAAGGTTATACGCAAACACTGAATTGTAATGGCAAATGTGAAGCCATTCTCAGAATAAAATTGTTCAGTCCTCTCTGTGCTGTTTTCTACTGGAAATACCTGGAGAATAACTTCAGGAAAACAGAAAACATCCTGCTTTTCTTTTCTTTGGAGGGGAGGGGGGGTGGTGGTGGTGTCTGGTGATGGTGGTTTTCTTTCTCTACACTGATATGCTTCCCAAATATTCCTTCACTGCACACTTTCAGCTGGTGACAGTTGGGTCCCAAAAGGTTTCAAGCAGACCCTGCGTTAAAACTATGAGGAAATCACCACTGTAAAGCTGAACTTTCAAACCCAATGTTTTTGCAAAGAGGATGTTATAGCTTGGTATCTCCTTGGAATTCCTCCTTAAAGGCTTGGAGCCATGCCCTAAACCTTGGTGAAGATAGTTAACAAAAGAACCAATGCTTATGAATATCCTGACATAAAGACTCAGACCAAAGGCCTTTGTTCTGTTCTCCCAGCTTGAGTGAGGAGGGAGGGGGAGGAAAGAGGGCTCGGCAGAGTGGAGTCGCCGGGGGGCGGGTTTCTGCGGTTTTTTTCTGCACAAGTCAGGAGCTCAGCTCTCGGCGGAGTGAGGGAGGACGGGACCGCACTGATCGCGGCACCACTGGATATCTAGACTGTGTTTTTTCCCGTCTCCAACTTGACCGTTTCCATCCGTGAGCGATCGTGGACACCACGGAGGCTGCCGTGAGGAAAAGAGGAGAGAGAGGAGCCCATTTCCTGCCACTGCGGAGATGGGATTGCTGCTGCTTTCTTTCCGATTTCTCACGGGAGCTGAACTGGGAACTGTGCCTGCCATCACTTGAGAGAGAGCCCAGCCGGCCAGGCGCGACATCGCCACCTGCTGTCCGTAGATATAATTGCATCCCCCCCTTTTTGGGGGGTAGGCAAAGGACCTTTTAACTGTTTGCTTTGTCGTTCGGGGGTGGAGTGGTTTATTACAAACTGTTGTTGTTTGGTTCTTTCTGGATATATATATGTGTGTGTATTGTGGTTAAGAACTGTTATCCTTTCATATATATTTTTTTTCTAATTAAAATTCTGTTTTCTAAATTTAAAGGAGAGGGATTATTTCTTGGCCAACATAGATATCTTAGTTCTCCCCTTGAACTAAGACAGAGGCAAAATAAAAATGTGTGCACTTTGGCTGATCTGTAACCACAGCATAGCTCAGCATTCCTGTCCCTAACATGGGAAACATTTCCCAAGCTCCCATCCTGTTTTTTCTAGGAACCAGTGTCAGACTGCATGCAGCTTCTGAAACTGAGGCAGGCAGCATGGCACAACAAAATTCTTTCATATTATATTTTATTGAAGGTATACAGTGCCCAGGTGACACATCCTGGGTACACAGGGAAATGGAGTAAATTAAGGAGTTATGTTCCTTTCATGATGTGTGTGTGTGTGTGTTGAGGGTGGGAAGCAAATAAAGTGGTTGTGCACAAGCTTGCAGGTCTGTGCTGCTGCCTGGGCTCCTGGTTCAGCCTGAGCACCACAACAGGCTGTGGGGGAACATGGACATGGCATGAGGGTCCTGCTGCTGCTATGCCCACAGCCGGGGCAGTGTGGGTGTAGTGGAGAAAAATGTGGAACTAAACTCC
Organism: Campylorhamphus procurvoides; assembly: GCA_013396655.1. Lineage (NCBI taxonomy): Eukaryota > Metazoa > Chordata > Aves > Passeriformes > Dendrocolaptidae > Campylorhamphus > Campylorhamphus procurvoides. Next base: position 65,867 of record WBMV01000134.1, read on the forward strand.
TGGAGAAGTGATGGTTAACAAATACCTGAATCACAGTCCCAGCAGGGCTGCTGAGGAACATGCTGATCTCTGAAGAGCCACTCTTGTTCATGCTGCTCTTTCTGTTAGTCCAGACATCCCTCATGTTTAAAGATTTGCTCATGACTAAGGTTTCTCACCTAAGCTGTTGGGGAATTCATGGACCTGAAACCTTAGTTTGGAAAAAACACAACGACCCAAACAACCCAGGGAAGATTTTAGTCTTAAAATCAAGCTATGCACAAGCACTTATTTATGGAGCTTTAGAGGAAAGCGTGCCTGGTTTCATGGCTCAGTCTGACTGGTTTTGGTGCACTGTTACCACTGGAATCATGCAGGTCTTACCTTGCCCTGAGAACTGCTGTACTGACCAAGAGCAAACAAAAAACAGGTGTGGGTGAGGGACCTGTAATGACAACTGAGTTCAGTAATTCTGTGACAGCCAAGAGAGCTCTCACTGCAGTGCAACAACTCCTTTAGCTAGCAACTGGGTAAACTGGTAAGGGTTTTCACTGCCATCTACTGTACAAATGCTTCAAGCCAGAGGGGGAGAAAAACTCTGTCTCTTGCTTCTCAAATAAATGAAATTGCTTCTGAAAAGAGAGAGAAAGCATCTATCATTCCCTTATTTGTGCTCTTTTCAAATTCAGATAGAATTTGGTTTTTTTTAATATTTTCAGTTCTGAGAGTAGAAACATCAGATTTGACCAAGGGAATTGCTGTCCTTTTACTGTTTGCATTTTCCATCAACATAAATTTCCCACATATCTATGTATATAGATAATATTTTTAATTGCTCCCTTCCTATCTTCATTTTATCTAGAAAAATACAAATTAAAGTCCTTTATGACAACTTTAGCTTTTGTCTGTTAATTCTATTCCATTAGATTCAACATTTTTAGATCTGAAAGTTGCAGTCTTTAATTATTGGAATCCAGTTGGAATAATGGGAGTCCACTGGATTAATGGAACATTTCATTGTTTCACAATAAATCCAAATAAAGAAAAGGAGCCTTCTTACATTGCTACTTTCTGTATTTTTAAGAGCCCCTTCCTACACACTCAGCCTTGGGGCTTCAGTCGGGTCTGTGGCAGTTTCCAATGGTATTTAATAGGATGAAAGGGCAGAGTTGGACTCACGATTTCAGAACTGACCAGCCCTTTATCAGGGGAATAGTAATACTAATCACTTGGTTTTGGTCTTTCAAACCTTAGATACTGTTTGTTGAAAACCCTGCCCATTTTTCCAATGGAAATGCTAAATTTAGCAGTGTGTTACTGTAGAGTTTATCAGTGAACTAGAAAAGCAAATGAGATCATCACAGCAGAAAATAACATGATCAAAGTCCAGACCTACAGCAGGAGCAACCACAGTAACATCTCTTAAACGCTGCTGAGACATCAAGATCCACAAAAGCACTTGCAGAATTGGAGGAGGAGTGAGGGAAGTGATGAAGTTGTTTTTAAAAGGCCTTTTTGTTGTGTTGTTTGAGAGTCATGTTTTAGGAAACGCTGATGAAAACTTGCAATACTTGATGTTTCCACAAACTAGTACCACCAGTGAGCATATTGCAGCTCATGCTGGAGGGCAGAAGAGGAGCTGCTGCCACCATTCCTGGGGTTGCCCATCTCACAGTCTCAGCACCACCACAGAGCCAGAGGATGCAGTAGCACACAATGCAAGAGCAGGCTGAGCAGGAACATACATAGTCTTGTGTTATTGAACATTTGTTTGTCTTAAAGGCTGTAAAACCTTAAGGGGTTCTTGATGGTGAGACTCCAAAGCTGGCCCAGGCTGAGGTGAGTGAGCCCAGCCCTGCTCACTCCATCACACCATCCTTTATCAGCTGAATAAGCCATGTCTCAACACACAGGCTCTTCAAATCTGGCAAGTAGAGCTTGGCAAGGAGGCAGAGCAGAGGAAAAGTCAGCTGGGTTAGTGCTAGACCAACATGTGGAGTTTCTTGTACTCTGCCAGAGGGGTCTCCAGCTCAGCTTTTCTGGCTGTGTCACATAAAGAAGATGGATTACAGCTGTACCCAGTACAGTCTGTGCCTGTACTTCTGAGTGACTCATGGACCATGATAGAAGAACAATATATCTTTTTGGTTAAATTACAGTTGGATTAGCCTAGTGCTCACCGTCCTCATGTTCTATTGCTATCAGTGGGAGGAGAAAACCCTCCAAACCTCCTAAGTCTGATATCTCAACTCAAAGTTAGCAAACCCAGCGGTTTAGAGGAAGAGACAACAGATAACTGCAGGCCATGTTGTGCTCCTGGATTTAACATAAAGCTCTTTATTAAGGCAATCAGAGTCAAATGGCAAGCCCCCTTTCTGGCCCATTTAAAAGTGTGATGCCAGAAAGTGTTGCTGCTGAGCAGATTAATGTAAGAATGCAGAGAATCCTACTGCAAAATGCTTCCAGAGACAATTTAACACAGTGAAAATGAGTTACAGGAAAGTAAATACAGCATCTTGTACCAGCTGGTTATGAAGTTGTACTGTGATAAGCAATGGAGTTTTATCGAGAAAATACTAATGAGCAGTAAATGCCTGCAGTGAGAAGGGGAATATTTGGTCTGCATTTGACTTCACACATGAAAGCTATTTGGCCTGACTTCCTGCCAAATCCTGCAGTTTTTGAGGTGATTGGATATGAAGAAGATGGAAACCCCTGGGCAGCATCTCCAAACAGTGAGCCACCCTTGTGAGCACAGGGAGCCTGTCCCTTCAGAACACTGCATGTTCCTGCTGGGCCATCAGCCCAGTCTAGGCTGAAACCTGGAACTAAACCTTTGGAAGATTCAGCATTTGCAACTAATTCTGACTATCCCAAATCAAATGTGCTCACCTTGCAGCTAAAAAGCTCTATCTGGGTGTCAGACCAGCTTGATCTCCTTTCCTTCTGCCTGGCATACATTTATTTAGCACAGGCTTTCTCATTTGTGGCCGCAATTATTTGCTATTGAGAGCAAAGTGAAGCAAATACATTGTGGTTGAAGTTGTCCTTCACCTTCTCTCTTCCCCTTACACATCAGTACAGTGAAAGGGCTGGTTAAACCCGGGTTATCCTGTGCTGAGCCACATTGCTGCTGGCAGGAGTTAAACTCAGCTCCATCCCGGGGAAGGGTGGGTGATGCTGAGCTCTGCCCATCCCAGTTACCCAGCAGAGAGGAGCTGTGCTTTGAAAACCTTTCTTTTCAAGGAATGAGAATCTGGGGAGGATTCAGAGGGATCTGACATTGCCAGATAACAAGTGTAACTGTGTGTGGACACACCAGTGGCTTTCGCTGGTTAAATCAAGGAACCAGCTCTAAAACCCCTGTGCTGGCACTGGTGAGGCTACGCACACAGTGTTGTGCCCAATTCTGGGACCCCCAATTCAGGAAGGACATGGAGGGGCTGGAGCACATCCAGGGAAGGGAAGGGAACTGGGGAAGGGGCTGGAGCAGCAGGAGTGGCTGAGGGAGCTGGGTACAGGCTGCCCGAGTACAGCCTGAGCATAATCCATGTACAGCCCAAGTATAATCCATGTACAGCCCGAGCATAATCCATGTACAGCCCATGTATAATCCATGTACAGCCTGAGTACAGCCTGTTTATATCACGTGTATAACCCCAGTATATATCCTGTACAACCTGTGTATAACCCATGTATAGCCCATGTACATCACCTGTGTAATGCCCGCACATCACCTGTATGTCCCTTGTATAACCCGTGTATAACCCGTGTACATCCCCTGTATATCCCTTGTACAACCTGTGTATATCCCCTGTATATCCCATGTATAATCCATGTATATCCCCTGTATATCCCTTGTACAACCCATGTATATCTCCTGTATATCTCCTGTATATCCCTTGTATAACCCATGTACACACCCGGTATATCCCCTGTATAACCTGTGCATATCCCTTGTATATCCCATGTATAACTCATGTATAGCCCCTGTATATCCCTTGTACAACCTGTGTACATCCCCTGTATATCTGTTCCAGGGAAAATAGGGGTCCGAAGGGATGTGGAAGCCTAAACTGAGACACCGCAGAAAACTTAACCCAAACAGCAGTTTTATTACCAAAGGTGGCCAAGTAAATAGGAAAGAAACCCAATAGAGAGAGAGGGGAGAAAATAAGCCCCCAGGTGCAAACACCCAAATTGCCCAGGTGTCCCCCATGGAGTTGTCTCACCGACCCCTGGACTGCCCAAACCTCCCTGGCAGTGGCTGCATCCTCAAGGGTCAGCTGGCTCACAGGTGATGGCGGGCATCCCTGCCATAGGCAACATTGTCCTATCATGTGAAGCGAGCCCCCCAAAACATGAGCCATCTGCCTTTTATCTACTTGGCCAAATGACGTTTACCTGAGCGACGTGGCCAGGGCCACCCAGGCAAAGGTATTTGCGACACCCCCTTACATACCAATTAATTTTAGTTTACACAGAAATCTCTCTGTCAAGGTTACAGACCGTCTTTATCAGCCTGTTTCCCATAACTTGGCATGAGAAAACCCGGCTTCTCACAGGTGGCTGGGCCAAACACAGACCAAAAATACCCACATTGAATTCTGCCCAAATACAATATCCCACATATAACCCGTGTATATCCCCTGTATATCCCTTGTATAACCCGTGTACATCCCCTGTATATCCCATATATATACCCTGTATATCCCTTGTACAACTTGTGTATATCCCCTGTATATCCCATGTACAACCAGTGTATATCCCATGTATATCCCATGTATAACCCGTGTATATCCCCTGTATATCCAATGTATAATCCATGTATATCCCCTGTATATCCCATGTACAACCGGTGTATATCCCATGTACAACCGGTGTATATCCCATGTATAACCCGTGTATATCCCCTGTATATCCCCTGTTATCCCATGTACAACCCGTGTATATCCCCTGTATATCCCATGTATAATCCATGTATATCCTCTGTATATCCCTCGTATAACCCATGTACATCCCCCGTATAATGCCCGCACATCCCGTGTATATCCTGACTATAATCCCTGTATATCCCTTGTATAACACTTGTATAACCCGCGTAAAGCCCATGTACATCCCCTGTAAAATGCCTGTACATCCCGTGTATATCCCTTGTATAACCCCTGTATATCCCGAGTATATCCCTTGTATAACCCCTGTATATCCCGAGTATATCCCGTGTACATCCCGTGTACATCCCGTGTTTAATGCCCGCACTTCCCCTGTATATCCCCTGCACATCCCCTGTATATCGCGACTATGTCCCAACTATAATTCATCTAACACGCCCCCTCCCCGCTCCGTGCCGCTGGATGCGCTCCGATGCGGCTGGCCGTGCCTGTGCCTTGTGGCCGGCCTCGGTGCCGCTCGATGCGCTCCGGCGCGGCTGGCCGTGCCTGTGGCCGGGAGGCCCGGCCATGGCGGGGCTGTGTGTGTGCCTAGGCCGGGCCGGGCTGGGCCGGGCTGGGCTGAAATGGCCTGTGCTGGGCCGTACCGGGCTAACGCGTGCCGGGCTGGGCCGGGCTGGGCTAACCCGTACCGCTCCGGGCCGGGCGGGCGGGCCGTGGGGCTGGGCCCTGGCCCTGGCGCTCGCCGTGAGCTGTGAGGGCCGGGCCGGGCCGGACGAGGAGCCCCCGGCCCCGAGGGGCTTCGGAGGGGCCGTGCGGAGGAGCAGAGACCTGCTGCGGAGGGTGAAGGTGCGGAATGGGGGCACTGGGGGGCAGTGGAGATACTGGAGGAACTGGGGACACTGCGGGGTATTGGGGAGCAGTGGGGGTACTGGGGAGCATTGGGAGCACAGGGGGCACTGGGGGGCACCGGGGACACTGGGGGTACTGGGAACAGTGGTGAAACTGGGGGGCACTGGGGAAGGGGAGGCTGAGGGGGGACCTCACAGCAGTCACTGCTTCTTCGGGTGGGGCAGAGGAGGGGCAGGCACTGATCTCTGCTCTGTGGGGACCAGGGACAGCACCCAGGGAATGGCTGGAGCTGTGCCAGGGCGGGGTGAGGGTGGATCTCAGGGAAAGGTTCCTCCNGGGGGCACTGGGGGGCAGTGGAGATACTGGAGGAACTGGGGACACTGCGGGGTATTGGGGAGCAGTGGGGGTACTGGGGAGCATTGGGAGCACAGGGGGCACTGGGGGGCACCGGGGACACTGGGGGTACTGGGAACAGTGGTGAAACTGGGGGGCACTGGGGAAGGGGAGGCTGAGGGGGGACCTCACAGCAGTCACTGCTTCTTCGGGTGGGGCAGAGGAGGGGCAGGCACTGATCTCTGCTCTGTGGGGACCAGGGACAGCACCCAGGGAATGGCTGGAGCTGTGCCAGGGCGGGGTGAGGGTGGATCTCAGGGAAAGGTTCCTCCCCCAGAGGGTGGTGGGCACTGACCAGGCTCCCCAGGGCAGTGGGCACAGCCCCAAGGCTGCCAGAGCTCCTGGAGGGTCTGGGGCACAGGGGATGACTCCTGGGGATGGGCCTGGGCAGGGCTGAGGGCTGGACTGGGTGATCCCTGTGGGTCCCTCCCAGCTCAGAATACTTTGATTTTGTTTAAAAAAGCACGTTGTAGTTACTGAAAATCAAGCTCCTTTGAAGACCTGCTTGCCAACAGGAGAAGCACTTTGCCTGTTGCATATTAACTCTTGTCACATTTTGTTTCTGTTCAGTTTTTCTTGCATGTTCCCTAACTGAATGGAATTATTAAAGAAATTATTTACCTGGTTATTGCTGTTAGGGATGTTTTTCCCAGAGGCTGCATTAAAATGGCAATGCTTTGCAAAAGCAGTTTGTACCAGTTCAGCCCAACTGGTACGTAAAAAAATTTCAACTGTAATGCAACAACAATACACAGGTGTATTTGTAGGATTGCTCTTGCAGTTCAAAGGTTTGGGAGGAGGTGTTTTTAAACTGTAGAGGTCTTTCTGAATGTGTTCTGTCTGTTTTTTTGACAGGATGAAGCAGGAATCCCAGGTATAATAGTTGGAGTTTCTGTAGATGGAAAGGAAGTCTGGTCAGAAGGTCAGTGTGTGCGGGGAGTAGTTGTACATGTTGTGGAGAACTGATGAATGTTTTAAAAATGAACAATTCAGACACTCCAATCAATAGATAATTTGTCTGGTAGAACTGTATGGAGGAGGTAACAAAAAGTTCTCCCCACAGGAACTTAATAGTCCAAGTACTAGTGGCTCACATTTGCTGACTTGTCTCGCATTTGTGGGCTGAGGTGTAGATTCTTCCTGGGAAGATGCTAGGATTTAACAGGTGTCATCCCTTCAGGAACTGCAAGCAACTTTTCTGCTTACAAAGTTCAAAGCAGTCTGTTAGTACTGCTCATATCATGTCATCATTTGATGTTGAAAAGACCCCATCAAAATGTGTATCTGTTTTCAGAAACATTTTCATGAGTTTCAGAAAACCCTATGTGTTTTGGGGTTTTTGGACAGCTTCAATTGTAGTAGTAAATGGCAACATATTTCCTTCTATGATTTATAGAATTTGAAGAAAAAATCTTTGTGAGATTGTTAGTAACTTTCTTCAGACAGTCTGTTGTTGCATATGTATAAAGCTGATTATGGGGTTTAGTTTCCCTTTCATCATGACAGAAGTGTGTTGGAGTGCCTCTGGTACCTTGTGTAATGTGCCCTAGTAAGAAAATTGTGCTAAAACTTAATTACAGACTTTCTTAAATCAGAGCCTTTGCTGGTTTCAAATACCATGGCAATGAAAGCAGAAGTTTTTATAAGACTTCTGCAGAATCCCTTCCTTGACAAGCAAAAAAGTGCCTAGGGAAGGAGCGCCAGGATTGTGGTTTGTCATCAGGACTGCCACAACCAGTAGCAAGGCAGCTCCCACTGCGTGTGGGAGCAAAAGGCTTGGCAGAGCTGGTTATGCATGTAGGGGAGAGCACTGCTGTGGGGTGTGGTAATGGCTCCAGTAGGATTTGGGTTGGTTGGGTCTCCTTCCCCTTCTTTGTGGAGCAAAACCAACAAGAGGTGTAAGTTGCATGTGTTCTTGACCAGAGTGCTAAACTGGTGGGAACGGTGTGAGGTTTGGAGGGTGTTTTCCCTGAGGGAACAGCACCCATACTCACAAGCACTTGAGTAGCAACTGTGTGAGAGAGAGGGTCTTGGTCAACTGGCACGGCATACATTTTATTTCTTGTATTTTAGCAAGATTTGGGATTTTTTCCTGAATAGTTCATTGTTGGACTACAGCTTTATATAGACAGACATGCACTGATTGCTTGGTGGCCTTTCTCGTACTGCAGACTGCAAAGATGTTATTGCTGCATTTTGATGCTTTTATGCTGCAACATCACTTGCACAGTTCCTTCAAAGCTGGCTCAACCTGAAGGAGCTTGATAATGCCTCAGTCATTCCAGTTCTTGCTCCCAGACTGGTGGGTTGGTTAGGTGGGAATGCACTGTTACAGAAACTGTTAAACTGTATTTTAATTGAAGTCACGCTGAGGGATGTTGAAATACAGTGTATAACACCACTGGGATTTGAAGCTTTGCAGCTTAGGTAATTGTTATGAGTTAGTGAGTTATTTCCTTTTTCAATTTGTGTATTGATAAAATAAGACCCTTTACTGCTTCAACCATTAATTCAGAACAATAAAAGGAGTGTTTAGGACTGTTGGCCCATTATTTTACAGTCTTGATCTAGTCTCTGAGTTTTATACATTTTGAATATTTGACCTCAGGAGTGTAAATTTTGGTGTAATCATCAATCTCATTTATCATTAGGTTTGTTGTAGTCTTATTCAGTAACTTGGGATGCCATTAGTTAATACAGTGGGTTCGGATTAACTGCTCCTACTACAATAAAAAGTTATTAACTCAATTGAAGCAGGAGCTTCAATAGTCCAATGCTTCATATCCCAGTTTAGCAAGAGGAAAACCATTTAAGGAACCAGTAAATCTGATTCATTGCAAATAATGAACTGAGCACATGTCTGTGCAAAGTACCTAGCAGAGTGTTTTATTTCTCCAAGGTCTGGGCTATGCTGACGTGGAGAACCGTGTCCTGTGTAAGCCAGAGACCATCATGAGAATTGCCAGCATTAGCAAGTGTCTCACAATGATGGCTGTGGCTAAACTGTGGGAAGAGGGGAAACTGGATTTAGATGCTCCAGTGCAGAAATATGTCCCTGAATTTCCAGAAAAAGTCTACGAGGGTGAAAAGGTATGTAATTGTTTATTGGGAACAGTGTTTTTTGATTTCTGTTCCTGTCACCACATAGCTGTCTATGTACAGGTGTTTGGATCTGGACCTACTTCTGTAAAACACTAAAAATCATGTAGACTGATGGTGCTGCTCAAAAAAGCAGTGCTGAAAATTCAGATCTTCACTTTTATATCATGTGTAATCTGTGCATAAATATGTATATATTTTTACTGGATTTAATACATGATATTTAAATGGTCTTACACCTTAGTCTCTTCCTTTTCATGGTGAATTGCACTTTTTTGGTGATTTTGGTGTGTCCTATCTTTTAAGGAAGAGAGCTCACATTATCCTGTCTGCTTAGGTCACTGTTACTACAAGACTGTTGGTTTCACACTTGAGTGGGATTCGTCACTATGAAAAAGATATTGCAAAAGTAAAAGAAGAAAAGGAAAAGGCAAACAGAGCACTGAAGCTAACGAAACCCCATCAGGATAAAGAACAAAAAGAGGGCAAAGGGATTGAAAAAACTGATTCTGTGAGGCCAAGGAAAGAACAGGATGGGGAGAGAAAAAGCCAAAGTTCCAAACCTGGCAGAAGAGACAAGGAGTTTGAGCAGGAAGAGTATTATTTGAAGGAAAAATTTGAAAGTGTCATTGAGTCACTGAAGATATTTAAAAATGATCCTTTATTCTTTAAACCAGGTAAGTTTCTATTAATTTAGACCGAAATGGGCTCTTGTGGTGAGATTTTTGTTTGAAGTAGTTTTACATGCAGTGAAGATGTAAATCCAGTAAGGAGTGCTTGTGTGGGGGATTTGTTGTGTTTGCAGTGCAGAATTTCCTAGGGCCTAGTATCATCAGTTTGGGATTTACATGATGTTCAACTGAGGGTGGAGAGGTAATCTTTTAATTGATTATTCACATAGTTGTGATTCCATTTGAGCATCATGTGATTAATGGGGTTTTTTCCTTTTCTCTCTGTATTTCTTCAAGGCAGTCAGTTCTTGTACTCAACATACGGCTTTACTCTCTTGAGTGCTATTGTGGAGAGAGCTTCAGGACAAAAATTTACAGATTATATGCTAAAAATGTTCCGTGATTTGGATATGCTGTCAACTGTGCTAGATGACAATGAAGCAATGATATATAACAGAGCAAGGTAAACAAGGATGAAACTTGTTTTTTTCCCCCAAAACCTGTTGCTGTTTCTGTCTTTATTAAGTCAACCTAATTGAGAGAATGTGAATTATTTTCCCAGACTTTTAAATGAAGTGTTGGATATTATCTCAAAGTTAGTCATGTAGCTAGTTCCAATACCATGGTGTTGGATCTGTAGTAAGTGTGTGAAATTACAGAGTGGGAAATAAGTATTTTCTGTTGTAAGAGTAAATATGGGGGGGAGTGGTAAGGGTGACTTAGAGGTTTACATTTATTTTAGGTACAAATCAGCCCATAAGTGTAAATAGAGTAAAATAAAGAGTAACTGGGAGATAATGTTGGTATGTATAAGTGCCTTGATTTGCTTAATATACTGGCATTTTAAGAGTTTCATGGAACTGCAACAGTATCACAATAACAAAGGGTTTTCATAAATCAAATTGCATTAACAATTTTGACCAGAGTTAAAATTCTGTTTAACGTGGAACATGCTTTACTAACAGCTGTGGTGGAGGGGGGCCCGCGCCTCTACTGTCCCACGGCCTCCCGGGGTCTGGAGGGGATTGCAAAATCCCCACGTGGTCAGGAGTCAAGAGATGCAGCAGTCCGAGACTGAGTGGTCATAGAAAAGCCTTTAATTACCGGTGTCCAGGGTATTTAAGCCTTTCGGGCAGGGTTTGGGAGGTAGGATGTGATTGGGTAAGGGTTCAGGGGGAGTAGTGTGGTTTGGCGGGCACAGGGGCCAATAAGGGAGCAGGAGGACCAAAACCCAGTGAGAACTCGGGAATAGGGAATGACAGGTGATACATCCAATAAGGTCGGGAGGGGGGCGGGGCTGGATACCCGGGAAAAAGGAACAGTCTATTTTGACGTGTGCAGAGATTTCTAAGGGTTACAATCTAAACAGGGGAAACCCATACATAAGACACAGGTAATGTTGAATTATAAAGTCTCTGGTCCTTCGGAAGCTGTCACAGCGCTGGTCCTGTCTCCAGGGGCTTCCTTTTCCACAATGTATAGTCTGGATAATTCTCTGTCTTTGCTCCACATGTACTGTGGCAGAAGTCCTTCCCAACACTTTACAAATTGATTTTCTTTATTAGTTTAACATAGAAAAAACCCACACACATAAAAAACCCTAAACAAACAAAACAAAAAAAGCCAGATTTATTAAATGTGCATATATTTAATCCTTTTATAGACTGAAATATGGTAGGTATGAAAGAATTGGGACAGATGCTGTTCTGGGGGTCTTTTTTGGCCTACTAATTGTTAAGCAAAACTGAGGTGCTCATGTGATGGGTTTGCTTCCAGAAATGGTAGCTTAGTGTCTCAAATTGGAATGCATTGATACGTTGAAGTTTGTTTAATGGTTTAGTTATACGGTATTTAACTGATAGGAAAATCTTTAAAATCCATGTTTTAGATCTTCTAGAGGTGTATGTCAGGCATTTCAGTGTCTTCGTGACAGGGTCTTTTTGTGATCAAAAAACTCACTGTGGGGACAAGAAGATACTAAATCACTGGCAGAGCTGATGGTAGTCTTGGATCCTGGACCATTCATCTCTCTTCCTTTGCTTCAACCTCTGATTTTCAATATTGTAACTTTTAGAAGTCTCCTAGAAGCTTTTTTCCAATAGAAGTGCAAACTAGATAGAGTTGTTCTTTTCAGAACTCTCCAAGTAGTACATGGACCTTATGTGGTCTAAAGACCAAAGGTTGAAATTCATTGGGTTATATATTTATTCACCATTCCTTTTCATATGTCATGTGAAATGAATCACAGTTGGACCATTTCTTTCAAAAGCTTAATTTGTTCTGCACTCCTGTTGTGGTGTTCCTGATAGTTCACTCTGCAGTTCTGGTTGGCAGTTTCTAATTTGTGTTTTGCAAGACTCTTTCATGCTTCTTGCCCTGTTGTGAAATATGGCAACTGTCATGGGGCAGTGGGGGGAGATCAGGAAGGACATTGCAGTGCTGGAGTGGGTCCAGGGAAGGGTGACAAGGCTGGTGAAGGGACTGGAGCACAAGTGCTGTGAGGAGAGGCTGAAGGATGCTGGGGGGGGCTCAGCCTGGAGAAGAGGAGGCTCAGGGGAGACCTTTCCGCTCTGTACAACTCCCTGAAAGGAGGGTGTAGCCAAGTGGGAGTGGTCTCTCCTCCCAGGATCCCAGCAGTAAGACAAGAGGGCAGGGGAGGTTCAGGTTGGATATTAGGAAGAAATTCTTTACAGATAGGGTAATCAGGAACTGGAATGGGCTGCCCAGAGAGGTGGTGGATTCGTAGTGCCTGGAGGTTTTTAAGGCAAGACTGGATGGGGCACTCAGTGCCATGGTCTGATAAGCACCATGGTTGGATCAGAGATTGGACTTGATCTCAGTGGTGTTTTCCAACCTGGTTAATTCTATTCTATGATGCTGTGAAATCAGTCACAAGTGGAAACTACTGACTCAGAGCAGTCACCCAAGACTTCAGTGGCATTTCAGCTCAGTGTCTGATAACCATAGGGTAGGTGCAGGATTCCTCTTCCTTTAAAACACTTTAAATCTAGGACAGGGATTTCAGCAAAATTGTGTTGCCTGATGTACTGATTTCTGTCATGTCTGTTATTTGTATATTGCTTTATATCCTAAGACTAAGGATTAGCACATTCATTGAACTAAGCTTCCAACCTAAGAAGTCACCTTAATTTTTGTTTTCCTGTCTGAATTTCACGTTGATTTTTCTGCAATAAATATATTCAAGAAAAGTATACTTTAAAAACCCTCTAAAATTTCGTGACAACAAGTTAATATATGCTCAGTTTGCTCTTTCAAGGTAAGGCAGCTTAAATAGTTGTGCACAGCGTCTGAGAATGACAAGCTGAATGTTCTTGGTTTGTAGGTGTTACGTTTACAACAAAAAGGGTCGTCTGGTCAACGCACCCTATGTGGACAACTCCTACAAGTGGGCTGGTGGTGGCTTTCTGTCCTCAGTGGGTGACCTCCTGAAGTTTGGAAATGCCTTGTTGTACAGTTACCAAGCTGGCCAAGTTAAAAGCAGTCCTGGCAAACTTCTCCCTGGGTACCTGAAAGCAGGCACAGTTGCAATGATGTGGACCCCAGTGCCCAAAACAGAAGTGTCGTGGGACAGGGATGGCAAATACGCCATGGCTTGGGCTGTGGTGGAGAAGAAACAGGAGTGTGGCTGCTGCCGGAAGCAGAGACACTACACATCCCACACAGGAGGCGCAGTGGGGGCAAGCAGCGTGCTCCTCATCCTGCCTGAGGAGCTGCACCCTCAGGCTGTGGTGGCACCGCCCAGGGGGGTGATTGTCACCATTGTCTGTAACATGCAGTCGGTGTCACTCAACAGCACTGCCTTAAAGATAGCCAGGGAATTCGATAAGGAAAAGCAGGCACAATGTATGGACTGAAAGCCAAGAGATTATGTGACAGAACTCACTGCACGGGAACAGGGAAAATAAAGGGAGAAGGGTCTGATTGGACTCCGAGATCACTGAGAATATGTGAAGACAAAGCTTGAAAAATTCACTTCATTAACCTCTTCTAGTGGTGCTAAACATCTCTCAGGGAAGTTCCGAACTTACAGAAAAGGAGAATGTAACAGTCAAAATTGACTTCCTCTGGTACATGTGTAAATATGATTATATTAGCAGGTTATTTTTATCAACTAGTGAAATACTTGACCAAGATGAAAAAAACCTAGCACTGGATTTTGCACTAAGAAGTACAAAAAATGATCTGCCTTGAATGTTAAACTTTTGAAGAATTTCACATCTTGCTTTGAGCACACAAAGATGTTACTTGTTATTCTCACAGTCCCAGTCTGCCAAAACTGTTCAGTATTACTTTTTAAAGAAACAGGTTTTCACTGTTGATTTTTTGTTTTCCCGTAGCACATTTCTTATTTGCTTAAAAAAACCCATCAAACCCCAAACCTTGATGCTACCTCCAGAATGCAAATTTATTCCAGAAGCAGGCTTTTGTCAGAGCTGGGCTGGTAAGAATTAGAAAAGAATGAAGCTAGAGCAACATAAGTAAAAATCTTTTTGTTATTCAGATATTCTCTCATGCATTTTTATTGGACACAGAGAATGTGTGAAAATAGTTTACTGTGCAATAAGGTATTATTTCTGAAGTTAAATACACCCAAATATCACATGCTGAGCTGCCAAACTGTCCCTTTGTTTTGGAATGATACCAAGTTAGCATGTGTAACTGTATTCTGTAATGTAAATATTCCTTTACATACAGGAATTAGGAACTCAATAAAATTTAAAGCACATTCTTGAAGCTGGTAGTAGAAGTCTCACAGACTTTTGGGAGGTTTTTTTGAAAACCACCTTTCTCTCCATTTGGAGGTCTGCCTCAAGGAGTTACTTTTGCCCAAGGCTGACCAAGAAGTTGTGATGTGTTCCAAAGAAGCATTTTCACAGAATCACTAAGGTTGGAAAAGCCCTCCAAGATCATCAAGTCCAATCTTTGAATGCTTACCATCTTGTCCAGTCTTTCCTTAAGCACCTCCAGGGTCAGTGATTCTACCACCTCTCTGGGCAGCTCCTTCCAGCCTGAGCACCTTTCAGAGAAGGAATTCTTCCTGATGTCCAGCCTGGACCTCCCCTGGCACAACTTGAAGCCATTTCCTCTTGTCCCTTTTCTTGTTCCCTGGGAGCAGAGCCCCATCCCCACCTGGCTACAGCCACTTGTCAGGGACATTTAGAGAGCAATAAAGTCCTCCCTGAGCCTCCTTTTCTGCAGTCTGAGCCCCTCCAGCTCCCTCAGCTGCTCCTCACAGGATTTGTGCTCCAGCCCCTTCTCTGGACTTGCTCCAGCACTGAGGGCCCCAGAACGGGACACAGCACTGGAGGTGTGAGCCTCTCTAGTTTGACTACAGCAATATAGTAACATCTGAAATGTTCATTTTACATGTTCCACAATGGCATGGAAGATCTCCAAAATTTTGTCTCAAGAATTTGTGCCCACTTCACTTCCCCTGCAGTTATATCAGAGAGTATTTCCAGGCTGAGACAAAATAGAGTATCTTCTCACAAAATATCTTCCAGTACTTCCTTTCCTGCACTCTTTAGCAGCTCTGCTTTTCTGAATTTAAGGAACAAGATGTCTTGGATAACAGCTAGCAGAAAATAGCCCTACCTGCCTCTTTCCCAAGTTAGTGCTTTTATTATTGATGTATGTCATAGTTGTCACCTGCACTGTGACGAAATAGCCTGCTACCCTCTGTGCCCAGGGTACCTCTGGTACCATTTATTACCCAAGACTGACAAACCAGGAAATTTAGTATTTTGAGGGGTCATTGTTTTACCTACATTTTTACTTTAAGCTAGTAGGACTGGTTTAGTATACCCTTCATAATTTTTGTCATTCTTGTGCCTTAAAATAGTAGAAGTTTATACCTAAACCATTTGCTTAGGGTTTCTGACCCACTCACCAAAACTTCTCTTTTTCATTCATTGGTAATGTCTTGTCTTTATCTCAAGAATATGCAAACAACAGAGAGAATGCTTCTGAAGGAACTTCGACGGGTCAGGCAATAAATTATCTCTTCTTCCACTGAAGTCTTTGGTATTATCTGACAGTTCCAATACAGAAGGCCTGGAGGGGAGCATCTTCTACAACAGGAAATCTTTTCCCCCTAGTCCTGAGCACCTGCCACCTGGTAAGCGTGCAGCAGCAAAAGTCATGGCTTGTTTTACACAGAGAATGAGAAGTTCTGAGTTGTTGGCATGTTCGAGAACACATGAATAGAAATAGACCAAATACAATGTTTTGAATATGGAAAATCTGAAAAGTAACAATTGTTTTAGGATTTACAACACACTTGTCGTGTATGGTGCACCTGTTTTGCAAATGGTATTTCATGTTTTTGAAAACCATTTTGCATACTTGGGAGAAATCAAGTTTCACTCTCTGGCCATTGTGTCTGGGTTTAGACAAAGATTCAGAAAGTGGAAGGTGTAGGTTTATCATTGTCCTTGTCTGCATCTGACCAAATGCTAATTAATGTAAATATCTGAAGTATGAAAGTGAATAATGGTAAGAACTAAGGCATTTCTAACATCAGGATATTATCAAGTGTCTCACTCCCCATAGAGGATATGTTTAGCCTTCAACTTTTTATGTGCATCCCATGTTCTTTATACTGTTCCTGTAACCTAAGGCTTTTAAAGAGCCTCTGTTGTCACATGTGCGGCACTGGAGATGCCATGATATCCACATTTCATCTCCCAGTACCTGGAACAAAATGGGTCACTGACATCCTCTGCTATGGTATTTACTTAATCATGTGTTCGTAATCATCACCTGAGAAGGCAGACTAGGGAGACTAGGAATCAGTCTGGCCTTGGCATCTGTATACAGGCCACAAGTGAATAAATATTGCTCCTTTGGTCTAAAACCAATTATTTGATGGACTGGCATTACATGTGGGAAACTGCCTGCTCAATTAACAAGAGCTGTCATGATAAACTTACTCATGAGTTAACCTTTATTGTGAAAACATGGTATAGCATGGACATAAAACTACTTTCCTTAAAAGGTGGTACATCTGTTTCTGTATCAAACACCTACTTTTTGCATCTAGTGTTCACTGTTTGAAATAACTGAAATAAAACCTTGCAAATGCAACTAATTGTAATATCAGGTTTTGTTGTTTTGATTTTTTTTAATTGACTAGAAATGTACATGTTTAAAGTGTCATAAAAAGAATACTGATTAAATAGAAATTCCCAACAATAACTAGCTCACCAAGACACCTGATCCTTTGAAAGAGATGTTGATACATAACTTGAGATATTATTTAGTAAAATAAGATACATGGAAGATTTTGTTTGAATGTTTTCTCAAGGTTAAAACCAAAATCCATTTTTAAACAGCCATTCAGAAAGGCATGGCTTAAAAAAACTAATTTAAACCCTGTTTCTTTATTGCAAAAAGGTAATTACTTAATGTCAGTATTTAATAGTGAAAATACACATGGTTTTGCTGTACTAGTTCTTTTTATGCCTAGATACCATTCACAGCTCTTAGTGTAGTTCTATGGCTTACTGTTGCTTATACACCACATGCCTTTTCTACATTGAGTGTTTTGCAAAGGACTCCTTTATTTCTTTTGTGTAGAGAATACCAAATGCAGCCTAGAGGCCAAAGCAGAAGCAGGGAAACCCATGCATTCCAGAGAAACTGAACATAGGTGAGTGACTTCACACTTTTATTTATCACCACTTACACACCCAGCAGGGGGAAGGGATTACATTGCAAGCACATGAGCTATTTTAAATCTATCCCGCTTTTACAACCTTTGCAGTTAGGGCAGCTGCAGTAATAAAATATACAAAATGCATTCTTACAGCAATTTCTGTCACTATATGCATCACACTGATTTAGTTGATGATTACCAAGGGGAAAGATGCAGCAAGTCCAAGGCTTTTACCACTCTTTGGAAGTAAAATTATAAAAATAGAGCTCAGTTGTCTGCAAACTTACAGGAAAAACTTGCACTTCAAATCATTTATTGAAAAAGAGATTCTAGCAGATTAGTCAGCAGTAGCAGATAATTTTTACCAAAATCAATCGTAATTACATTGTTGTAGTAACAGGCATTTTTAAACTGGTAAGGCTTTCAGGAACACAGATCCAAAACCACATGCTGAAGTGTTCAGTGTTGCTTTCTTCTGAATGAACAGCCTGTAAAGCAAACACACAGTAGAAGTGTGAACAGTCCTTAAACTGTTAGGCTGCCTTGAAAAATTCCCATCCAATGTAAGTAGGAAAACTTAGGCAGTAAATTCAAATTTCATGTACCACAAGAGGTGAAGATTTAGCACTTCAAGTCTTCTCTAGCTCAACCAGAACAACGTGGCTGTCAGATAACTCAAAGTAAGAATAAGGTGTAGTATTTCTTTTCTTCAGATGCCTTTTAAAATGTCAGGCTCCTGGCCCATCCCTTAGTAATACAAACCCCAGACTGAAACAGCTGCTGGGTGTGTTGCCACCTTTTCAACTGCTCCACACCCTTACTCCAGCTGTTCTGTCCTAATATATCCCACATCTGTGGAGTGGCCCATGCTATAAGCACCCCTATAGGTAATTTGCATATATGTTTACCTTTTGTCCTTTAAACAAGAAAGGAATAAAACCTGAATTTGTTTTTATTTTCTTAAACCCTAAAATGATTCCAGCACATTTTAAGATACTGGTGTTATGCCAGTTACCCGTATATAATTATCAGTGGTAATTTGTCCCCTTAAAATTTATACCAAACAGTTCTTTATTACGGAACATGAGCCGGGGAACTGCCTTACAGTGCTGCTGTTTAAAAACAAGCAGGCAAGCCAGCCCTGAGTAGCAGTGGCACACAATCATTTTAGCCTGGCACTTTTTAACACTCTAAACACAGCTCACAGTTAAATAGCAGGTTTTCTTACATAAGCTAAAGGAAATGACAAGTCAAGGCACCTAAAATGAAATTTGTTTTATGACAATGTAGCTGTTTAGCTGCCTTTTAAAATGAGAATCTGAAGAAAAATTCCCAATTCAGGGCCCATTTACGGTATTTACTGGCCAACTCTAAACCATTTGCAAAGTAAGTGTTCCAATATCAGTTTCCAAACTCAAAGCTAAAATCTTTGCAGGTTACAAAATGCATTTACATTAGTGGAATATTTAGGCAGTCTAACATTGCCCCTTACCTTCTGTGAGCCTGGCTTTGCCCCCAGTAGGCTGACACAGCACAGTCGAGCACCCGACACACAGAACTACTGTCTGAGCATGGCTGAACACAGTGGTGATCTTGTAGCATCCTGGAAAACAGCATTATTCAGCTTTCCACTGGGTGTTCCTACCATGGTTTCATTGCATGTGTTATTCAGTCTGATACTCTAAGTACACCTGTCCAAAAATGCATCCCTATTTAACTGCACAACATACCGAGTCAGACCAAGCAAATTGTTGTGATCTGAAGTATTTGCTTTTACTTACATGCACAGGAAAGCAAGTTAGCTGAGTGAAACTTGGGACTCCACATATGAAAATCAACACAGCCTGGAGGCTGACAAGCCGTAATTTGCCTGTAATATGTCTCCTACAAACCTGTCCAGCAGTTCTGGATTGGCCTTCTGTGCTGAACAGAAAAACACATCTAGCCAGAGAAATATTTAACTTGTAACAGGAGAATACTGCTGTTGACAAAGTCCAGCAGCTGGGAATATAAACACTGCTGTTCCAAGCTGTGTTTGCTTTTGTTTAATAATGGGTACAGCCAAGGCAGGTGCTTGGTTGCATTCTATAAGGCTCACGTAACATTTAGGTGAGAAGACTTGCACAGAGCAACTTCACTAATTCCTCCAGCAACGCATTCCTCTACAACTTATAAATTCCATGACTGAAAAAGAATGAAATGACTTGTACGTGGCTTAAAAAGGGGTTTTTCACTGTTTTTCCTCTCTGAAAAGTATTTCTAATTAGCCAAGAGAAATTTCTGGAGAGAGAGAACTTGTAAGGAATCTAGTGTAGACATGGATATAGAAAATAAATAGGTAAAGGCGAGCACAGATTCCATTTTCAGCATGTGTGGATCAGAAAGCTAAGACAGAGTGGAAGAGGGTCCTCAAAAAGCTCTCTGACAAGAGGACTTGGCAGGGACAAGTACAATCACGCAGGGTAACAGATCTCTGCTTTGTTTAAATCACAGATAGTTAACTGCACAGATCTGTCTTTGTGGAAAATTGCCAGCAGCTCAAATTTAACCAATTTAACCAAAACAAACAGCTTACCCCCACTGAATGTGAACTTCCACACTGCCAGCAGGTTTTCAAGCCTAATCCATTTCAGTAATATTGTCAGAACTTCCAAGAGCACTGAGTGAGGCACAAGGCCATTGCTTTTTTCAGTGACTTGTACACAGGACCCTGTCATTCCTGAAGCTCTTTGCTTTGCTCTGTGTGTCACTCAAACTCAAAAACCAATTAACCCAACAATAAGGAAGATAATCAATGACCTCTGGGCCTGTGTTGACACTAACATGTATGGATTTGTGGACACTGGTTTGAATAAAGGGTCAAATAAAAAAAGTGGCTTAGCCTTCAAACATGTATTTGTTTAAAAGTAACCACAGTTTACTTTCAAACTGTTTAAATGAATGTATCTCACTTGCGATGGAAAAAAAAGTCTCAGAGCTTCTTAGAAATCTAGACTAAAAGAATAAGACAGTAAGAAAACCTGAGCACATCAATCTTCTCCTAGCCAGGAAGATCACTACTGGAAGTAAGTCTTATGGCTTTTTTTCCTGCTATGACCTTCCACTGCAGCAGCTCCTGGGCAGTCACTTACCACCCTGGACAATTTTTGAGCCCTGACACGGATGTAGCTGTGCTGGCCAAAGCAGCTGTTAACTGGTAGAGCACACTCCTGTCATGGTGCTAGAAAATCCCATGGTTCAGTTTATAAAGATGAGTGTATTACACAGCCAGAGAGCCTGTGAAAAGTGGACAGAGGCAACCCCTTAAACACAATCCCTGTGTGTGAGCTGCATGGCAGCTCAGTCCTTGGCAGCAACACTGGCCAGGGCAGCTGTGGCTGCTTTACTGCCCATATCCACGGGCAGGATCCCTCTACACATCCTTGTCACAAGTTTTTCTGGCTGCTCTTCCAGAATCAACCAGGTTACAGAAGGAGGAAAACAATGTTGTCTTCTATTTGAAACTCGTGCTGTGGATACTTTAAAGCACCCATTTCATCTCACTTTTTGTGCATGTGAATCCAGGGGGTTGGTGTTTATCCCTATTTGTGAGGGTTTCATAAAGGACAAAAAAAATAAACAAACAAACAAACCAGCTAGAAAAACCTCATGCCAGACCTCCAAAACAAAACAAAAAGCTCATTCTTTAAAGTAACTTTTGAAAAGGCTGAAAACACTTTTGTTGTTAAAAAAAACCCCAAGGCAATATACAAACCTTTTTCTCTACAGAATAGATAAACCAAACTTGGATTAATATATAAATGTGTGTATCTGTGTGTATATATATATATATATATATAAAATAAAACTAGCTGTTTAATGAAGATGAACAACATCCAAAAATAACTTTGCTCCTTCTGTAAGGCATCAACATTTCAAATGCGTACCGGGACACTTCACATCCATAAAGTAGGAGTTGGGGCTCTGCACAAGGCGCTTCTTTTTGTGCTTCCTCTTCTCATCCTCCAGGGAGGGATGCACGAGGTCCTTGGCCAGCTGGGTAGGGGAGAGGGAAGGAAAAAGGGCACTGTGTTACCGGAGTGGCCGAGCCGAATCCGAGCGCTCCGCCGGTCCCGGCGAAGGGCCGGTGAACGCGGCAAACGAACACGCGGTAAAGATGCGGCAAACGCGGGGTAAACACGCGGTAAAAGCGGGGTAAACACGCGGTAAA
>WBMV01000134.1:96566-136024 GCA_013396655.1 Campylorhamphus procurvoides
CTCCATCCCAGGACCCCATGCCCCTGTCCAACCCCCCCCTGTCCATCCCAGGACCACATCCCCCGGCTGCCCGGCGGTTCCGGCGCTCTCTGACGCGCCACTGCCGCTTCCCGTGCGCGGCCCCCGCGGGCGGAGCCGCCCGGTCCTCCCTCTCTCCCTCCNTAAAGGAGGGGAGGGCGGGAGGCGCCGCCCGTGTCGCCGCGCGGGGCAGGGGCCGGGCCGGGGCAGCGGGAGCTCCCCGGGCGGGAGGGCCCAGTGAGGGGGAGCGGAGCCCGGCTCGGCCCCGCTCGGGGAGTCTGTCCCGGTGCCCTGGCCTCATTTGGGGGGGGTCTGTCCCCGCGCCCCGACCTCATTTGGGGGGTCTGTCCCGGGGCCTGGGCCTGGCGGGGGCCGCCGCTCCCCTCAGGGCAGCAACAGTTGTGCGGGCCCGGCCCGGCCCGCGGTGGGAGCCCCGGGTGGGAGCTTCGGGCCGGGCATTGCCCACCGTGTGAGCCCCGGTCTCGGCACTGCCCGCGGTGTGAGCCACGTTCCCCCCGGCCGCCGGCCCGTCTGCAGGGCAGTGTCCCGGTCCCCCCGGCTCGTCCGCAGGGCAGTATCCCGGTCTCCCCCGGGCTCCTTGCACTGGGACAGC
Organism: Campylorhamphus procurvoides; assembly: GCA_013396655.1. Classification (NCBI taxonomy): domain Eukaryota; kingdom Metazoa; phylum Chordata; class Aves; order Passeriformes; family Dendrocolaptidae; genus Campylorhamphus; species Campylorhamphus procurvoides. The sequence goes on from WBMV01000134.1 coordinate 97,198, forward strand.
CACGGAGCCGCCCCGGCCCCGCTGTGAGTGCTCTGGGACGGGGAAACCGCGGCTTTGGGACTCGCAGGAACTCCCCTCGAGCTCTTTGATGTAGAGTTACCAGCTCTTGAGCAAGCAGGGGGAGGAATCTCCTCGACGGAAGTTTTGTTGTAAAATGGGTTGTAAAAAGGGGTTTCCGAAGCTTCGCTAACCTTTTATAACGACAGGGAGATGTGATATGTCAAAACTGGCTGCTGTGACTCGTATCTCCAAGATTTGTCAGTTTTAAAATACTTTCTACTGAAATAAACATATGCAGAATTTTCATAGTCTTTACTGAGGTGTTGTTGAATTGAAATCTCAGCCTGGCAAGACTGGAGATTTATGGTTAGTTACATGTACCTGAGGCCACTTTTCAGGTGCAGTCCACTGGTTTGGGGATGAAGGGGTGAACTGTGAAGGTTGCTGGTGTTTGGAGAGCAGAACTAGTGCTGGCTTTGAAAAATAACACTTAAGAGAATGAATAGACTTTTTATTGAAAGGAAATTGATTTAGAGATGAAGTGGAATAGTGTTTGACTTGGTTTATGTTACCCTAATGCTCAGTCCTCTTCAGGCATTTTATTGTGCTGAACTGAGTGCACAAGGAAGAAATAATTTTTATTTAGGCCGATGTGATTGACTAAATGAGGTGTGGCTGGCATTTCTAATGCTTTAAGAATGTTTTTTCTGCATTTTTATGGCATATTTCTCTTTGCAACCATTTTCAAAATGCTGTATCAGTAACACCTGCTAATTAAGGCCTGAGTCGCATTTTATCTTAACAGGTATTTTGGTCTACCTATTGTAGAATAAAAGATTTAATAAACATTTATAAATGCTGTATCATCTAAAAAAAGCCTGTGTTGGTATTGTGCTAAATAGAAAATATCTCTTTACACTTCTAAGGAGAGAGCTCACATGAATGGGTGTGTCTGTCTTCCAGCCATTTTCTTGATGTTTCTTGAACTGCTTAGCACCCTGATAACTTTTTTTTCTCACTGATTCCCTTTGAAGTCTTGAGAACTGTGGTTATGATGCTGTTTTTTCTTACCTTATTTAGTAAATATAGGATTTGCTCTCATTTCCTTCCCTTCTCTCTGCTTTCAGGAGGGCCTTATTTTCAAAATGAATCAGCTTGAAGAAACTTACTACTAACTGAGGCAAACTTTTAGTTCCATGGGTAGTGTCTGTGGTTTCACAGTTACATTTTCCTTCTTGTAATTTGTTTCCTCCAGTCCCTTTTTGTTTTTTAGCAAAGGGCCTCCACAGAGAAGAGTTGACAATGCAGGAAATAGTGAAACTGGTCACGAAGTGCTGACGTGTGCTCAAATAAGAATACTTGGGAGTTTTTTCAGCCTTCCTCATGTATTGCATGTATTACTTTTGGGTCAGTCATGTGGATGGAACCTGTTGAAGCTGCGTTCACTTGCCCTTGCTCTCTCTTTCACTGAGTGCATGGAGACTTCTCACCTCTGCTCACTTTTACAGCCATAACTGGTCCCTCTGATGAGCCATGGGGAATGCCATTTTTAACAATCCTGCTTTTTTCCCTGACTGAGAAAGCAGAGCTCACCGTGGGGTGGAGGGACTCAAGGCTTTTCCCAAACAGGCTGCCTTGCCAGTTTAAGTTTTCAGGTCCTGAGATCAGCCTTCCTCCAGAGTCTTCCTGGAGTATGAGCTACCAGACCATTTGGTGTGTTCTCTGTAAAGTGGATTCTGCAGTGGGATGGTCCTTGTGGTGTGCATCCAATTGACAGTTATTTTAATTAGTATGTGGCCTTAGTTCTTCTCTACTCTATCTCTCTTCTAGCAAGGTTTAACTGTAGAAGTCTGAGAAGGTATATGATTGAGATGTGTTTTATCATTTAATCTTATGTACTTACCTGCTGTTTGTGAGTGAGTCAATTAGAGGGGTTTTTTAACCATGTGGGGTTAAATTTTTGACCGTTTCAACTCTTTTCCTGGATTCTACATCCGGAAATTAAAACAAACCTCGTTGCCATGATGAAAGGGCCCACATCATATCTAAGTACCAGATAACCTGCTTATAATGTCCCACTCCTGTTGTTCTTTAGGAGTTTAAATAGTGTTAAACTACAACGCTTCAGTTGCCAGAACAATGGAAACACCTTCCAAAACAAAAAAAATAAAGTAGAAGGGAGATACGGAAATGCTGGTTTTGTTATAGAATATTTGTTTTACTTAGCCTCAGTGTTGATATTAGAGATGTAAGTTTGTAAGAAGTTGTAGTTATATTGTCATTGTGCAGGAGATCCTTGTGTGGTACTTTACAGGTTCCCTGTTGTTCTGCTGTCATGCAGAACATGTCTGCAAGGCTCCATTGTTGGAGATTGCTTGGAGGTTGGGAAATAGTCCTTTGACTTTTCTCCTCAAGACTTTGGTCGTGCTGTAATCAATGTTGTGCTGCTTCAGACAGCAGGAACTTCCAGCCTATGTCCTCTGGCCAGCAGTTGCATAAGAAGTAGGATAAAAGTGCAGTGCCTGTATATTCATGATTCATCAGACCTTTTTTATTCTTTTTTCGATGCAAGAGTTTTTCTTTCTTTATCTTGACTACCTGGCATAACTAATCTTTCAGCAAACTTTGTTCCCCGTTATGAGGAATGAGCCAGTGATCTTTCCCTCAGATGATCCTTTCAGTTGTTCTGTTTTCAACCTCTGAAAGCACAGTTGACCTTATGCACCTTCAGACACAGCAGGTCCTTGGCCTTCAGCAGCTTTAAGTTTTTTGTACCAGGCTCTGTAGCTCTGTTTGGAGAATTCTAAAAGGGCTGACGAGTCATAACACTGCTCTGGTCCCTAGTGAGGATCAGCTTTACACTGTGAACAGGGGATCAGACATTTTCACAATGGGTGTTATGTAAGGTTATGTTGTTTAGTTTGCTTCCTGAGTGGAAACTTCTGCTTTTGCACAGTTCTACATGGAAAGTAAAATGCAGTTGAGTCAGCTCGTTTTCATACCTAACAGCTCCTAAAGCAAAACTTATCTTGGAGTATCTCATGTGCATTTGGCTTGTGGTTTCAGTGTGATATACAAGAATAGGAAGCATTAATTTAGCAGTCTCCAAGTATCTTAACTTGCTGTTCAAGTAGTGCTGTCTGGTAAAACTGGATTTGGTTTATCACTTGAAATAATAAGGTTTATTCTTTGCATTCCTTTTAACTTTCTGTATCGACTGGTTTCTGTGAGAGTGAGGTTGACTCTGTAGCTGATAGCATTTCTGAGTCCATACAAAGGCTTGCTGACTGAAACAAAATTTGTCATGTTTATTTTTTTAATCCAAGATGATATCAGCATTTGACAGGAAGTTGCCCATGAGATAGTACTGTATCTGAGAGCTGAAACCATTTGTTGATTTTTACAGAAGTAACTTTTCCTTAGCCTTCATCTTCCAAAATAGGACACTACTCTGGCAGGCAAGCACGTGTGTGCTGACCTTTGAACACTTAGATGAAAATCCTTTGTCAAGCAAAATTATCAACTTCCCTTTAGCAGTGAAATTTTCATGTCTGTAATGTGCAATGGAAATTGTTTTAGTGTGGTCGAGTCAAATTATGCCTCATTAAATATTCTTACTCTTCTTCCTCGCAGTTACTTATTCGTATGATAGACAAAGGATTAGTTGTTGGTTTGTTGGGTCTTTTTTTTTTTTTCCATCCCACTGAGCTTCAGCGTTCCCTATCCTCATTCAGTCAATTTCTTGGGGCTTCTCCAGATGGTGGGAGCTGTGGAAGAAAACACATCCATGATGGATGAGCAAAGGGAGGGAAGCACCAGGAGAATGCTGTCAGTAGAATTTTATTAACGGACGTTACCACAAAGGGATTGTCAGTAAGACTTTGAAGTGACTGAGAGGAGCTTCAGGGTCTCAGGTGGCACCTTTGTACCTATCTGTGGAAGGGAAATGTGTGTTCAGGGCTCGAAGGGCCTGGGACTCGGCTGTCTCTTCAGCACAGTGTGAGGAGGATGTCAGGGGCTTACAGGGAGCAGTACAGGATTATGCAGGTAAACACCAAACTGGAACAAGGATTCTGTTTTCAGGGCCTGTGGTGGGTGGTCAGCAGAGTTCTGTCCCGATGTCATAGCTGGAGACATCAACAGGCTAAAAACATTGAAGTCTGTGCTTCTTGTGACCTTAAATTTGATACTAACACCTGGCTGGTAACAAAGGCCATTCTAGACCTTGATTTTCATCCCCTGAAGAGGTGGTGGTACCCTGCTCTATTCTGCAACAAGCCAACAAGGGAAGTAGAATTGTTTAGCTGTTATTAACGACGCCGCTGCAGGTTTGGTGTTGCTCTGAAACACTGTGACAGATGTCTGACAGTTGATGCCCACTCCTAATTGGCAGATGGAGGTCTGTCTTGGTTATGTGTTGCTGGTTATTTGAGTGACAGGAAGGCAGCTTAGAGCTGCTTTTGTGACTTAGTTTGAATGCAAAGTTAAGAACACGGACTAGCAGAGAATAGGTGCAGGAACAAATGTATTGGTTGAAGACATACAGCTTCTGTTTGCGAATTTTTTATGTACTCTTAGGAAGGATTTCCCAGGCCTTCTGCAACAGGTTATCCTTTTACTAGAAATGCATCTCAAACTGTCTTATTTCAGAGTTTAGCTGAAATTCATTATCATCATCAGAAGAATACATGCAGTATTTATGCTGATGCTTTATTTCATATTTTGTGGTAGAAGGTAGGTGTTTCTTATTCAAAGGATATTATATTGCTTTTTATGTTTAATTGGATGTTGTGGTAGCTTAAATGCCCAGTGATCCGGCTGACTAAACATATATAAAATAGATCTGGTGCTTTTCTAATGTAAATAAACTATGAATGATGGTAACATTAGCAATGTTGCACTGTGTAAGACTCTTTCACAGAGCTAGAATCACAGGATATCCTGAGCTGAAAGGGACCCACAAAGATCTTTGAGTCCAACTCCTGGCCCTGGTGTGGGATGCTCCAACAATCCCACCCTGTGCCCCAGAGGATCATCCAAACCCTCCTGGAGCTCTGGCAGCCTTGGGGCTGTGCCCACTGCCCTGGGGAGCCTGGTCAGTGCCCACCACCCTCTGGGGGAAGAACTTTTCCCTGAGATCCACCCTAACCCTGCCCTGACACAGCTCCAGCCATTTCCTGGGTGCTGTCCCTGGTCCCCACAGAGCAGAGATCAGTGCCTGCACCTCATGAGGAAGCTGTGACTGCTGTGAGGTCTTCCCTCAGTCCCTCCAGGCTAAAACAGATCTGATGCTGAATGTCAGTGGCATTCTCTTATGTGTATGGCAGCATCTAAGAATGCTTCATGCAGACTAATCTCTAGTAAGAGTCTGGCACCAAATCTGGGAATTGGGAAAAACACATTGAGTATAAGAAACTGGGCAAAGCTAAAGTGGCTGCCAGCCAGGGCACAGATACACTGCCTCCAACCCCAGATCCCCCAGAAAAATCCTCCTTTCCTTCATCTGCCAGGGAGAAATAGCTTCCCTTGACTGAATCAAAATATCTTGTCTGTATGGTGTGACTAGTGATGGGATTAAAGATGAAGTAAGGTGTCTGTACCAACCCAAGCATGGAAGGAAGGAGGAAGATACAGTCAGAATAACTGCCTGGAGAACTTCTCTGGCTTAGCAGAAGTGACTTAGACAGGAGTTCTTAGAATATGCAACACAGAAAAATGAGCTGAAGAAATTAGAGAATTAATTAAAGTTAATTCCTTAAAAGAACCCTATGTGATGTAGGAAAAGAAAACTGTTATGTGCCAGAGAGACAAGTATGGCCTTTGTTAATAATAAGTTATGTGGTATTAGTATAGGTAGTAAAAACCTTTCAAAAAGGCTTATTTCAGCATTCATGTAAGAAGTTAAACAAAGCCGCCCTTCTTCCCTCACGTCCTTTGCTTCCCAAACAAACAAACATAAAAAACCAAACCAAAACCCCCATGTGCTTACTTACCTCATGGTAAAACATGGCTTTAAAAAAGCCTCTGAGAAAAATGATGTTCTTGGGCTGTTGAGAGTGCTGTCTATAAAAATAGCTTCAAGTAACTTTAGACCTTCTGCTTTGACTTTTTGGCCTGGTTTTGCTGCCTCACTAAGTACCTTCCACACTTGCTTCTAAAACACAACTATATTTCAGACTCTAACTGAAATTCCTAGGTTAGATTGTTTGTCTTCACAAAGATAATTCTTACTGAATGAGACATTTGGATCTTCACAGATAACCAAGATCCTTTTGGGCAGAGTATCAAGTTACAGTTAAGAACTGTCTTACTGCCATTGTTGGTGTGAGCTGGGTTTTTCTTTGCATTTTTATCTCTCTCTGTGTTCCTGGTAATACCCATATTCTCTGTGCTTTTTCTTCCAGTGTTAGCAGGTCTGTGCCCTCTAAAGTCTCAGCTATTTAATGAGTGGAGTGTTCTGCATTCCTGTAAAACTTGCACTAAATTCATCATTTCTGTCTTTACAGTGGTCATGTGTAATTTATATCTGCTGTAACATTAGCCAGTTTAACTTGTTGGTATCTCTGACACTGTTTGGTATCCCTCAGCCTCTCAAGGATATACTTGAGAGAGTTGTTGGGGTGCAGCAGTGTTTGCCTGCACACACAGCTGTTCCTCCATCCGTGTGTCAGACCTGCAGCTGGGGGGGTTTGTGTGCCCTGCCTGTCCCAGGCACTGCTGGAATAGAAGGTACAAAGTGCATTGTTTGTACTGGGAGAGGGTGTTTTATCGCTGAGTGATCACTGGCTTACCAGCTCTTGCTTTGTGGATCCTGGGACACTGTGTGCTCGCTTTTCAGGGAGCAGGTCTAGTGTTTTAAACAATGTTCTGGCGTCCCCAAGTCTTCATTTCTCAGTCTGAATAATGAGCTCAGTGTAGGCATCCAGGTCAAGTGGGAGCCCTGAGGCATTTAAGAGGCTTTTTAAAATAGAAATGGCATCTCTGTTTCTCACTGGACAGACATACAGGTCCATCAAGACCAAAAATTACAGAAGAAACCAAACCTAACCTTTTTGGCCTGTTCTTATTGTCACAACTGAAGCACGGATGTATGAATAGTAAATAATGAATTTTAAATCATGGTGGCAAGGCAGTATTGGTTGCATAGGATTTTTTTAATAAGCCATTTTTTTTACTTTTTGGATGCTTAAGATGGTAATTTTTTTTTCCTGACAGGAATACTCAGTTAAGAGTTATGTTGGTTAAAGGCAGCGTTTTCTACATCTACAAATATATCTGGTTTATGGACAGGAGATTTGGGATAATTTTTTCCTGTTCCTGGGGATTCCACTTTGGGGTTGTTTTCTTTTTTGTTTTGTCTTGCCTGTTAAATGATGCTTTTCATAAGGACCAATCATCTCAAATTAAGCACTGGGCTTCTGAAAGAAGAATCAAACACCTGTATTCCTAAGCCACCTTCTAAATGGGGAAATCTGGTGTTCAGAAGAGGAAAGGATTTGGTCATGACTCTTGCTTGTGGCAGTGCCTACCCCAGTTCCAGCTGCTGTGAAACTGTAGCCTCGGCTCTGCTCTGGTGGCTCTCCAGTTGCTCACTGGTTTGAAAGGAGTATATTCCCCAAGCATTCTCCAATGCATTGATGCATTCCTCTTAGAGACAGGCAGTCTATAAATAATCCTTAAAATAAACAAAGTTTGCTGACTGCATCAGTAGTGCAATTTTAACCTCTTTAAAAATTATTTTGGATGAAACCAAGTTACCACCAAGTGTGGCTTATTTTCCATGCAAAATGGAATGAGAGGTAGACCATAAGTTAATTCCTGTGCACTTTCATAGAGCTGTAGTATGTGGATCGTAAGTTGTAGAACACATTCTGCAGGGACTTGGCCCTTTGAAAGCTGGGCTGTTGTGACAGTTGGTAATTTTCTACTGTTATGTTGGTTTGTAGTCTTCAATTTTGTATTGAGTATTTGTGGTGTTTAAAATTGTACATTTCAAAGGTTGCTCAAAGCAAAGGTCTTAGGAACAGGAAACTGCCTGATGTTGTATATGCACATGGCACCCCCATTCTTTATTGCCTTACGTACTTTGTATTATATTTGTTTGCCAGTGTTTAAACTTTAAGGACCTGACTATATTAATAACTTCAAGGTGCAAGACACTGCTCTGTGTATTAGATTCTTTGCGGGGGTGAATATTTAGATGAAGAATGGCCAATTAACCTGAAGGAGCCCATTCAGCGCACTCCAATTTACCAGTGTGTTGTGGATGCCTATGGGCTGTCCAGAAGGGATAGAATACAGTTTGTCACTTTAAGTTGAGAAAGAATGACTAAAGCTGGTTGCACCTGTGTTTAATTCTAGAATAATTTATTTTACAACTTTTGAAAAAAAATATGTTGACCTTCACCCTGGTGTGTTGCTTCATGTTAATCTGATGTAGTTTTGAATGAGTGCAGTAAAAGTCTACTGCCTCTTTAGTTTGCATAGTGATACAAGACATTGCTGAGATCATCTGAAAATTCTTTGCAGATGTTACTAGGGACCAAAGCCAAACGTTCAAGTTCAAAATGATTGGACTTTGTTCTTTTGTATGAGGCTGTATGACCCACTGGGGTGTTGCAAGTGTTCCCCACCCTGCCTTTTACACTGATCTTGAATCCTACTTCGTAATTTTTTAAATTTTTACTGTAATTCTTCTAGAAAGATCTAATATAAAAGCAGATTTCTGATGCTTCTTTTATCTACCTTTATCGAATGAGACAGTATACTCATGTAGCCCAGGAAAATGTTCCCTTAAAAACCACTTAACAGTAGTTGTGTATTTTTTTACTACAAGAGTGGCACAGGTTGCCCAGGGAAGCTGTGGATGCCCCATTCCAGGCACTGCTCAAAGCCAGGCTGGATAAGACCTGGTCTGGTGGGAGGTGTCCCTACCCATGGCAAGGGCAGTCTGGACTAGATGACCTTTAGCCATTCCAACCCCTTAACATTCCATGATTCTGTGATCCAAACCCTGCAATACCTACTGCTGAGAGCAACAAAAAAGAAGTCATTCCTGTGTAAGCTTGTGGGGAAAATATATGGGAACCAATTGCTGTCCCTCAGCTGTTGGATACATATGGAAAAGAAAGTTTCTTGAAGGGAAGAGTATTGGCCTGTAGGTCTGTTCATGGCAGATGATGAAACTCTAAGCTCTGTTCAGGTGTGCCCACACAAAACTCATGTGTGATCAGTGCTGATGTCCTATGTCCATCATCTTGTGGTGAGCAAGGTGTGTCCTGAGCACTCCAGTGCCCTCCAGTACCAGTGGGTAAAACCTTCCAGAGTATAATGTAAAGCAACGCACTGGCAGCAGATGATTCTGAAATGTCTTGGAGATGAAAGGCTTGAGGCGCTGCTCTCGGATTCAGAGCCCCCCTCCATGCTGTAGAAGTGCTGCTGCTCACCTGCCCTGATGTTCACCTCTGCAGCTGCAGTCACCTGTTGTTCGCAAGATGCAAAGCCCATAGGGAGGGGTATTTTCCTGGTAAGGCTCTCCTAGGACTCAGCAAGCATATTGATTTCAGTTATGTGCCTCTTGTCACTTCCTTTTTTTGAAGGTGAGTTACAAATCTTGCTCAGTTTGAAGTTACTTTTAATTCAGCATTAACTGCGAGCGAGTGCAGAAAGTATCTCCCTTCCTTTTGTGTATCTTGAACACTTGCATGTCTGGCAATAAAGAAGTTGCAACATGTTCTCCTTTTCCAACTCAGCCCATTGAAAAACCCCAAACCCCCAAAAGCGCACATATAAACCCAGTAGGGTAAGAAGGACCAGTGCTGTGCAGCTGGAGCAAACCCAGCTGGAAATTTGATGCACGAATTCCAGTTGTCCTGATGCTGATGTGCTCAAAAGGGTAATGAAACTCTGCATTTTGACACCTTCCCCCATTGCATTTTATTGTGATCCATGTCCAGTGGTGGTGAGTGCCACAAAGTTGGTGTTTATCAGGGAATCCCACTGAAAAAAATACTTTTTTTCCATTTCATTTTACTTCTTCCATTCTTACTTCAAAGGAGTAAGGCAATATGTAGATAAGTGGAAAGGCAGCTTCTTCGAGAGGGTGAGGTTTTTGTTATGTGCAGGTCATGCAAAACAGATCCCTTACTTTTAATTTTAATAAACTGTGGTGCATCTTTTATGTTCTTTGATAGATGGGACTAAAATGAGACTTTTCTAGCAAGCAAATCAGTATTAGTTTTTTCACAGCTTCTTTGCCAATTTTTGTGTTTAATCGCTTTTTAAAATTCCTTTGGCTTATATATTAAAAAAAAGCACAACTTTAAAATGCTAGTACAGTGAGTACTTGTTTTGGTTTATTTTTTAAATAAAGTATTGCTTTGCCAGAGGTGGAGGAACCCTCTGCAGTGGCAGAATATGCAGACTAGTGTACACTCTCAGAGATTGAATTTATTTGCATCCTCCAAGATGTTAATTTCCTGGCCCATATCTTGTTACAGCTGCACTTGTAAGGTCCAGCTGCTGCAAACTAGTGTTGAGCCACATGGAAAATTAACTTAAAATACCACTGAATTGTGTAATAAAGGTAAAGATTAAGAATTCTAGTATTTGCCTGCCAGTGGCTACTCAGTGGTTTGGGGTTTTTTTGCATTAATCTGTATGTGTTTCTTTTTTGCCTGTCTTTTACTACTTGTAAGAACATTGAAGAGCATGACCCTGCCAGTCCTGTTTTGCTAACCAGAGGAAGCTTTACCTTCAGGAAGTACTTGATGGTGCTGCTGTAAGAGCTGACTTGCTCCAGTCAGGGTACTTGGGTTTGCTTTCTTTGCGCTGTAGCATTTTCTGCAACAGCAGTTTTGTTGAAAAAAAGAAACAAGACAATCTGTTGGTCTAAATTGTGGTCCTGTGCAGGGGAAGGTTGTGTTGGAGTCTTTGCTGGAACAGATACTGTAGCACTGGAAAACCTGAGATAGGGCTCCGATGCCACAGGGTTAAACTCTGGGGGAGGGCAGAACAAAAGAGTAACAGTGATGTCCTGAGTAAAGCCACTGTTCTAAAAACTAAAGTAACAAAACAACTGCTTCAGCCTCCCTGCTCAGCTTGTCCTTACATTCCTGTTGGAATTGCGTCAGGCTGGTTTTGTTAAGGTTCGTGGTAGAAAGCCATTGGTACTGGAGCTGGAAAAGGAGCCTTTGGAAGTGTCCTGTGTCTTTAGTGTTGTGGCATTGTGAGCTCTCTGCAGCATTTCGCAATGTCTCTCTACAAGGATTGCACTGCAGCGTAATTAAGGGTAAAACCTGCCCAGGTGTATTGGCGTAAGAAGGAACAGGGATCTGGGGAGTGGAGGGGTGGGAGGAGAGCTTTTGGAGTGTGAGATGGACATGGCTTTTTGGCCCTGGAGAGGCCAGTGCCCCTGGCTCTGATGCTTGGTTGTGTGACGGCAGGCAGTGGCGTGCCCTGCGTTTTCTTAGCTTTGCACAGCAGTGCAAGGTAATTGCAGCTCCCCTGGTTTTCTGTGGGGAACTTTGTGTGGCACCCATGGCACTGACTCGTTCTCGGTGTGCAGATTTCTCTGCCCAACGTATTCTTTGTCCGATTTTTATTGGAAGCCGTGGAAGAAAATAGCAAAGTGAGAAGAAAGGATGCATCCCTGGCCTACAGTCAGCTAGGATCTGGAGTGGATTTCAAAGAACAATAAGCCCTCAGCTACTTTTGCCCCATTCTGCAAGGGAAGTGCAAGCAGTTAACAGTCCTAACTAACACACAATTCAAATTGCTACAGGGGCTTCATCCTTGCAGCCTGCAAGTCTGTGATTCCTGATGCAAATGCTCGTGGGTTGCTCTGAGCTCATATTTACTGACTTGCTAGGTGGGCTCCATCCAGTGTGAGACCCTTGTGTGACAGCTGCACTTTAGCAGGTAAAAATAATTATCCTGGTAGCATTTGAACTCTAAGAATTGTTCTGGGTGTGTGTTTTCTGAAAGCTTCTAAAGCCTAACTTCAGATGGACATCCAAATGTTTCTGGGTTTTTTCCTCTCTCCTGGAAGAACATCATTCCCTGTTGCATTGTAAGCTGTGTGATCCTTTGCAGTCATACTTTGAGTCACAAATTACTCCTCTTCATTAGACCCAGCAACTTTTCAACCTTTTGTGTCCCAGTGTGCAGAAGAATTCATGAATAAAGGAAATTTTCTGTCCAGAATTACTTCTGAAATGCTGCAGTTATGGAGGGTTTTACAGGGTGTAATTGAAGTGTAGCTGTAACCAGATGGTGGCCTGTCCTGAGCTGTGCCCTTGGCAGGAAGTGGTAGCACATGTCACCAGACTTGCTCTACACACATGTGCAGTTCACCACTTCCTGACACTGAGCTGGAAGAACAAAAGAAACATCAGTTTCTAGTTCATTTTAGCCTCTGAAAAGTTGCATTTGTTAAACATCAGAGTGTCGTAACAGAGGTACTTGTGGCCTTTCCCTTTAGATTCTTCTTTTGGCTTCGAAATTCATCTTTAAGAATTTTTGGTGAAGTTCCTTCTAGAAATCTTTAAATTCTGAGAAGATACTTTCTGTGCAGATCCTGACTTTTAGAAGTGGTGAAAGGAATGGTCATAATAAATAATTTTGGCAGTGGCAGGGGAATGACTAACTACAAGGAACAAGTCTGTGCAGGACGTGGATTGGTGCACATGGGAAGGAGCTCAGGCTGTACTGGGGAGGCTCCTGCAAAGCCATTGCTACAGGAGTCTGTCACTGCTGGGTCTGAGCAGCATTACCTTTAACTCTCAGAACCCAGTTTTCCTAATGGTTGGTACACTAAAGCTTCAGGCCTGGGCACAAATGAGCTTTTAAAGCTGATTTAATTTGCTGTTGCCACGATACAATACTCTTTCCAGAGAAATCCCTATTTGTGCTTTATAACCTTTCAGGCCAAAACAAAATCTATTCAGAGCAAAGGTTTTTTGTTTTCAGGCCTGAATACAATTACCTGTGAGCTCAGCAGCTGTGATCACACCTAGTTAAGAGGAAAATCCTTTACAACAAGGGAGGCAAAATCCTGTCTGTTGTAAAGTGGAAACACTTGGCAAACTCCTGTTACATAGAACAGGGATTTTTAGAAAATACACATAATTCTTATGTAATTTTTAGAAGAGTGTGAATTAATGGGCTTCTCTTTTAGCCTTTAAATCTACTAGTGAATCCTGGGAAATTGCAGTTGTAGCAGTAGTCATAGCATTTTAAATTGATGCAATTAATTTCATATGTTGTTAAAATGCTGATGTGATATTTCTTCTCCTAATTTGTATTCTAGCTAATGAGCTGAACTATGTATCCATAGCACATTAAGATTAAGTGGCTGAAACTTGGTATTTTCAGTATATTAAAACAGTAATATTGCATGTGAGAAGAATGAAAGTCAAATAGCTAATGAATATCGATATTTCATATTCAGATTGTATGGTGGCATATTAAAAAATCCCATAACTTCCTTTTTAAGTGATGGATGAATTCTTGAAGCTAGAAACAACATTTTTCTGATTAGAATACTCTTGGTAATTGTCAGTGAAATTGCATCTTAAGAAAGAAGAAATTAAATAAAATAACTTATCCCCACCCCTATTTTACACAAACTGTGACTAAATATCAAGTAACTAAGATTCAGTGAAGAGAAAACGGGCTATTAGTTTCAAAACAGATTCATTTGGGGGTTACATAGGGGTGACTGCCCAAAAACCTGTCAGTCATGTAGTGAGATCTGAGCAGTTTCAATTTGACCCTTGTTACAGTATAGGTATAGAGATGCAAAAGTTAAAGTAATAGGGATAAAGGTTAGTCATTTGGAAGTCTTAGATTTGATTCAGAGATCCATTTCACTCCTCTAAACCTTTAAAAGACATTTTTAAGCCCTTCTGAATTTTTTTTTTGTTCTTTTAATCCATGACTGAAAATCTGTCTTCAAAATGCATGTGAGAACTGGTGGGTACCTGGTACCATGTGGAAGTGTAAAGGGGAAAGGGAGAGAGGTGTTTTCTTGATACCTTTTGGAGCTTCCTTGAACATGAGTTGCTTCTAAATGCATGTTCCTGCAAAAGTGCCATTCATGATCTGCTTCAGCCACCTGCAGTAACAGTGTAAGACTTACTACTGTATTACCATGTGCTGTGATGTCTGATTAAACATCACTTTTCACAAGTAGATGCTGGCTTGGAAAAGGAACTGAAGGCTCACAGTGTGTTTTGAACTCCGAGGGACTAGGGGATTGACTGCAACTGCTGGGGCTCCTCAAAAGTTCAGGAAGAACACACATCCAAACGGGGGACCTTATTGGTGTGAAATGGAAGGGTCTTGAGATCAAGTCTTCCCTAATAATTCTGACCAGCTAGTAGAGAGTCTGAGTTTAGTCTGTTTTCATGGCCTTCAGAATAATTTATCCTTGACGTGTTGGGTGCAGCTGAAAACCTTTGTGCACTCTCAGCACTTCCTGGTGTGTGGAAGAGATGACAACTTCAGAATAATTCCCTTGACTAAGTATGCTCTTACCAAATTGCCCAAAGGAAACTGAACACTTCCCTTTCATCAAGTGCAAAACTTAAGGGGTTCTCTTTCTCTGGCAGGAATCGACTTTAAGATCAGAACAATAGAATTAGATGGAAAGAAAATCAAGCTACAAATATGGTAAGTATTCCAAGGCAATTTTAAGTTTTCAGTGAATATTGAATTTTGAGCTTCAAAGTACCAGAAGTTTCATACCTGTTATTCATTGACTGTCCCTGAGGTTTAAGCCTTTTGCTGGCTTGCTCTTGGAGTGGCTCTGCTTGAGGAGCACAGGAAAGAAACAGCCTGTTCACATGCAAGCATTTCAGCAACTTCCCATTTGAGCAAAGGCCCTCCTCCTAAATGTACTTTTAGCTATTCCCTGTGGAGGAGAAATATTAGCTCCATAGCTGTAAACTAAAATGTGCAACCTAATAAAATGTCATCTCCTCTGATACTTTGGTACCTGGATGTTTTCTGCAAGGCCCAGGGGAGGGACAATGCTCCATTCCCTGCGTGGGGTTGAGTAGAAACTGAGTCTCCTGGTAGCAGCACATGAGTATTTCTGGAGTAGCGTCCTTAGCCGTGCCCAGCAAAGGGCAGAAGGGATATTTTCTTAGTGAGCCATTAAAAATGCAGTTACTCTGTTTAGCAAGACACTTCTAAGTAAGTCCAGAGGAGTGTAAAGCAAATACTTTCCCCCCTGACTTGCAGGGACACAGCAGGCCAGGAGAGATTCCGGACCATCACCACAGCTTACTACAGAGGAGCCATGGTGAGTTCCCACCTCGGAATACCCAGACACAACTGGTGGAACTGGTTTGCTCTTCTTAAGGTTGTGTCTTGTCAGTCTGCAACTGCAGGACTGGGTGATTGTGGCTTGAGATGTGGGGAATGAAGTCTGTGGTTTGGTTGGGGGGGGGGGTTTGTTTGTTTTTCCTTTCTTGAACCGGCTGGAACTTTGTCTAGGCCTGTTTTTGTGATGAAACTTCAAGCGCTGTTGTCTTTTTTAAAACAATTCACATTTTGGCAGATTGTAATAAAGTAAGTTGCCAAGCTTTAATCAGACAGCTTTGTTTCTTTTAAATGCAGTCCACCCCTTTAAACATTTGAAATGTGTGAAAATGGGTAATGAGTTATTTTAATATTAAAAGTGTGTTTCACTGAATTGCTTTTCCTTCAGCCAGTAAAGAATGCAAAGTCTGGGCTGGAAATACAGTCCCCTGCAACAGCTACTGCTGCTTTTTCCTCCACTGAGAATGACTTGAATTCAAATCAGTGACTCCAGGCTGCACCCTCTGTGGTACCACTGCTTGCAATGGTTCTTAGTGCTGTGATTTGAGATGCTTTCTGTTGGGACACTTATATGTTCTTATTGCTTTGTATGAACAGTGGCAAAAGATGTTAAATAGTAATATTTTGGGTCAATGTCCAGCCATGACATAATGCCTTGAGAAAGGATTATAAGGGAATAAATCCTGTGTTGAATTTCTTTGCAATTAAACCTACAGCATACATCAGAAGTCAGCCAACAGTGGTAGTTCATCTAACTAGATTTTCCTAATTTTATGTAGGGAATTATGCTGGTGTATGACATCACAAATGAAAAGTCTTTTGACAACATCAAAAACTGGATAAGAAATATAGAGGAGGTAAGTGCTTTGTTCTACCTTAGGAGTTCCCTGGGACAAATAATAATCAAGTAATTATTCACTCTCGTTACAGTAGCCAACATATAAGGCCAGGTTAGACTGTGCAGTGAATGTTAATGGGGCAAATATGCTCTTGTTCATTTAAGGGTAGAAGGTAGAAAACTTCAGTTTAAAATATAAGCATGAAGTATTTCAAAGCTGCTCTTACTGTTTGACTTTTATTGTTCTTTATTTTGGGCGTGTCTAAGGAATGGGAAGCAGCCAGGCCTTAGGGTGTCCACCTTTCACTTATTTGATGGGAGAGATCTCTCATTTCAGTTCTTACTGTGTTCTCTGTGTCCTCGTAGAGAGTTGTGAATTTTTCCCTTGGTCTGGGGTAAGCTTCACTTCTGCTAACTTACTGTGAATTCTTTAATGGGACACTTTTCCAGGTAGGGATAGGTCATTATGAGGGTAGAGGAGAAACCTTAATTTTAGTGGAGCTGTAATTAGCCAACAGGATTCTCCTGTTTGTTGTTCTTAAACATACAATCCATAGGCTTTTCTTTAGTATTGTTCTTTGGCTCTTAAAATTCCTGTATTAGGGACCAATTTCATCCAAGAGTAATTGGGCTAAAAAAGTTCTCTTGCTGTAGTGATTATTACTTTAAAAAGTCTTTTATTAATAGTCTATTTAAAAAATGCAAGTGTGTCCCATAATGATACTCCAAGCAAATACCCCAGATGTCCATGCACCGCTTGGAATTTAAGTATGTATTGTTACATTTCCAGAATAGCCAAATGCCTGTGCATTTCTGCAGCCTGGGACAGAGCTCATGGCACAGATTTGGTCTATAACAATGCTTGGGCAAATGTAATTTAGGAGTATTTATTCCAAGATGTTTTAATATTTGAATTGCTTTTTTCAAAAGTCAGTCTCTCTCAGTAATGCCTTGACATTAGATAATTTCTTTAAAATAAAATAGTCGTGGAGAATTTTGACACAAAAGTTTCTTTTAAACAATGATGCACTCTGTTTCTGAGAGGTTACTTTTCCTTCTTTCAGCATGCCTCTTCAGATGTAGAAAGAATGATCCTGGGTAACAAGTGTGATATGAATGAGAAAAGACAAGTCTCCAAAGAAAAAGGGGAGAAGGTAAGATTTGGTGACTTACCCTATTTAGAAACCTCTTAAGATTTTAGTTCCTGGGGGATTGGTGTGTTTTGAGCATACGAGATGTAATAGGTCTCAAATCTCTTGTTTCAGAAACTTACAGGATATCAGGTTTGGGGTTTTTATTTTTAAATAGCACTTGACTGTCTTCAGGTTTGAAGAAACTTAATGGTGCTGTTGTCTTGAGGACAAGATCCTGTAAAGATTGTTGACCTTTGCTATAGCATGAAGTGTTCTAGCTCTCAATGTAAAGTGTTCTATGTGGGTTGATCACATTGTACTCAATTCACCATGGTGGGTACTTACTCTTGCCATAAGTGCTGTTAATTAAAGCTTAGGCAGTTAGTTTTCTGCAGAAAAAACAGCTGAGAAGGAATCCTATAAAATCTATCCTGTACAGCTGAAGTAGTATGTGCTTGTAGTTATCTGGTCCATAAATCCATCTCAATAAAAATTCTACTTATTGTTCTTTTAAAGCCTAAATAAGTCTTCTTCTGAGAAATCAATCTTTCTTTGTTAGTTTGTTTTGACTTTATGTGATGGTATGGCCTGTTCTACTATTTTGTCTCATTGTGCAGTAACTTTAATGTCATTGCAAGACAAAAGCATTCCTTTTGCAAAGGAGCTTCAAAACCACTGAAAACCTTTATCCTCTCTTCCAGTTAGCAATTGATTATGGGATCAAATTTTTGGAGACAAGTGCAAAATCCAGCATAAATGTGGAAGAGGTAAGAGATGGGTGTTATGCTGAGGTGTTTCTGAATTACTGCTCTGCAGCTATGTTTGATCATCTGCTGGCCTTCCTGACCTGGTCAGGCACCTGAAGTCCTAGCTGTGCTCCTGGGTCACTGAGCTTCTTATACTTAGAGCGCTACTGGTATAATCCAAATGTTTCCTGCTTTCTGATAGTGTCTGGGATTGTTTCTTAGATGGGTGTTAACGCTGTGGTTTACTATTACTGTAGCAAACAGCTGCTTTAGATGTCTCTGCCTTGCTGCTTAAATTTCAAGTCCTTTTGGACAGGGGATAGGTGTAATTTTAGAAGAGTGCTTTGTGCAGGAAATTGGACGCAAGAATCTTTACTTTCAGATAACAGAGCCTTCACGTTGCTACTAAATACGTGCTGTGCAGATGAGACTGGAGATTTGTGTTTTAACCGGGAACACCAGCTCATAAGTCAGAGGAGGAAGAAGACTTCTATCTAGAGATTTGTAATTTTTTTCCTGCAAATAAATTCTGTGCTAAAAACAGAAGATCCCTAATTAGAAGAGCATAAGGAAATGGAACTGGAAAGAAGAGCTGGCTCCAGTCCAGTCTGTCTTGCGATAAATCACTCGTGTCGTCTCAGGAAGGGTGGAGGGAGGATCTTAAGTGTATGGAAGGTGTGGACAAAAAAATAGGTATATTAAAAGGCAGTTACATTAAGATTCATTCATCCAGTAAGATAGACTTGATTTTAAGTGTTGTTCCTGTACCTGATAATTAAAAACCATTCTATGGGATACCCTTTAGAAGTCCTCCAAACATGTACTTCTTTCAGATCATGCAGCTGGCAAGATAACTAAAAACTGAAGCTGTTGTACTCTAAAATAACGTGAGGGGTGTCAGGATCAGCCAAGCCTGGCTTTTGGGATTGCAGGGTAGTTGGAAGGGGCTGATTTGCATCGTACAGCATCTGGAGCAGTGTTTGACCCAACTGTCAGTGGCACTGTGACTCTTACAGCAGGCACTGGAAGGGTGAGCATGAGCAGCAGTGCCAGTGGTGGATAGGTTAGTCTCCTAGTAAAAGCATCTGTCTTCTTCATGAGTTCCTCTGGTTGGTTGACTTGCCCTTTTATGACACACCTGGAGTTCCATTTTAACTCCTGCAGGTCACTGAATGCACACCAGGAGTCTGTGCTTATTCCAAATGATTTGGCTGTCTGAATGCTTTTTTAAATTGTCACATGAATAGTGAAGAAAGCCTTGAAAAACACAGCTGGTGTAGGCATTTGGCAATCACTAATGATTTAGTCTGCTTCTCACCAAATGCTTAATTCGTGGGAGATTACACAACTGACATTCTTGTGATCAGAAGTGAATTGATTTATTTATTTGCTGTGATTTATTTGCATTAAATGAGTGTCTGTCCTTGGATTGTTAGGGCCCCAGACAGCTTAAATTCTTGCTTTTCCCTGCTGCTGGAGAACTGCAGAGTTTTTCTGCTATAGAAGTTTTTTTGCTCCTTCATACATTGAAGTCTGCGGTGCTGAGATTTGCCAGAGTCATTATTTATGGGAGGTTTTTTTGTTGGTTTTGCCGCATTTTTTTTTTAGGAAAGGGATGTTGGAAGCTTAAAAAACCTCATAGACAGCCCAGGAGCAAACATTTTGGAGGACAGAAGCAAGCTGACCTTACCGTGAATTCCCAGGCATGCCATCCTTAAACCTGCCTGGGTTTCTAGTTGTGATGCACATGTCAGTTTGGGGGGGAAATAAAAAGAGTATCAGTGTATGCTGTATCCTCAGCTCATTTTCCTTTCCCCCTCCAGAGGTATGCAATGGAGGCAAGTTCACTTGCTTCAAAGATTGGCAAGAGGGAGACTGAAAATAAATAGGTTTTTCTTCTAAATCATGTTCATTGACATTTTAAGTTTACAGATATTGTATATAAAGTATCTTGCAACTCAGAGTGCCTTTGGTGGCCTGCAGCACACTGTGCTGTTAATGTGTCTGGCTGTTCCAAATCTGTCATGTCCTTAGTGTGTCTTGGGACTAACTCTTGTTTGTTTTTTCTCTGTTTTCACTCCTCACCAGGCATTTTTCACACTTGCACGGGACATTATGACAAAGCTCAACAGAAAAATGGTTTGTATTTCTAATTAGTATACAAACTACATACAGTGGGAGCACAGCTATAATAATTGGCTGAATAGCAGCCCTGCCAAAATCTCCTGGGGATTACAGTAGTTGCTAGATCAAATTTGGGCACCCAGTGATTTATCACGCTTTATTACATATCAGTGCATAACTCTTCTTTATTTTGCATGAACATTGACATTGGGCAGCCTGAAACTGATGTGTTCTTTCAGAATGTAATGGTTGATCCTTGCTTTATTACATAGTCTCTTCTCTAGGTAATGCTTGAAATCTGGATTTTTAGGTGAACATTTGTTTTTAAAATAGAGTTTTATTGAGTGATTAACAGAGTCTGGCTAATTGAGGAGCTCAGGTTGCAGTAAACCTCTGCTCTGGTTATTGCCTTGCAAGGCGGGGGGAAGTGGGGAGGGAAACTAAGAAAGCTAGACATATTTTTTCCTGCATTTTATAATGTTGATGTTGGTTTCTCTTTCAGAACGACAACAGTTCTTCGGGGGCAGGTGGGCCGGTAAAAATAACAGAGAACCGATCTAAGAAGAGCAGCTTCTTTCGATGCACGCTACTTTGATGAACTTCTAATGACAGACTGCAGCACACTTAGAACCTTTTCTGCTTCTTTGAAAGCACAGGGTCACAAAGCCTCAGAAATAATACCACCAAGCTGCTGCTGAGAGCTCCATTGAACGTAGACTGCGATACACAAAATACCAAGTGGATTTTGCTCACTAAGCCTATTGACCTGTCAGGCTCTTCTTTCTCAGATATGGAAGCTATGAAGTGGAGACACAAATGCAAAAGTTAACCTGTTTTCCTTTTTTACTTTCTGTTTTATTGCCTGTTGCAAAAGCTGCTATGTTTCTTTTAACTTTGCACATCCATATTGGCCTCTTACTGCCTGTTACAGCACAATCTTACATTTGTATTTGCACAGTTTGACTTGTAAGTAAGACTCTTTAACAGATTTGTGCAGGGTTTTCTTTTCTCTTTTTAAACAAATCTATTTTCAAGCAGAAGAGCCAGGGGAAAAATGAAGTCTCACTTCCATTATTTCCTCTGGTGTATACTTGTGGCCATGCAGTATGGATGTTGTCGCCCTAGTGATGAGAATTGCTGTAACAATTGGCTTTTAACAATTTCCATGAATTTTGTTCTCTTGGATGCACAAATCTGTTTATGCAGAAGCTGTGGCTTCTATTCTGAATGTAGTACGTCGCTTCTCTTTACCAGACTCAGCAAAGTTGTGTTCTGAATTGCCAGTCACTGATTCACAGATGCACCTTTCAGTTATTTGAATAAACACTGTGTCTTTCCTCACCTACCTGCCCTTTGTTAGCTCAGACTGTCTGCACCTTTTTTGTTTCTTATGAGGAATCACACTCTGGAGTTGAAATCATCATCACAAATTGACCTCGTCACTCTCACTTAAGTAGTTTGTGGGAGCTGAATGCATGAGTCTTGGGTAACCTCTTTTGGATTCACTTGTTCAGAAATAACTGCTTCTAAAGGTGACTTCCATTTCTACTGTAAGTCTGAGGATAGTTCATTAAGGTCTGTAATCCTCAGCCACAGAGGTGTCCGAAAACCAGCTTCCTGGCCAGTTGCTGAGGTGTGCGCAGCGCTGGCACTGAGGAAGCTGTGGCATTAGGGCTATAATGTACTCCCTGTTCTGAGTTAATGCTGAATGTGTGTCTCTGGTCTGCTCAAGCAGTTGTCTTTTCATCACTGGTACAGTGGCCTAGACTGTTAGAAGCAGAGGTGAAACATAGTTGCCTTTTTTACTCAACTGAGCATTGTATAACCTAGTCTTTGTTCTACTACTTTTTTATTGTCTTCTGAAAAAGTTTCCTTGAAGAGCAATTAAAACAGGTGCTTTAGTTCTGTTGGTGTGCCAAACGTGGACCATTGTAAGCTTTAAGTACAAGTCTGTGTCCAGCCTGTTTGCTGTTGGGGGATAGATGTGTTCTGTTATTGTCAAAGTCAGCGTCTGCTTTTGCTTCACTTCCTCCTGTGGAGCAGTAAACAGTGAGGAGCTGGTTTTTCCCACAGATAACCACTTCATTGGCTGGTGTCAAGTACTGCATTTGGGTCTGTTCGGATTATTTTGGAAGTGAACAGGCCAATAGCAATAGATTGAAAGCTTTTCATTTGAGAAGGTTTAACATGAGTAGCTGGTTCCATAAAGTTCTAAGTGATTATCAACCTCTTCCCACGTGTAGTTTATTAGAAGTAGTTATTGTAAGTAGATGGTAGAGCTCATAAACTACTGTTGCTGCACTAGAACAGAGAAACCTTCGTGGCAACAAGGTTTAGTGGAAAAAGAAAAAGCAACCCAAACTGCTCTGTTGTCTACCCTTGATGTTTTTCTTGGACAGGCTAAAGCAGTTATGTTTTCTGTATGGTTAAAAAAGTGCTTCTATACAGAAAGTGTTGTGACACCAATTATGAATGTTGTTTATTTTCAGTAATTTACCTCTGACTTATTTGGTGTCTTAATACTTTGATTTTTATCTCAGGGGTTGTCTGCAAACCAAAACTGACATGTTCTGTGTTTGGCACTGTTTACAGAATGCTTCATATTGTTTTTTCCTGTCTTTGCTGTGTGGTTAAATGTTCATTCAGTTATTAGTCTCCATGAACTTCCCTTTGAAAGAGCCTGTAAGTAGTAGAGTCTATGAAGTGCTTCTTGAAGCAGCAGCAAGTTGGGGTATCTGCTCTGTATGGGGGAGGGTGGGAGAGAGAAAAAAAACCTTGCTATTTTCTTATATTTAGCTGTGCTAAACTGTACATAAATATGAGGTAAGACCATAGGAAATTCACTTTATGCATGAGAAAGTACTGCAGTAAATATTTCACTTTGCTTATTGTTCATGTACAGTTCATCTTTTTCTATTTGTAGAAGAATTTAATGCAATTTTGTTGTCATCTGCTGAAACTGAAGAATTCTAATTTCATGTGGTCTTATGGATAAGGTAAAATGCAGCTTTCTTCCTTTGTGTTTTTGCCCCCCCCCCCCAACTTCTCCAGCAGTATTACATGGCTGAATGGCTGCACTTTTATCAGTGGATGTTCTGCCCACGCCTCAGAGTTGGGCTTTCTAATATCTAATATCACCAGGATTGGTTTGTGCAGTCTCTGTTGCTCCTTTGCTCAAGTCTGTATGAGCTGAAGTTTTGAAGGACTCTTAACTATACCTCAGTCAACTAGTTAGTACTCTAGTGTCCATTAGAATGAAAATCATATAATTACTGCTCGTTAAGCAGCAAATGTATTTCTGTTTTGTTCCAGAAATTGCCATTAACCTTTCAGGAAACCAGGCATTCTTTGGTGGGTTTCAGTAAAGCAAAAATGCTGCTTTATGCTTTGGAGTTCTAGGAAATCTTCCCTTCAGCACCGTGTCTGTGCACTATATCTTGATCAATGTTTTTCTACATGGTTTTTAACAAGCCAGAAGAAATACAAACTGGTCTCAGTGCTTTGCAATTTTAGCTATCAGTCTGTGCTCAGCAAAACGTGCACAAGAGGTTTTTGTTGAGTGTATATAGAATATTTTATTTACTTATTGTCTGGGAGTTCTAGTATTGCTAAAGCTTAAACCACTCATGAGACTTAATACAGCTCACTTTTCTGTTTGGGGGACAGTCTCAAAAATGCTGATTGACTTTCAGACCTGTAGTTCTTTTTACAGAAAGTATTTCCCATTTTAAATACCTTTCCCATACTTGTCTGCTGAAGTCAAGTAAATTATGTGGCTCATTCTCACATGTGAATAAAGGGGTCTTGAATGTACATATCACATTAAAATATTGTGAATGCATAATGATTTGAAAGTACATGAATAATATGTAAAATGTCTAAATGTGTTATTTGTGAAAATGCATCTGTTATTTGGTTATCTTTTAATGTAATGGAACTTTTGCAATGTTAAACTTGATAAGGATTGGTCTGTAGGTGATAATAGGTCTTTTCTCTCCTCCATTCACTAAACTGCTTATGCCATTCTCATCCTTATAAATAAAACCCATATTTCTTTCTTCCAAAAAAAAGCAGGATTTACATTGATTGTCTTGTTTCTGGTGAATTTACCTGTTTTAGTGCATTCCTATGGCCTTACAGACATTTTTGCAAATAAAACTTCAATTACTGTTATTTTAATGCTATATAGCCACTAAATTGAGAATAAAAAGTATAGTCCTTGAGAAAATGCTTAATTTTGAAATAGAAGTGTTCTACTGTGTGTTTTAAAGCACATTTTACCTCTGATATAAAGGTGTAATGTGAAAAGCTCCTGCAGATAAAAGTGAACTTGTCATGTGGTTAACTTGTAAACCTAACCATTAACTGTGTATTGATGTATATAGACAAAAAAAACAAACCCATCCCCTAAAAACCCTTCATAGTCCAATAGTTTTATTATTTCATGTGAACTTTTTTACAACGTGTGTCTCAAATAAAAGTTACATAATGAAAAGCATTTGGAGTATTTTGTATGAAATATTCCACAGAGTTTTTGTACAGTTGGCATTTCCACTCTGCTTTTGCTACAGTTGCTGTGGAAAGGTGTCCAGCTGAGTGGCATCTGTAAAGCTTGGCTTAACCAGTGATAAACCACAAAGGGTCTTGTATGGCTTTGCTTGTCCTTAAACTTGACCATTCTTTAGACTTGCCATGAAAAATCCTGCTTAAATGTATTATTTCATGGCCTTCAGTTTCATAAGAAACCATTTTTTGAGACATTTAGTGTCATGAAATACCCTTTCAAAGAAATTTCTGAGCAGTGACCACAAAGGTAACATGAGACACAATCTCCTGTTTGATTAAGAATTGTCTACTGCCTCAATCTGTTAACATTTTCCTTTTTGCTGTTACTTTAACTCAGCATTATATGAAACGTATGACTGTGAAGTAACCTGAGGCACAAATACCATGAATTGATACAGCACTGAATACTGAGGGATTTGACAAATATTTGTTAGCTGTTATTACCGTGGTTTGGCAGTAGGTACAATTGGGAGGAAAATCAGCAAACCTAAGGAAGGAATGGTTTTGTCTGCCCAAGACAAAAGCAGATTAGTAGCTGAGACATCCTAGTGGGCACACTGAGGAAGGAGTGGGAAACACATGGATGACAGATTTCTGAAGTGTGTTCTTCCTACATGTTCTTCTATTAATCTGTGTTTAGCTGTAGTTAGAAAGGATGTGTTGTGTCTTTATCCTAAGTAACAGAAAGCTGGAGTTACATTCTTGTTACACCTTGATATTTCCTGATTTTGGTTGTGTTTATGTTTCTTTTCAGACTACTTCAGGCGGAGACATTTTCTGCATTAGGGCCAGTCGTTTAAACATTACCTCGCTTCAACTGAACTGGGTGAAGGGGTCCTTAGGTTCTCACAGTAGTTAGTGGCATTTTAAGTCCATTTGCATTCTGCATTTGTTAAAAGGAAATAGCAGGCATACTTACACTACATTAAAATGGTGATGTATTGCAGTTCCTGGGTCTATTTTTGGTTGCAGACTAGCAATTACCATACAAATACTGCACACTTGTAGATCAGAGACAAGTTGTTGGTACACATGTAGAATGTATCCATCTTTTGTAATCTGCCAAGTTACCTTTTTCAGAAATTAATATTTAGCCAACTTGGCTGACTAGTGACTCTAGAGTTCTTGAACTATACCAAAGTCATCAATACAAGATTTCAAAATAATTTTTCTTTAGAAAGAGTCGAATCTTCAAGAGATACAGAAATGAAGCTTTTAAGCTGTACAGGGTTATTCTTGCCATCTGGAGGACTAAAGAAAGGGCATGGCATAGAACGCAGAACATACTGAAAAGTTGTAGTGCTCTTGGATGTGTTGTAGTTGCTCCAAAAATTTTTTTACTGTCTTCAGCAGAGCACATCTGCAGTAAGCTTCTACTGTGAGCAAATGCTACACAAACCCCTCTGAACACGAAGTCAGTACATATTGTTAATTCAGTTTGTGAAATAAAGTTGTAAGTTTTGAGCAGGGTATGGCATTTTCCCCATCTGAGGAATTTACAGGTTTAATGAATTGTGGAAAGCATGTATAACTTAAACTCTGCTAGTGAATACGTTGTAGTGCCTTCATAAGTGAGCAAGACCTCTGCAAACATTCACTAATTTCACCCTACTTAGTCTCAAATATCTGCCTTGAGTAATGACAGAGATGACGTGCTGCAGTTGTGACTTTTCCTGCTGGTGCCACCACCCCAAAGGCGTGTCCTGGCTGGTGTCCCAAGGCCTTGTGTTGGGCACTGGTCTCTCAAACTGATGGACTTGTTTCAAAATATTTTTTGATTTCTCAGGAGAAAATTTTCGTTGTGCTCACTGACCTTCCCGACCCGGTTTAACAGCTTTGCAGAAAAGAATAAAGAGGTGCTGCTGTTGTGACACACCTGGTAGGCTCCAAGGCTGCTGTGCTGGCACTTCTCACCTGCATCCTCATCCTCACTTTCTCTCCCACAGACATACAGTATGCAGTATGCTCGTCTCCAAAGAAAAGTTGAATGTTTAGATTATTTTCATGCTGTTCACAAATCCTTATTATACCTTTTTTCTTTTTCTTTTCCCCAACTCCAGGCAACATAGGAAGTAACTAGCCTCGGGTATGTATTCTAGATGAAGGACATAACTTCTCCGAGAAGGCTGAACAAATTCTGTCCCTGAAATGAATGTCTGATGTTGCCCAATGCTGCTTCTCAGCTTCCTCACCCAAAACGTAGTGACTTTGTAAACCTCACATTTATGCACTGAACCAATAAAACACAGGGGAAAAGGCAATGGCGTGTGTCTTAAATACTGCTTGTGTGTCATTGTCCAGAACAAAACACTTGAAATGAGGACACCGCGGGGGCTGCTCCGCCTGTTGAAAGAGCAAAGAGCCGCAGAAAGAGGGAGCCTTTTCCCTTCGCTCTGTGCCCTCGGAGGGAGCGGCCAGCGCTCTGTCCTCCTGGGGGGATCGGGGGGACACCCCTGTCCTCCTAGGGGGATCGGGGGGACTCCTCTGTCATCCCTGAGGGACCGGCGAGCTCCATGCCCTCCGAGGAGATCGGGGGGAGCTCCTTGCCCTCCCGGGGAACGTCGCTGGGATCCCTCTGAGCTCCGGGGGGACATCGCGGGGATTCCTCTGCCCTCCGGGGTACCGGGACCAACCCCAGCCCTCCCCGGGACAGGGAACCCTCCCCGTGCTGCGGGAGCAGCGGCTGTCCCGCTCCCATTCCCAGCCCCTCTCCCATCCCCATCCCATCTCCCATCCCCAGCACCTCTCATCCCCTCTCCCATCCCCATCCCTTCTCCCATCCCCAGACCTTCTCCAATTCCCAGCCCCTCTCTCATCCCCTCTCCCACCCCCAGCCCCTCTCCCGGCAGCTTCGGCCGGGCCCGCGGGGGCTCCCCCAGCTCCCCACTGTGCGGCGGCCCCGGCAGCTCCGGCCCGGTCCTCACACGGTCCTGCAGGGCCGCCCCTCGG
Source organism: Campylorhamphus procurvoides (assembly GCA_013396655.1). Classification (NCBI taxonomy): domain Eukaryota; kingdom Metazoa; phylum Chordata; class Aves; order Passeriformes; family Dendrocolaptidae; genus Campylorhamphus; species Campylorhamphus procurvoides. Next base: position 124,881 of record WBMV01000134.1, read on the forward strand.
GGATCCCGGTGGTGGAGGGGGATGGGGGAGCTGGGATGGCTGGGGCAGCCGTGGGACATCTCCGAGATCCATGGAAGGGCTGAGGGAGCCGTGGGACATCTAAGAGCGCCATGGACCGACTGCCCCGGGAAGGCACCGTGTCCCGGGCGGCCTCCAGGGAGCTCGGCTGGGCTCCCCACAGAGATGAAATTGCCAGTTTAAACTTCTCTTAAAATTAAAAAATCATATATTGCCATGGGAAAGGCTCCCTTCTTTAGCATGTGTTTCTTTTGTGGTATTTAGTCTGTATATCTCTGACCAATTTATTTGCCTCATGGAGATCCTTAATAGAAATGTCGAATGCTGGCGCAAAGTGCAATATGAGTAGAAGTTCTTTGGGGTTTTTCCCCCTTCTCTGATTCAAGGGCTTTCATCTGGCTGGTGTCCCTGATTCTTCTTCTGTGTGCCTTGTTGCTGTGCAGATTGGTGGGAGCCACTGAGCATCAGTGTGCAAAAATGTGCTCATCTTTGGAGTGGTGTTCCCTGTGCTGCCCCAGGAACTATTGTGATTTACCTTTGAAGTAAGTCATATGATATTTCTTATGACTGAGGGTTGTGTAAGTGTGGACCCATATTGGACATATTCAATATTCAATATCAGCAGTTGTCTTGTGGCAACATAATTCCTCAAGAGTTAGTTTCAATAATAGAAAATAAAATTACTGTAGTCTAAAAGCAAATAATAAAACTTAGGAAGGTTAATTTAAAATTTTGTTTCTATGATGCAAACTGGAGTTCAAACACAATTAATAGGGTTAACTCTGTTAGTTAACCCTTGAACTTTCTTCCATAGTAAGAGCTGCCTTTTGGAAAGAAAGAGAATTTAAAACAAAGTTTATATTTCATTTATCAAGTTTTCCTATGAAATGCCCTGATACTTTTGAGATGTATAGTGTCCTAAACCATAAATGTTAGTGACAGTCCCTTCTTATTAGGCTTTAAGTAGAAGAAATTATCTCTTATTCTTTTAATTGTAGCGAGCAGTTCAGTGTATCTCTCTTTAACTGTGTAACTAATACAGTGAGTTGTATATTAGTGTGTACAAAGTTTAATGCAACCAATGTAATGACAAATTACAGCTCCTCTGAAAATGGCGCATTTGTTCCCGTTTTCTGTTTGGATTACTGGCATGCTGATTTTTACTAGCGGAAGCATTTGCTGTTTCACTCCCATGACCATAACTGTAGCTGAGATTGGAAAAGTCATCATTTCAAATGTGGACTTCCACTCTTTGTATCTGAGCTGGTTGGAACAAGTGACAAATTTTATTAATAATATCCCTTGTATTTGCAAGTAAAGTGTTTTGGTTTTTTTAAAGAAAAAACAACCACATTTTGAAAATCGTACAGGTTTTTGTAAAAGTTAAAGTGAGCTCTGCAGGTATTCTTGAAAGACAGATTACAGGAGGACCATTTCTACTGTGTCAGCTGAAAACCATTCTTGCAGGAAGAAATATCAAGTGTGGGCTGGCATCAGGTCTGAAAGGGCAGTCTGTTCAAATACGCATTTCTGTGCTCTGCTAAGGCTAAAATAGATACCTGTGTGGTGAAGTCATTCATGGAAATAGAGAAATCATTTGACCTGGGCCAGCTGCATGTGTTCAAGTTAGTGGATAAAATTGTTTGACCTTGTGCTTGTCCTAGAAAAATCCAGACAAGATTTTATTCATATATGCTTGGAATAATACGGTCCATATCTGTCCTTCTGTGATTTTCCTGATGAGGTTTTTGCCTTGATCTTGCAGTGCCAGCTCTCCTGGCTGCTGCTTTTCTTGGTGGCTCTTGACCCTGCTACAGTACACAGCGAACCTTATTTATCTTGGTTTTATTAGGAATATGTATTATTCTTTGCCCTGCCACAGAGCTGTAAGTGAGAAGCCAGCAGAATTACAGATCCTTGTCTTGATGTTATATCCAAAAGATCACGAATTTAAAATTTTAAATACCAAAATTTTATTAAAGGCAAAAGAGCAAAACAGCGCTGGGTGGCCAGGGAGTCTCCTGCTCCACCAACAGTCCTCAAACTTAATGGGTCCCTAGTCTGCTTTTATACCCTCTGTTCTCTTTTGGCTCCTCCAATCAAAATCCACTCCGTTCCCACTCTCATTCGAATCTTCCAATTAAAGTCCACTTTGTCCCTGCTCTGGGCTCTGTCCTGTTGCTAGGAGTTGTTAGGTGGTTTAAAGATGAAGGCAGCGAGTCTTCTCTTTATCAGTACAGTCCCAAACTTACAACCAGCATAACATACAGATCATTGTGGTTTAACATTTATCAACATAAAACAAAAACAAAAAAAAACTTTTGCAAGCTTTTATTTGATTAGCAAATTATTAAGTTCCTTGTATTACTTATTACATTGGTCTTCACAGAGTGTTTTCAGTCTCTCAGCATGTAAAGTAATCTAATTCTCTAATGCTGTAATGTCAATTTTTAGGGTAAGACACCCTAAGAATTTAGAGTGGTGGGGTTTGCTGGACACCTAACTTTCCTAGCAAAACAAGAAGCTGTTCTTTGTATTTATGAAACACACACAGAAAACAAAGAATGAAAGAGGAAACCGGTGAAAAATGTCTGCACAACCTCCTTTACTCTTTCCCTGTTGGTGCAGCAATTCCAAAAGGAAAAGCCCTCCTCGACAGTCTTCCAGAGGGCACCCAACTTCCTGTTGAGAGAAAGATTACTAAAGGGTTTTTTCAATGTATTCCTTAAAGAAAATCCCAGAGGAAAAAACACAAAACATAGCAAACATTTGGCTTCTGTCTATATTTTTCTAGTGGATGAATTGCCAGAGGACTTTATAAAATATATGCAATGTGCAGAGAAGCAGCTGAAGTTTAGTTCTGAAAAAAGAGCTTAGAAATGGTCTGTGCTGGCAGCTTTTAGACAAGTGGACAAGTGAAATTCACTTTTTTGGAAAAATGAATCAGTGAAAATACAGTTGTAGGATCAAGGTGCCTGTGCAAATAGGATGTGTGGTTATCAACTGAAGAGAAGGGGCCACTGCCTTACTTGATTTTACCTGTAAAAAATTAGATGCATACTTAGGGTATGCAAAGGGACTTGATTTTTATTCATAAATTTTGACTGCTGTGTGTGTTATCGTTAACTACAGAAGCCTCCTTAATAAGGTATTGTTGCCATTGCTTAAAAAGCCTTTGACTTCCCTGGGAAGATATTTGGGTCAGTAGTATGTAACTATTACATTCATATTGCATGAGCCTCTAAAACTATTTTAATATACTAAAGACAATAGGTAACTACTTTGTGCAAAAATAGTCCTTGAGTATAACACTTGACTGTCAACGCCTTGTTTCATGGTAAGTGTTCCAGCATTCATATTTGTTTTTACATTTCCTTTTGCTATTGTTTCCAAACTTGACTATACAGTGTTGGGAGGAAGTAAAAGAAGTGCCAACTTTCCTGACTTGGCTTTCTCATGGGTGAGGCACTAGATGGTGCCATTTCACTTCTATGGAATCAGAAACTCTCTTACACATTATTTTTAGTAACAGTTGTTGGTTATGTCTTTAAAAGAACACAGTTGGACTTCTGAGTTCTTTTTTTGAAAGTATAGGGTTCTTTTTCCTGAGACTATGCAATAGAGATGTTTTGATTAAATAAAACTAATATATTAATGAAAATACGTAAAATTTTAAAGTTCTGTTCTTTTCAATTTTCATCAATTTTTAGTTTTATATTCATTTACATGTTTTACAGGCATGGCAATGAGACCAGACTTGAAGAAAACTCACATTTTAAATGCAGAATTGTTTGAGGGTCTTTGTTGCTTTTCCTCCCGAGGTCTAGGTAAGTATCTACAGCTACAGTGAATTATGAGGCAGGTATTCCTGCAGTTGAGGCAAAGTGGGTTTTGTGCACTGACAGTTGCTCTGTGTCCTCAGAATTGGAGAGAGGTAACAGTGGCTCGTTTATGCCTCTTGCTGCAGTGCTGGGATACCACAGGAACAGCTCCATAAAGTTTTTCCATGGAGCATGCTAAAAGTTGTTCTTGAAACTGTAGTTTCAGAATTTCACATTAAAAAGCTACGTGGTAATTTGGTGTATTGCCACAACTTGTGTGCTGATTCAGGGTCAGGTACAAGTGATGGATATTATTTCCAAGTTTAGCCACTTAATTTTCTGTTTGGCTGGTCAGAAATAGTCTTCCCAAACCCTTTTTGCAAAATGGCTTTGAAATTCTTTTGTGAGAATGGCAAAGTAGAATTCACAGGAACGCTTTTTACTAATAAAATTATTTGTTTTGAGAGAGTCTAGTATTGGGTTTGAATTGCTGGCCAGCAGACCTCTCTCAGTGAGGAATGGTGTTCTAAAACTGCCATGCTGTGGTAAAAAGTCCCTTTACAAGTGAACAAGGTGAGCTGTGGAAGAACTTCCCAAGTGGGAGAAGGAGCAGTGAGTACATAAGCTGTGTGAGTCCATCCACCCTCAGGCCTGCACAGCCCCATAACCCACCCATGTTTTCAGGTTGACTCAGACAGATGGACACGGTGGGAAACTCTGCGTGTGAGTTACAAAGTCTTCTCTTGGCTTTCTCTGAGCTTATTAAAGTACGGAGAATTTGAAATCTGGCTGTAAACACTTCCTGTTGAATATGCAGCAAAAACTGAAACAAGGTGTCAGGTTTCACTTTTCTGTAATATTCCTGATTATCTAACAGGTTTGAAATGTAGAACATAAAAATATTGCCTTCTTTGAAAGGCTTGTCTGTGGCAGGTTAAGCTTCAATGTATGTCTTCTAGTGATGAAGGAAAATATCTTTTTTAAGTAGAAGGAAAAATAAAGAAAATAAACTGAAAGTATTAACAAGATTTAAATATCCCTTGTAAGGTAATAAAAAGGCTTCCAGTGTCTTTTTCAATTTTTATGACTTACAGTGTATTTGTGTTTAAAAATGCCCACAACCACAATTTGGTCGTAAACTGGTTTTTCAAAACATACTCAGTGTTGTAAGATAGCTATTTACAATTTTCTTTTAGAATTTCAGAAATTGTGATTACTTGCAAATGATAAAAAAGCTATAGTTGGTGGTGGTGCTGATTGTTCTGAGCCACTTCATGGCATCAAGTCTTGTGAGCCCACCATCTTCATTTCCTTAACATCTTGATAGTAGGGAAAATGAAAAGTGGAGGAGATCATCAAGCCCCTCTAAAATGCGCAGATGTACAAACTGATGATCTCCTTGTTGTGGCTATTTTAAAAACTGATTTCTTTAAAATTGCATCTTTTCATTTCACCTCCCCAGCTGTTTGACACCAGCAATCTCTTCTCATGTGAAGAGCTGTGGATGTTACTGATGTTCCTGGTACCGGGCTGAGCTGTATTTTTATTTGTGTTTATATGCTTATTTTGACTTCCCTGCATCCTCACAAGGTGACACAGTGCCAGCCTTTATTATCCTGGTCCTTGTGGCACTTGGACTTTCTGCTCTGCAGGTGGCTCCCTTCAAAAGCTGAAATGCTGCTTTTTATGCAATGACAGTGACTTCCTCTCAGCTCATCAGCATCCAGAGATTGTCTAACACAGTCTCTAATCTCTCTACACATTTAGAGCTTCTTGCATTCAGGGCAGGGAAAAGTCAATGTTGGTTTACTTTATCACCTGGCTTTTGTCAGGCAGCAGTTGGAAATGCTCAGTTCAAACCTCCTCACAGGTATTGCTTCTGGGCATCTTAATGGGTCAGTTGTAGCTTTCTGCAACAGTAAGGCAAGTGATTCAGTATTAAATATATATGTTTCACTGAGGGCAACAGGTTTAAAACTGAGGACTAAATCTTAAAATTAGATGAAAATTAATGTATTGATCTTGCTGTAGAATTAATGAAAATAACATTTTACTTCAACACATTAAACTTTGCCATATGCTTTTTCAGAAGTCAAAATTTGCTTTTGTTGGGCAATAACTTTTAGGTGTATATATTAAAAGTAATCCTTTGGGGTTTGTTTTTGTACATTAGGGATGATACATGTGGGACTTTTTGTGACTCAATGCTCCCTCAGCAAGTTTGGAAACACATTTAGTTGTCCAAGATGTGCTGTACCCCTACACTGTTCACAGTGGAGAAAATCCAAAACTAAGGTATTTATCACAATCCCACTGTACACACCTTGTAGCAGAGTCTTGTGACTGTTCAGCTAAAATTGTACCAAGCTGACTTCAGACTTTGTTTATAAACTGTGATAGGATGTCCTGAAGTATGTTCTTCTCTCTGAAGAAGAAAGAAAACCTGGTAGCTGCTGTTTCGATAAGTTCTTCCTGAGAGAATTAGGAATTGCTGCCTAAATGAGGAAGCAAGGCAGTCAATAAAGCACTTCTGTGAGGATATTTGGATTTGCCCACAGGAAGGGAATGCTCCGGAGTTTGGATGTGAGATTCCATAGTCATGCTAGGAGGGTGCTGTGACACACAGGAATGGGTTTCCTTCTGTCACAAGGACAGAACGGATGGAAGTAGAGCTCTTGTCCTAGTTCAGCAGGAGAGACCAGTTATCACTGTGTGGGGTGATTAAAGCTATGTATTCTACACCCTCTATTCATTCCCCAAGAACAATGGACCATTTGCAGCAGTTGCCCAGGAAGTCGTTAGCACCCTCACACCCAGCCTGAGGGGGTGTGGTTGCTCATGGGTCATCAACAGTTCAACAACACCCTATGACTCATAGAGTTAATCACCCATTGCGTGAGTCCCCACCCTGGGGGAGGGACTGGGTGCTCCCTGAGGGTAAATAAACGGGGCTCAGAAGATCTCGGGAGCAGCTCGTTGGATCCAGAGGAGCAGCAGGACCTCGACAGGAGGAAACCACCGCTCTTGATCAGACTACGACCATCACTCCCGACTAGACCTCAGCCATCATCCGCACCAACAGGTCAGAGAGCCCAGCCGGCTGGGCGCGACAGCGCTACCTGCTGTCCGTGGATATAATCACATTTCCCTTTTTGGGGAGTAGCCAAGAGGACCTTTTAGACTGTTTTGCCTTGTCATTTGGGGGTGAAGGGGTTTGTTGCAGACTGTTGTTGTATATATATATATGTGTTGTGGTTAAGAACTGTTATTTTTTTTTCCTTTACATATATTTTTCCTAATTAAAGTTCTGTTCTCTAAATTTAAAGGAGAGTGATTATTTATTGGCTGACATAGATATCTTAGTTCTCCTTTGAACTAAGACAGCTCTACACCCCTGATGGCATCTAACTGCTTCACCTCACTGGCTTAGGTTATTTAGGCTTCATTTCTGCTAGGGGAGGCTCAAAAATGGTCATTCCATTTGAAAAGAAGTGAACTGAGACCATTGTAACTTGGTTCAGTTTATTATGGTAGCAATGGTAACTATACCTGTCTTTCTGATCATGCCTAGCTTTTCCCAGACATCTGAAATATGGAAGAATGACAAGGAAATCCTGGAAACTCTCAAAAAAGGTGATCCTTCAGAGTTATTAAATGGCAGCAGCTACAGAGCCCAGAAAACATGGGTTTAGATTCTTTCAGCTCAGGGACCACTGGCAGTGCAAACTGGTATTACAATGTAAAAGAAAAACAAGAATACCCATGTGTTCCCATTTCCAAAGGCAGCATGGATTGAAATCATAGGAGGACTCTATGCAATTAGAGGGTATTATAAGTGGGAGTAGCAGGAATATGATCTGTGTGACTCCCTCTTCAGTTTGTTCTTTTGCTTAAGAAACAATTCTGAAGGAGACTTTTTTTGCTTAATGTGTTTTCAGTGCTGGCACTGTGAGAATTTTCCTTGGCTGAGGTTTTTATGTTTCTTTTTGCAGGTGTCAAGGATGCTGCAAAAGAGAGTGATCAATGTGTGTCTCTAATCAGTTGAGCTGAAGATTAAAATACAGAAGAAAATGTTACTCTTCTAGAAGAAACAAGAGAAACCAAAGGAAAGGCATAAAAATTTATTATCTAATCTTGTCTTTAAAAACCTTTATTCAAAGAGTAAGTAAGTTCCCCATTGCACACAACTGCTGCTTTTTAAATAATTTGAAACATTTCAACAAGATGATCTTTATGTTTTTGTTTATATGAGATAAAAATGCTGGAATATGCAATGCACTTAGTTGCAAGATTGCGCACCTAAATTTCACATACAATAAGTATTAATAAGTTCTTTCTCCTGGCACTCAGAAACTTGCTTTCCACATTAAACAGTTTTCTTGGGTATGGAAGGGAAAGAATTTAAAACACTCTCTGCTGAAACAGAATGCAACTGCCATCTTTATAGGAGAAAACAGATTATAAGAGTTTAGTTATTTACAATCACACATGTGGTGGTGCTGCTACTGAGTGTAAAATGGATCTAGGGGTAAAGTTCAGACCGTAGTGTCTAGCAGCATTCAGAGCTGGAATTATTTTCAGTCTAAGCCTGTGTGCTGTCTCACTTCCTGTGTGTACCTTGAAGTACCAGCATATCAGATCCTCACTTTAAATGTCAAATTCAAAAGGAATTCTGTGTGCATCTGTGTGCTGGCTACACCCTTTTGTTCCTGAAGTAATTGTCTTCAGTGGAAACAGTGAGTTAAGTTTAAACTTCTCTTCCAAAACACATAATGAGACTCAAGTATCTAACTTATATGGTCTGAAAACATAATTTACGTTACTTTCTAGGAATTAAATTACTAAAGTCAAGAGAACTAAATCAGCATAACCATCTACTGTTTAACTGCAGCTGTAATATATACTGTAAAATCAATCAGGCTTTCAGGATTAAATGACAAGTCTGCTTAAAAGCAGCAGCAACTGCATTATCTCCACATCATTCATACACACGCTATAAATAAGAGCAGGATAATAAGACAAGATGCTCCTGTAATTCCAGTGACAGTCAGGGCCTGACCTCCATACAAGATTTAGAGGAGTATAATATCTGGAAGGTGAGCTGTTCCTCGAGCAGTAGTGTTTTTTCAGCACTGAGTTCCTGGCTTTGAACCCCATTAATAATCTATGTGGCTCTCATTGCATTCACACTTGCCTTTTCCTCCCTCACAGTTCCCTGGTGAATGTACCGGTATAATTTGTTTTGCTTTTAAAAACTGTATCTGCTGAACAATCCAGTTTAAATTCTTATCTCATATACAGCTTGGCCTTTGTCTGGTTTATATTTCTGATGCTACAACCAATACTTGACTCAGCAGGGAATACGTGTGGGAAAACCTGTGCTAAACAAGCCATAAAACTGGAGTTTAGGATTAACTGCAAAATCAATTAAAACACCCAGACTCAATAAGCAGCAAACATGAAAACAACGTGGTGAGGAGTTCAGCTCAGGGGTATTCACTGATCATATCTCCCTGGAAAACAAGAACTTTTGGCTGGTACATGTTTTTACAACTCTCTTGAGGCTTATCATTAGCCAAGAACAAGAGATGTGTTTCACCCATCCAAAGTAAATCAGTGCTGTGAATGAAAAGGGGCTTTTATGACAGAGCAGGACATCAAATTTTGGAGATGTCTTCTTCCTCCTTGTTTGTGCCTGGTTTGTAGATGACTCCTCTGTTGCCTGCCCCTCCCTTTTTGCAGCTAAAATAAAACAAATGTATTAAATAATTGTAATGGCAATGAAGGAAAAGCGCCATTAGTTACTTAAAATGTACCATTATGCATGCAGCAGATTATTTTTCACTGTACCAGTGCAATGTCACAGTAGCTTATTTTTACAAATATTCCAGCAGAGCACATTCAGCGTGCAGTCAGTGCTGAATGCAAAGGGATCATGCTGTAGGAAAGTTTTCAGTCTTAGATTTTTCTCCAGGACTTGTCTTTTTTGGCAAACAGGGGCTAAATGATCATTGGGCAGTACATATTTCTTCCCCTAAATTACTGTGTCGTTTGGGAGAGGTTTTCCTGAAATTCCACTCTTCTCCTTTCACTTACTATTCTAGGAAATATTCTGGGGTTTGTGTTCTCCCCGATTCTCACATACAGTTCTCTGTTTTCTGTCTTTCCATCTTTTAAGAGTTTACTTGAGCACTGTGTCAGTAATCATTATTTTGTGGGAAAACAACCATATGTGCTTGATTTCACAAAACCCAACCATTCCTACAATGGCAGAACAGTGGCTACTAGGGCACAAAGATTGCACCACTGAGGGGCCTTTCAGCCAAATAAACATATTTTGCTGGCAATAAAATAGAATTACTTTGGAGTATATGATAGAGGGGAAATAATGTCTACAGTGATAAAACCAAATCCACGTTTGTAGGAAGAGATCATGACTTACAAAAGACCAAACCTTACCAGTATAAAAAATGTGCAAAGTTTTGGACTCACAAGCATTTCTCGTGTCAGAGAGAAAATTTGATTTCCCTTTTTTTGTGATGAGATAATCAGACATCTTACCTTTTCTTCTTCTTCAGGAGCCAGAAGGCCACTGCAAGAATGGTGAGAACTCCCAGGACGCCGATCGTCACAGCAGAAACAACAAAACCTAGGAAGGGAGGGAGGGAGTAATTATGAAACTGTTAATGTTATTGACTTGAGAGGAGAAGGTTAGTCTCTAATTTGTCAGAATATTTGCATTCTGAACCTGCAAGTTTCCTGCAGCCTGCTCACACCTCTATGTGATTATGGAGCAGATAACTTTGCACATATGTGCCCTGGAAGGTCCTGCTCCCACAGATGGATCCACAGCCCACAGTGCTAGGAAGTTAAGCACACACCAGAGTCACAGCACCAGCATGAGGCACAGACAGAGCGGGTCACAAACTTTGGATTTCGGTGCAATAATGTGAGACATCAAAAGCAAAGCTAAAGAACTAAACCCAGGCAGCTAAGTGTAATGGGTGGATTTTAATTTGCCAAACATCAAACGACTCAAGTATTGTTTTATTGTATTTTGCTGAATGTAGGAATTATATTTGATAGAAACTTTAGAATAGTTTTTAACTGTTAAGATTTTTATTTTTGTATTTTGCTGAATGTAAAAAAGGCAAAGTTTTTAAACCGTTCAAACATCAGGTTATCTTTGCCCTGCAGCCACCCCCCACCCTCCTCCTGGCCACGTAGAGACAAAGCCACCTTTCATTAATATGTAAAAGGAGGCCTTTTGTTCTTCTGAGATTAGAAACTGGTATTTCTGGTTTT
>WBMV01000135.1:675-21002 GCA_013396655.1 Campylorhamphus procurvoides
CAGGGAAGGATTAATTCCCAATACCCAATCTAACCCTGCCCTCTGATAGTTTAAAGCCATATAAAAAATAGGATAAAGAAAATCTGAAGTGAAGAAAAACTACCTATGTGAAAAACCTCTGTCACAGCAAAAGAGAAGAAAGGACTGCCACTAAAATTGTGTATTTTTAGTATTAGTGTGGTATTGTCTTGTACCTGCTGTGTGACATACACTGGAAACAAAGAAACTCACACAAATAAATGAAGAGATTTTGGTCCTGGTTCCAGCCAGGACAGAGTTAATTTTTCCCAGTAGCTGGGAGGGAGCACCAGAGGTTATTTAATATTATTCCATACCATTCCATACCACCAGGGGTGGGGAAAGGGATTCTCTCTCTGGCTTCCAAGGAGAAGGATCTCCTCCTGGATCAAGCACGAAGGGTAAAGAGGGAACAGTGTGGGTGGCTGTTACTGTTTGTTTTCTGATCTCATTGCTGTTTCCACTAAATTGTTCTTATCTTAACCCCTGATCTTTGCCTTTTGTGCCTCCAATTTCCCTTCCAATCCACTGCAGGGAGAGGGGGAAAGGGTGGGGGCTAAACTGGGGGGTCCCATTCCCAAACCACAACAATGTCCCAGCCCTATTATTCCAATCACCAACATACCTGTATGTTCTGCACAACATCTTTGAAGGAGGAGGACCTCTGCATACACGTGTTCACTATGTCCATGGCCCTGTCAAAGTTCTTTACATACTCCCCATACATCTTCAGAAAAGGAGCAAGTTTCTGAAGGATATCTCCCAGCCTTGGGTTGACACTCCTATGAGAGAGAGAGAGAGACAGGTAAGTGCTGAAACTCTGGACATCAACTGGAAGAGTTCCACAGCTGCCTCCCACCTGTACAAGCACTTACACGTGCAACCAAGACATTCAGGGTAAGTTTAGTTGAAAGTGATTTATCCACTACCCTACATGAAACCTCAAACATTAATCCTGAGGTGCAAGGGATGATATTTCTGCCCCCACTGTCACTCCCTTAACTGACCATGCATTCTTAAAGAAACCCCTATACATCCCTTCTGCCCAGCACAAAACCTGGTGGGAAACTTTTACTTTTTAAAAAGCATCTTTTCCACCACAGCCAAACATCCTAAGAGGTTTTACTGCAAAGAGATGGTTCAGTTCAGCTGGGCAATCCCTGGGGACCAGCCACATATTTGCCTGGAGAGCTCCTCTGAGTGCTCAGGTCTATTCCTGAAGCCAGAAATGTTTCCAAGACTCCATATAATGCATTAAATAAATAATGTATTGACTACTGCATCAAACAATTAAAAATCTGCAATTAGACCAGGCCTTATGGTTGCTATGGTTTCTTGAAAATGTATTTTTTTAAATAGTTGCAATGACAGCTACCCACCATTCTTGTGTAATTCTCGTTTTGAGCTCAGGGAGAAGAAACTGTCCGTGGAAACAATAGATGGAAGAAATATTGGAGAAGATGCCCGTTATCACTTCAGATGAAATCCCTGCTTCAGACAACTTAGTGCAAAAAACCTGCAGAAGACAAGACAGGACCAACATTTATTTACAGAATCCCATCCCAGACACGCTGACTTTGGATGGTTATTTTGCAAAGCTGCCTGCTTAGAACAGAGTGACAGATTTCGACTTCTGGTAGTCAGTCCTTGGGGTCTTTCAGGAGCTTCACAAAACATAAACCCACTGTCATTCAGAATTAGATTTATCCCTACAGGCCATAGTAAAAAATCAGGAAAATACAAGTTGCAATTCAAAAAAAACTGAAATGACTGGGAAGGTCAGACATCTCCTATTTGGGAGTGCAAGCTGCAAAGAACACGCAGTCCCCGAAGAGCACTTAGTGCTATTTACATGGAGCAAAATAAACCACGGGATTGTTTTGTTTCTCAGCAGGAAAGCCTACAGTACCCTGAACAAAAGGTCTAGAAACAGTCTCTGCTCATCTCAAACACTCTAAGTCTTCCACAGAGCTCCTGGAGTCAGAGGATGGATGGCTCTCAAGGTTGCAGCTCCTAAAAGCATTTGTAGCCAGGTGATGATTTCCTTTTTCCTTTGTTTGCAGTGTGCCTCATCTTCATTTTTATGTCATTCCTGCACATCCCTGTTTGTTTTTCTCTTGGACATAATTATAGAAGTGCCCCTGTGTAGAGTCAACTCAATGTTTATGGAGAAGAAAGTTCAGACCCACCACAGCAGTTTTGCTTTGTCCCCACGTGCAAAGACAACGGCCAACAATGAAAAAGCACAGCAGGAAAAAACCCAGGTCACTCTGAGCACAGGGCTGACCCCTGTGGCCTGACTTTAGGAGGACTCCAACCTCTTGGCCATTAAAAAGCAATCATGGATTTCATCATTTCTCAGTGCCTTCAGTGTCCCTGTGATTTCAGTGTCCCCAGGGAGGAACCAAATGCTGGCAGGGTCACTTTGTTGGGCTGCTGTTCCCATTCCCCCTTTTTGGCTGTCCTTAATCCTCTGGTTCCTGCTCAGAGAACCCCCTTGCCCCAGGCTCCCCTCTGGGGCTCAGCTCCATCTCCCACCCACACACAGCATTTCCACACTGCTGGGGAATGGAGAGCAATAAAAAAAAGAGAGTTAATTCCAACTGGAGTTACCTGGTCCAGGAGATGGAGCCTTTTCACGTAGGCTTCTTCCGTGTGGAGCAGCTCGTTGGCGATGTTGAACAGCTTTTGGGGCTCTGTACACTGAAAAACAAGGGACACATGACACAGTCCAGCTGCCCACACACCTCAGATTCCCCAACTGGTCTCTTTTCCATTTTGTCAGTGGCCAAAGTCCCTGCCAGCAGAGGAGCCTGGAGGGAAGGAGGGTCACGCCTTGCAGAATCTGCCCTGTGTCCCTCATCAAAGGACCCCTTTGCTGCAGAGACATTTTTAAAGCTATTTTCTGAGAGAGTCATTTGTAGTGCAGTCAGTGGCTGGTCAGGACATCCCTGAAGTTCATTATGGTTTTCTAAAAAGAGCCAGAAACATCCTCTCAACCTGGAAATAAGTCTAGCCTACTTGGAAAATCAGGCACTGGACTGTAAATCAACTGTTCTTTTTGGACTCAGGTCCTTTAACTCAAAAGCAAACTGGAAACCAGACTGTTTGGCCAGATTTCTCCCCTGGCCAGCCCAGCATGACTCTCCATGGCAGATTTCTAAGATTTCTGTGCAGCTTTAAACACAGGCCAATTCCCTGGAAAGAATTTTCAGCAACGCAACCCAAATCACTCAGTGAAGTCTTTCATTAAGCTCCTTTAAAAATATAAAACGAGAAGGGACTCCTTAAAACCCCTAAATGGAGTTATAAAGCACAGTTTAGCCAAAAGCTACACAGACCCTTCCCCAAGTGCTTAAAAATACTTGAATTATTAGAATACAGGCTTTAGCTGTCCAGCATTTATTGTAAGGGTTTAAACATCATGCTTGCCTAGAACCAAACTATATTAAATAAACACTCCCTTTAGGCCTCTTCAACATCACCTTGTTTTGTTTCCCAACAAAGGTGACAAGAAAAACTTAAACACCTTTGAAGCTTTTCAAAGCAAGCCATAAACTCAATGAAAGCAGACCCAATTCTTCTTTCCAGGAATGATTCTGGACAGGAAATCTGGACATGATTCTGGACATGCCACGAGTGAAAGTGAAGTTTTGCCATGGACTCGTCTGCCCTGCTTAATGAAATATTTAAAGTTGACTCAAATACTCTTTCAAGCTCTTTAAACATGGTACACGACATCCTGCTCTGTTCATCCACGTGATGTGTATTAATATTTAGGGGAAAATTAAAAAAAGTCACAGCACAGTGAAGTTTTGACCTTGTTACAAGCAAATAAATCTTATGCTGGCCAGCCAAACCCAGTAACTATGAGGATCTCTCCCTGGGAAAGAATTATGTGCCAGTTTTGCTGGGCACAGAGGGGCACCCAAATGAAAGGCACTGACATACCCAGGTGGCACACCAGCCACCAAGAGCATCCTTCCAGCTGTTTGAACTCAGAATCTGAAAAATGTTTATTTCCAGCCAAAAGAGTTTGTATTCAGAAGTAAATCTTTACATAGCACAGGCGCTTTTCAACCTCCTGACCTTCACCATCTGCAATTCAGTTTATATTTCATAAAAAACCCTTGCTGACATCTGCTGAAATACCAAACAAGGGCTGAGCAGCCTTCTCAGCTGGAGCTCAGAGGGACTCTGTCTCCGGGGGCTATCTCTGCTAGGGGCAGACAGGCACGTATTTCAGCCTAATTTGCAACATCCTTGAAATGAAACTGGAGATTAATTAAACGTGGGGTGGCCTTAATGAAACGTGGTGTCATTTTGTGCCGTGGCAGGACAGCTCTCACAGAGCCTGAGCCATCATTCAGTTCACTGGGAACAAGACCTTGTTTCTCATGGAAAAGCAAAACAAATGTGCAAACTCAGAGGTGGGGTGTGCCCAGGTCTCTTTGCTGGCAGAGTGCTTGGCACAGCCTGGACCTGCTCAGGGGCTGCATGAACAGACTGGGTGACAAGGCAGGTGACCAAAGAGAAGACAGAGGTGGTGACTTCACACCACAGTGCTTGAAGCAGCGTGATGCTCCTTCCCTTCTTTGTGGAAGACTCCGAATTTCATCGCCAGCTGGAGCTGTCCAATAAAACATTTTAAAGTAAAAGCAAACCTGATAACCAGCAGAACCAGCCTCTCATGGAGCTCAGGCTCACATCTGGACATGCATTTGCACCTCAAACACCTGGATTTGTGCAGGTGGCCAGGAGGGCATCACTGTTCCTGCGACCCCCCTCGCCCACCCGGCTGGGCACGACTGGCCTGAGGATCCAGGGAGGCAAAGAATGACCTGCCTATCACAAAGAGCAAACTGGAAATGAGAATTTAATGTACATACAAAGCTTTACACGAGAGAAGTTGGGCAATACTGTGCAACAACCATTTCAATTGTCTCTGTTGCACTGAGATCTCATTTTCCTTAAGATATTTAAAAAAGAAAGATGATGATAACACATCTGAATTTCCTTAACCAGCATTATGACTAAAACATCGTCCTCCATGTATTTTTTTCAGAATATACATGGAGACAATCTCATCCAAAGGTCTGACTTGCAGGACTGCTGGCCAAGTCTTACAGCACAGAGCAGACAGTGAAATCAGAAGTGAAACTCCAGCCACGCACAGGCAGAATGGAAGGCCACGTGGGACCCCCTCGTTACTATTTCCACAGCAGGAAGCAGATGGAGAAAGGCATTTTTGGGTGAGTGTGAATGAGCACATGTTATTCTTAGGGAAAAAAACCTCAATAAAAAGCTATGAAGCACTGTTACCCCTCCCAGAAGTGTTACCCCAGTGCTCCCAGGTGCTCAGCAGAAGGCTTGGGGATGTGTTTTTGGAGCATGACAGCCCCTCAGGCTCACTTTTATGTCACTGCAATCATCAAGGTTAATGTGCATCAGTTCCTGGAGCTCCTGACATTTTCCGAGGCATTATCAAAACTAATAAGCTCCTCTTCCTTCATTTTCATGTTGATAAAAGATAGCTGGAAATCCCAGTAAGTGACTCCTGAGATTTTAAAACATATTCCAGTAATCTGGGGCTAACAGTGAGCCCTGTCAGGCTGCTGCAGACTCCCAAAGGAAGCCCCATCACGCTGCAGGGCTAAACCCAGACTAAATAAAACCCCACCAGTCGTGTCTCAGGCAAGGTGACTTCCCCAGCTGTGGGCTGTGTGAGAGCTCAGGTCAGGGATGGAGAGGTATCTGAAGTAGCAAATTATGTTTATTCATGAGCTTGGCTTACCCTGGTATCCTAGGAGTTCCTGAGCCATCATTAAATCACTTTGCAGCTGTACTTTCTTCTGCATCCCCCTCCAAGCACAGCAGATTGCAAATTTAATGAGAGTGATGGTTAACTCCGTGGTGCAGCTGCAAAGCCTGGTACTAGGGCAGGAAAAAGATACTGGAGGAGCTTCTGGACCTTCTGGAGGAGCTGAGACCTCCCCAGGTCTGAAGCCAGCAGCTGCTGCCTGCTGAACTCTTCTCTCCTCCTTCAGACAGGGCAGGTACATTGTTATCTGGAAATTTATTGGTTTTGTGAAGCTCCAGCCTAAGGATAACCATGGAACAAGTCAATTTGGGATCACACTGGCTCTCCTGGCTAGAAGCTATGGCCCCTCTCCCCAGCCTTGAGTCCACAGTGCCCCAAATCTGCAACAGAGCAGGAAAGGACCTCAAGCCGTGCCAGGATTGGATATTAGAAAGAATTTCTTCACTGGAAGGGTGGCCAGGCATTGGAACAGGCTGCCCAGGGAAGTGGTGGAGTTGCCATCCCTGTAAGTGCTCAAAAACCATGCAGATGTGATGCTTAGGGACATGGTTTAGTGGTGGACCTGGCAGAGTTTGGGTGATGGTTGGACTGGATGATCTCAGAGGTCTCTTCCAACCTTAAGGATTCTGTGATTTCATAAGGCCACTTTAAAGAGGAACTGGCTTCCCACGCTGCGTCCCCAGAAGAGGGCACAGTCCTGACACAGAGGAGGCAGCTGCTCTCTCAGCCTTCCCCTCCACGTGGCTGCAACAACAAAGTGAGCCCGTGGGGCTTGGTCAGCCTCAAAGCTGCCTTTTGGAAGGGGAAATCAACTCCAAATGCCAGGGGGAACCTGCAGTGCATCACATAAAGGCACCTGAGGAAGAAGAGAGATACAAACCCCAAACCAAACCGAGATCTCTCTCCTAAACTCACCAGGGCTGCTCCAGAGAATTACAGCCTCATAACTGTGGGTTTTAAAAGCATTATTTCGTACTATATGGACACTTAACCTAAGGAACAAGACTTAAAAACAGCCATCAAAGCTTTGATGTCTTACAAAACATTAGTATTTGTCAGCAGAGTAGCATCCAGCTTGGGCTTGCAGAGTTGGTTTGATACAGCATTCCAAACCATACATTTAATTACCAGATTAAAGATCTTTTAACTCAATGCATTTTATTTTCCAGGAGTTGCACTTTGATGATCTGTATGGGTTCCTTCCAGCTCAGGAACTGCCCTGTTGCAACTAATAACCAATCTTTTAAATAGTATTTCAGTTGCACACATGCAATACATACACATTATGAATGTAAAATAACTAAAGTATGTCCCAGTGTGTGTCTGTTTGGATAAACACACCCTTGTCAAGCTCTGAGAGACACAACTTCTTGCACCCCACGTGCCACTTTCATTGCTCTTTCACACTCCCTGGCTGATGTGACCCAGAAACTCCAGCATGTGTTCCAACAGCCACATTTCCCAAGGGACAAGACACAAATCATGGTATGTTTGGTGATTTCAACAGAACCACCTGACCTGCACAAGCTGAGGTGTGGATGCTGCACTCACCAGCTGCAGGTGCTCATTATGTTCTTTAAAACACCAAAAATCCAGCATATTAAGTTTATTGTCATGGTGGCTGGGGGGGAAAAAGCCCCACAAACACACCCAAATACAAACAAAAAACCTCACCAACAAAAAGTGGACCATTTTGCAGATATTTTTGCAACACTCTGTTTTCGTTTTCTGCAAAAATCTAACCCGTTCTATCAGCAGTGTTTCTAAAAATAGCTGCCTTCATAAAAAGATAATCAAAGGAATCTGTCATTAATCCTATACAGCTGCAGTAAATACACAACAGCCTGGACTACATTAGTCTGGAATCAAAGGAAATCTCTTCCAGCTCCAGTTTCCTGAAGAGTAATTTGAGGTAAGCACCATCAGGACAACTTTGTACTCAAGAAGGACTCACACCAACAAAAGCACAGGTTTGTGGAAAAATATATTATAAATGTTGTGTGAGATGAGATTTCAATCATGCCTGTCCTGCTCAGATGGAAGGTCCTGACCCTGCAAGATGGACCATCCAATGAGCCCTTCAAATATCACAAAACCCCACTGAAAACAACATGCCCTAACAAGCTGAACCTACACAAACCCAGACAGCAAACCCAAGTCTTGACCTACAAAAGTATTTAAATTCTAACAGCTTACCTCTGGCTGTGATGGATTCTGTTGTGTGAAACCCTTTAAAGCAAGAGTGGGAAACTTTCTAAAAGATGCTATCTAGATCAGGAACAAGCTGGGATCTGCATCAGGCAGGAAATAAGACTGAGTGTTGTGATCCTTTGATGCAAACAAGTAACCCCAACAACGTATGAAAGTGATGCAAGGGATGAGGTTGTTTCAGAACAAGCACCAGCAATGAACCAACCCCCTTACCTTGTTTACATCCAAATACTCCAACTTTGGCACTTCTGCTGTCTCCTGCTCCTCGCTGCTTCCTTCATCGATGTCACTGTCCTCATCCTGTGTGGAGTCTCTCTTCTGCTCTGCAGAGGAAGGTTTGCTGCCCTTTTTGTCAGGCTCCATCTCCCCCGGGTTCCCAGCCGTGCTGGGCTTCTTCTGCTCTGCCCCTTCCTCGCTGGGGAACGTCTCCCCAGCCACGCTACACGAAGGGCTGTCAATGCCACTGTCCCTGTTGGGAATTTTACTGTTCCCATTCAGTTCTGCCGTGGAGTCTTTATTGGCGAGCTCTCCAGAGGGCTCTTTGCTCACAGTCACAGCAGTGCAGTCCTCATGGCTTTTGGTGTCCCCTATGCTCAGCTCTTTAATTTTCATGATGTCTGTGTTGGGTAGGTCCATGCTGCACGGGACGTCGGGCTCGGCCTCGTCCTGCTCAGCTTTGTCATTCGTGGAGGAGCCGCTGGAAGTCACCGTGTCACAGTCACACGAGCTCATCTGCTTGGATGAGTCCAGGCCAGGCTCCATCTTCAGGGCTAAATTGAGCTGGTTCCTTTGAAGAATATGTACAGGTTGCCTGCGGGTGAAGAGAAAGCACCACAGTCATTCATATCAATGCCCTGAAAGAGAAGGTCTGACTGAGATTTGATTCAAGTTGCAGTTCCTACATCCCAGTGGACACGTGGTGATAACAACCATCACCCAACAACATCCAACACAAACACACCACCCCAGCCCTAAGTTCTACTGAAATGGCACCACCAGAATCCCGGGCCCTCAGTGCTCTCCCTGTCACCTTGAAGAACAGTTTGGTTGGAGGATTTGGGGAGGGAGGAACCCTCTTTTCAAAGAAAGCATTTGGTCGTGGGCTCGTTCAAACAGGAACTCTCCTTCTTCAGCAGAACCAAGCAAGGTATTTTCTGCCAGAGAGGATGCACTGAAGCTCAAGAAGGCACAACTTTCTCTCTTTGAAAGACACCAGGTTCACCCAGGTGGTAACACACTCCAAGGCACAGTGTGGTGCCTCTGTTCCCATCTCCCTCTTTGTGGGAAAAAAAATAAAACATTACTTAGTTCCATCAGGCAGATTTGGTCTTTGGAGAAGGTTTTCAGGCGTTTGTAAAGTGAGCTGGTTGTACAGCAGAACAGGAATATTTTCTCCAATTCAGTGTCACTCATGTACACTGTTCTACATGACACTGTTCCCAGTACACTGCAATGTAGCCCTCCCTGCCTCCAAGCAGCCAAATCTGATGTTTGTTGTACCTTAGACAGAAAACTCCATCATTTTATATCACAATAATCAAGTTCCTAGGATACAACCCCCACATCGAGCCAACTTGCTGAAAGCAGACCCTGGGCCACTTGTCTGTGGTACAACCTCCCCAAATTCAGCAGGTCTCAAGCTTCTTAAGCACAGCTGTGTGCTGCAAACTAAAACTCACTGAAATACAGCTTTGATTAAACAGACACTGCGTCCTCAGGGAAGTTTTGCACTTCCAGCAGAAAACACCCCAAGAGGACTTTCTATGTGACCATTACAGTTCATGTTTTCTACTGTAATATTGCAGGCTAAAATGCAGAAAAGGGAGATGAGAGCAGATCTCACCCAGCCATATTTACCTAATGCTTTCAAATTTCTCAATGAGCGTGTTGACTCCTGCTGAGATTGGGATTTCCTCCTCTTCAGGTGCTAAGCTCCTTGAGGACTTGGGATCAGCTGGCAGAGGCCGGGACGGTGCAGGAGGAATTCTTTCCTGTCCAGGTTTGAGATGGACAGGCTTAGGAGGTACTAAGAAAAGAGAAGGGAAAAAACAGGAGGGTGAATCTCCATCTTCTTCACCCTAAACTGAGAGCAAAATCCAGACAGAGGGGTCTGCATTCTTTCATGGCCCTTCCTGAGCTGCACAGGCAGAGTCCTCCAGCATTGCCTGCACCAAAGGATGCTGCCAAATCAAACTGAGAGGCTCCTGGGTGGTGTTTCTGCAGCGTGACCAGCCGTGCTGCCCCACCGAGCTGCTCCACTTCCTCGTTACCAAACAGGATGCACGGCTTACGTTTCGTGCTTGCAACTTTGCTCCCCATCTCAGTCACACGAACCAGCTCCCCCCTCCCATGGCTTCTCCACACTCAGCCTCTCTGATGAACCTCTTACTCCGTGAAGGGGCTTGGGAGGAGGAACAATCCAGAAGGAACCACCGAAACCCAGTCACACCGTGGATTTCGGTGCCTTGTGTTTGCTTGGTCAAAAACGCCACGGGCAGAACTAAACTGGCTTTTCTTCCTCTCGTTCTGCCTCCCCCCTCTCTTCTGTGGTGTAGAGTCTTCACAAATTTCCTTCCTCTTTTGATTCTACATCGAGTTGCACATGATATAAATAAAACACACGTTGTAAGAACACACGCGTTCTGCTTCAGGACCCGCAAGGAGGCCACGGGACAAAATTTAACACAATATTTCCAAAAAATGGCATTAAAGCGTAAGGTCATTTTCAAAAATTCATCCCCACCTTCCACTGATTGCGGAGTAAATGGTTTATGATACACAAGCAGTGACCCATGGAGACAGGTTCCCATGCTGGCATGGTTTCGTAGAGGGAAAGCAACTCTCCCTTAGGCAGGGCTGACCCTGGAAGGCAGGAAAAGGGACTGTGGGATTGCTCCCAAAGCTGTGGGGTTGCTCCCAAAGCTCACCCTGCTGCCAGCACCACTGCCAAGTGGCCCCTCCAGTCCACACTATGACATGTTAAACGAGGAAACTCCAACTATGGGTTTTATTAAATAGCATTTCTGAGAATGATTTCTTTTCAAGCATTTCCAGCTTTTCAATGGTCCGTGTGGCCAGCACTGTGATGGAGCTGGAGTGAGCACGTGTTGTGGCTGCAATCTCAGAGTTCCTTGCTTTAGGAGATGAAAGAGAGGCACCCAAAGAGCCAGGCCTTGTTGGCCCTGCCTTCCAGAAGGCTCTGCATCTCTTCTGAGCCCCACATCAGTCCATACACAGTGGGCTGAGGGCAGTGATGAAGGGCTGTTAAAGCACTTTGGAGCTCTGAGTTTAGGTCAGATTTTAAACTCCCTACATTACTGAGTTTATTTCAGCACGAAAGAAAAAACCAAATATCCTAACAATTTAAGGGGAGATGTCCTAGAGGAGGAGTGATTTGCCCAGTCCATAAAAATACCTAAAATTCCTTTCTTAAAAATAAAGCTGTCATAATCTAATTTTGAAAAGACCTCCACAAACCCCACCTTACACAGGAATAACAGGGAAGAAGGAAAACAAAGTCTTCTTGCATATAAATGGGACGGTGGAGCTCTGTGCTTTTGTTCACCAGGTCTTCACGTGCATCCCATGTGATCAGTGAATGTCTGGCCATGTTTCTCCTTGTGAGAACAAGGAATGGTGAGAAATGGAGACACCAGGATGGAGGCAAAGCTGCTGAGCCTACCAAGGACTACACACCGAGCAGAATTTCACCCAAACCAGATGTGGTTCAAGACCAAGTGCACCTGGGATGGGGCAACCCCAAATACAGACTGGGCAGAGAATTTTCATTGGGACTCCTTCCTTGGACTACTTTGTTTGAGGCTGAATTGCTTTTGTACAGACATAGGAATTGGGAAAGGCTGAGGGTGCAGCAGCTCAATGTGTGCACCACCAAAATACCATTTTTTCACACGACAGTGACCATCTATCACATGGACACTTATCTTTAAAAAAAATCTGGTTTATGAACTTAGGATCTTCTTGAGGCTTACCTTCCTTTGTTCCAAACACCTCCCAAACTCCATGGGTGTTGCATTCCCAATTCCCTTGAGGTGAACACCCTTTACACACCTAAGTGTAACCAATCCTACAAGGCAGGAAGTGGTGACAGTGGGAACTTGGCAAAGTGACACGACAAAGAGAGACCTCCTGTCCCTTCACTGATGGAGAGACATGGAAACCATTTATCCTCTTTCAAGAAAAGCACTGTAGTTTTGTTTTGGGGTTTTTTGCAGGAGCCTGGGGAGAGCAGAAGAGCAGCTGGAGACCAGCTGGGTTGTGCTTCTTCCTGGCTCCTCTTCCAGCAGACTTTGGGATTGCCACCTATTTGAGTGTGAGCTGGCAGGTCTGGGGAAGCACCACAGCCCATGTGGGAGTGGTTTGGCTTCTATTTCTCATTTTTAAAATACATTCACTCCATTTAGGCATTTCCTGTTGCCATGAACACTTCTGACAATAAATGGAAAGCAGACCAGGTTTAAACAATAAGCTATTATTACCTAAAATACTTTAAAAAAATGATTAGGATGTAAATAATATTGCTACATTCAACTCACACTGCATGAGGTATAACAAGAGTACAGGAGGTATAAAATGACAAGCTAAGTAATTGGTTATTGCTGAATCAATTTCTTCTTGAAGGCTTCTCCAAGTGCTTATCTAACATTGGGAAAAATGAAGATAATAAACCCCTACCAAGCCATCCATTAGAGCCTCAAAGCAACTGTTTTGCCGTGACTCAAATGAAAACAATAATTCAAAATGATGACTCTGGGCCATTTCTAGAAGGACGAAGCCACTTGCCTTGGGGTTTCTGCAGAGGATGCATTTTGGCCAGGGGAGCTTTGGTTTTGGGCTTCCTTCCAGCCTGGTGGAGACATTGTGCCGAGCTGAGGTGCTGCAGTTCCCCACATCCTTCCAACACCGCACTGGAGTCAAGGTGGCACTTGATGGGGAAAGGAGAACAAGGGCAACCTGAGGGAAAGGAAGGGAAAAAGTCAATGTTTAGTTTGTTCTATTCATCCTGAAGAAAATTTGTGCTACTTGTAGAAGAGCATCACTCAGCTGAGTTCTTGAGGAAGGGGAGGGGTAAGAGAGGGGTTACAGCCAATATATCCAGCCTTTCCAATCCTGTCAGACTGTCTGACTGGGAAAACAGGGGGAATTTTGGTCATCCTGCCTTTAATTAATGTTTGACTTCTTTACTACAGACACTGAAAACCAAAGAGCGAATATAAAAGATAAAAACCACTTCAAAAGGCATTTTCCCCAAACAGAAATACAAGTGCTGCAGCAGAGAACACTGTTTGGCTTGGGAAGATAAACCCAACCCTGGGTGACTTAGAAATGTGTGGGAATAGTGGGAATGGAACAAGTGCCATTCCTTCAGATTTCATCACTCCTGCTGCATTTTACCCCTATTTATTACTCCTTTGTACATACAATATTTATGTTCCTTCAAAAGGCTCTGGTCTAGAAGATGCTGTTAAGATATGATCCAGTGGGAACACCGAGAAAGAAATGATTGTCTTTCATTTAACATCCTTAATTCACTTCTGGGGGGACTGGGGAAACAAATCCAGGTATCAGCTTTCAGGAATTAGACACTGCAGTTTCTGATTTGGGGTTTTTTGGACTTGTAGCCAGCCCACAGCTCTGTGAAACCCTCATGTCAGCTTTACTGTGCCCTGAGAAGGTTAAAAGAGAGTTTAAAAAGGCCTGTGGTTTAAAACTGCTGAATATGAACACATGAGTATTTGCTTCCGGCAATACAGAGAGGCGGAAAACGTCTCAAATTGCGAAATATGAACCTGAATGCATTAAAAAAGGGCCAAGAAAACATGAAATTTGAACGTGAATGCATTAAAAAAGGGCCAAGAAAACATGACAAACATTCTTTCCACGGTCCTGTTTAAAGCGGGCTCACTGAATTCACCAGCATCTTGCTGGAGTGTGAGGTGACCTGCATCGTGTCGAAAGGATTCATCTAAAGGGCAAAAAACACCCTGTGCCTTCCTGTCATGCCTTCAAGAACGTGGATTTAGCTTCAAAAACACAACCCAGTCCTGGCCAGGCTCCCAGTAAGATCAAAAGCCTGAAATGAAAAGCACCTCCATTCACATCAACGACATTATCCTGGTTTTACATTAATGGTATTAAATCAGGATGTGACCTTTTGAGTGAAGCCTCTGGAATCTGAGCTGTGCAGAGGGAAGATTAGCTGAGAGCTGCCCTCAAAATGCAAACACTTCCACATACAGGTTTAAAAAGAGAAAAAAAAAAAAGGCCATAAAATATTAAAGTCAATTTTGTTGTCAAAAATAGAGTCAGATGGCACAAACCTCCTCACTCATCTCTGCCACCCAAATACACAACCCCTGAATTCCCCATGTGTGGCTGCCAGTTGTTGCTGCTGAAGCTTCATTAGCATTTCTAGCACAAAATCTGCTTTTCAGCAGATTTGAGCCCAGCTATTAAAACATCCTTCCAGCTGAAAACAGGAAATTATAAGTACTACATTCTATTCAAATCGAATTTCACTTATCAGGAAAATGCAGTGAAAGTAGAGTAGATTATTAGAGGTGATTAATAGATTATTGCAAACCCATCATCACAGAGGGAGTTCATGCAGATGCTCCAGCTCTGGGGACCAAAAGCTCCCTGTGACAGCAGCAGTGTCACCACGGGCCAGCTTTTCAGGGCAAGGACTGGGGCTTTTTCCTTATTCAGAGTAGCTCAACACAGCCAGAAATTAAAACAGAACAGCTCAAATTCAAGGAAGTTAAAAGGGCAGGATGCAGAAATCAGAGCTCAGTGCTCCAGCAGGTATTCACCTGTGAAAACAGGTCTGGTCCCCTTATTTTTTGCTGAAAACAAGAGCTAGTGGCACCATCACACATCTCTCACACCTAGGCTAAAAGCTCTTGAGAGCTACTCACAGTACCACAAAGTAAAGTGTTTTGATCCTTATTTTATAAATTCACATACAAGTTTTTCTCTTCTACTGCATAATCCTGTCCAGCAATCACGGCACAAGATCCTCCACTGGTGATTACTCAACAAGCACAACCATCTTGCCCCAAATTTGGCTCTGAATGCTCCAGGACTCGTGCTCAGAGGCATTTGCAGAGTAAACACTTTGTGAAGCCTTGTGCTCCTTCCCATTGAACAAGAGCACCCACCAAAGCAGAAAATAAAACTGATAAGCAATAGAAGAGGAAAGCCACAAGTGCCTTAAAAACTTAATGCAGTGCTGGCCCTAAATCAAGACAAATATGCAGGGATGAAGCCAGAGAAGTGGCTTTCATTCTTTTTTATTTCATTTAAGGCAACTGGTTCTCCCTCTTCGTCTCTGGTATGGACCCTAAGGGCTGCTTTTTGCACACAAGTCAAAAATCCACTTTCCTTACATATTTTTTCAAGCACTATAAAATGATTTGTGAAAGCAAGATCCACTGGATTATTTCACATGGAATTTCCCCAAAGCAAAACCCACTCTCTGCCATGGGAAATGAGAGGGACAACATAAATAAGATCCAGGCACAGCCCAGGTAACCACCCCCAAGATATTTGTGGTCCTGCCAGATGTTTCCAGAAGTGAGAGCAGGTGGTCCTGCTCTGCCACTGCCTGCCCTCCTGCACCCACCAAACCTGCAGGATCCAACACAGACCTTGCCTGCTCTCTGATCTCTGGGCCAGCACTGGAAAGGGCAAACCTCTCCTAGACCCACGTCCTGCTTCTGACCAGATTGTTTTTGCTCAAGAACCCACATGCACTTGGTGAGTAATGCAGAGGGACAGGAAACCATGCTGTGGACCTCAAGGGGATTTGATTTCTGGGTGAGAACAGTGGGTAATGTTGAATTTTGTATTATATTTGTATAATACCGATTGCTGAATGACACTGCCATAACTGCCCTGGATAACGAGGATGGATTGTTCCAGACACACCAGTCATGATGCAACCTGCTGACAGTACAGCAGCCCTCCTGCCCCAGGAGGCATCTGGGATGGGCAGAACCCACAGCCCTGGACTAATGAACTCAGCAGGTTTTGGGGGGGCAGCCACAGACTATGGAAATGACACCATGATGACGGTATAGCCTAAGGGGTGGGTAATGTCCTGGTTCTGGCCAGGACAGGGTTAATTATTTCAGGGCCCTGAGGTTATTCTGTACTACTTCATGTCATTGCTGGGGGTGGAGGGGTTTGTCCCTTCCAGTCAGGGTTTTGTCACATCTCCAGGTGTTGAGCACTCAGGTGTGATTGTTCACCTTTGTGCCCTCTGTTATCTCACTGCTGGACCCACTAAATTGTTCTTATCCCAACCATGATCTTTACTCCACATCTTGCCCCTGGCTCCCTGTGTCCCACCTGTCTGCATGCAGAGAGCAGGCACCACTCCAAAAACCAGGAGCAGGCACTTCCAAACTCCTAAAACCTGCAGTAAGGCCCAGCTTTGCTCTGCACAACACTTGTGCTTCATGGTTGGTTTGTAATTCTACTCACACGAATGATGCTGCTTATAATTTCTCCATTCAAAACCAATCCAGGCAGAAAAGGACATGGATGATGCTTTCCAGGGGTACTTTTTTGGATTATATTAATAAAATAACAGGTACTTAAGACTCCTACTAATGTAAAACCTAAACAAAACTTCTGAAATGCCGTCAGTTGAGGTACAATTTGTATTTTCACTAAAATGGAAAAATAATGCCAGTCTTTCTGACAGGATTCAAAGCCACCAGGGATCTCACAGCACAGAGAACTTGATCTCAAGTGTCTCACTGTTTGCCCCCAGAAGAAAGCCTGTAGTTTTGAAAAGTTTCTCTCAGAGGCTGTCACAAACTTAAAGGCTACGATATAATTTTCTATTAAAGATAAAATACAAGGATATTGGGTGCTACACTGAGTGAAGTAAAAAAGAGACCAGTTGAACCCAAATGGCCAAACTCCAGTCCCCAGGCTTTTCTCCCACTGCAAAAACCACTTTCAGAACTCACACTTGGCATCCCCTCCCCACATAGCTGTGTTAAAACAACTCCTGCTGAGAACAGAAAATACCTTGGAGCTGCCTGATAGCAGCAAGAACCTGAAATGTTCTGCCAATCTCCTGGTTTGCTGCTCCCCAGGACTTCTCCTCCAGCCCTGTTCCAGATGGTGCACTGAAATGAAGCAAGCCTGCATCTCCTCAGCTCTTTCACTAGACCAGCTCCCACCCCTCTTCTGCTGTCCAGCAAGGAGTAAAAGCCTTTCCCACCCTGCCATCCTTCCTCTTTTGCTGCTTCATTTTCCTCAAGCCCACTGAAGTCTCACCTCTCCTTTCTGCCCATGGCACAGCAGAGCCCCCAAGCAGGGAGGGACCATTCCCTGCTAGAAAACCCAGCTGGAGGACACTGACAGTGGTCAGTTCACATTTTCATATTCAGCAAAAAGAGTGACAGCAAAGTTATCACCACAAGCCCTCAGAAGCAGATGCAATCAAGCAAACATGATGCTCAAAAGCAAGCACGGATCTGGCATGGACTGCAATCCCCCCACACACAAAGAGAGCCACATCACTTACTTCTGCTCCAGCACAGACCCCTACATGTTTTCTTATCCACTCAAGCTGTGAGACAACCAAAAAGGAGGGAGAAGAGCTCCTGCTGCAGCTCTCCTTTCATGGGTTAAATGCCATGCTCACAGGAACTGAGCTCCCCCAGCTCCCAGCTCGCTTCCGACCACCGCTGTGGTTGATGACTCAAAGCAAAATGTGGCCAAGGCTCTGGAGGAGCTGCTCTGAGCACCACTCACAGGAGGTGCTGCTGCCTTTGAGCTCCAACCAGCTGAAAGGCAACACAGAGGATGTGGATGGTTCAGAAGCCTGAATTTTCCTGGGCTAGAAACAAAGGAAGCTAGATGGTGGAATCACGGATTTGGGATGGAGAAGTCCTTGAACAGCACCTTGCTCCGACCCCCTGCCATGGGCAGGGACACCTTCCACCAGCCCAGGTTGTTCCAAGCCCTGTCCATCCTGGCCTTGGACACTTCCAGGGATCCAGGGGCAGCCACAGCTTCTCTGCCCAACCTGTGTCAGGGCCTGCCCACCCTCAAGGGAGGGATTTCTTCCTAATATCCAATCCACATCTACCCTCTTGTAGCCTGAAGCTACTCCCCCTTGTTCTATCACTAAATACCCTTGTAGAGTCCCTCTCCAGCTCTCTTCTAGGCCTCCTCCATCTCTTTAAATAGAGTTTTTTTGCTTAGATACAGTTTGCTATTAATGCAAGACCAGTCAGTGACAGCAGTGACATGTCACAGAAACCAAAACAACCCCAGTTCTCAGCACTCAAACCCTCAGACTATTTCACAGCCCCCTTGGGAAATGAAGAGCCCCAGTGAGGGGCCACAAAAGTGACAATCAATGCAATCCAGCCAGCATGGGATGGAGCTGCTTAAAAGGTTGCCATCAAAAGTCTTGAAAACATTCAGTGCTCCTTCTTCCCCTCTGCTGCTCTCCCATCAGAATCCTGCCCAGGAAATGACAAAGGGAGAAGCCAAATGTGAAATCTTCAATGAGTGCTGCATTTCAGGGCAGGCTCCATCCCTGGGAGCCACAGAGGGGCTGCTGCTTTGGGTTCTTCTGGGAAAAAACACAATGCTGGCAGAGCATTCCAAACTGTGGAGCCTGAGCAGGGCTGCCAGAACTTCAGCATGTTCAGTTCACCTCACACCACCACAGAAACACACTCACAGGAAAGGAGCTTTTCACAGAAAGAACCACACAGCTAAAATAGCAAATTCGTGCATAGAAAGCACAAGAAGGACCAGTAGTTTCTCCAGCTCTGTAATACCAGGATTTGGGACTCTGGGATTTGGTGCACTTTTATCCTGTTCTGATGAGTTTTAAATGCCTTAGGTGAGGATGCTCCCTTTAACAGATGTTTCTGCAACATCCCAAGGGTCACTCCAGCACACACCTTCCATCCCTCAGCATCTGAATCACAATAAGCACATTCTGGAGAAAGGAGTTTTCAGCTCTCACTTCTGTTCTTCTCGAATAGGTTTTTACACCCAGTCAGTAAAAACCTGCTTTACACAGTCCCTCTATTTGTCATTCCACCCTTGCTTGTATTGCCCCATCCAGGTACCTGTGCAATGCCACTCCAACACCCCTCGGGGACATTTCACACTGGGTCCCACAGCCAGGGATTGCTCCACAACTGCTTTAAAGAAACCATTACAGAACTTTAATGGCTCTTTTAATCTGATATACTTTCACTTAAAAGAATTAGCTTTTCAGCAGACCTACATCAGCCCTTTCCTCACAACACTAAGAACATTTCTTCTCCCACTCAGTGCTGCCCAGACAGGGCACTACAGCACAGCTCTCATTTTCTGTCCTGTGTGTAAATTAAAAAACCTCACAGCCCCATCCCCAATTTGTCCATCCAGAAACATTTCTGGCACTGTTAGTTGTCCACAAAGCAGGAATGCAGTGTCAGCACTGGCCTCTCCCTCAGACGTGGGTCAGTGGCACACTGCTATTAAAAATGGGCTATAAAAGTGACTGTTAAGTGTTTGCCCTACATTTGTATGTTTGCATGTAATTTATACACATTTATATAATTATGACAGTCAGGATAAGATTTCTGAGTGACCAAAACGAGGAGCTTCAACACCTAATTCTGAGTCACAGCACTATTCAACAGAGGTGTGCAAATCAAATTCCTGCCAAGATCTTCATACTTAGAGCAGGACAGGGTAAAGAAAAGGCAAAAACACAAGCATGTCTCAGAGATGCTGCTGCTGGAAGTCATTACCCCACACTGGGGAAAGGAAACCAAGCAGGCACTGAGTTCTGTGTTCACCAGTTTTAGGCTTTTCACGTTGCTGTGAATACACTTGGGCACCACATCACCACCAAAATATCAAATATCCCACATTCCCACTAAAGTGGCAATGGTAACCTCTGCTGTGACCTAACACAGGATCAACCCAACTTTAAGAAAACTTAAATGCCCTTCCAGGACAAAAGAGCAGAATCCATCACTGACTATGTGGAAGGTCATTTTTCTCTAGTGCAAAAGAAAAGCGGTATTTATTATTTCATTGTTATTTTGCAGCAGGCTGCCAACCAATTCTTGCCAAAAATGAGGCAAGGGGAAAACCAGCAGCTGAATGGGAAGAAGGACCAGCTCCCAACCCCAGCAGTTCCAAGGGGGGCTGGAGCTTTGAGAGCACTGACCAGAAAAACCACACTGAGAACAGAAGAAAAAGTCACTTAAAAGGAAAA
>WBMV01000138.1:0-11290 GCA_013396655.1 Campylorhamphus procurvoides
GGTGCCATCCAGGGGGACCTGGACTGTTTCAAGAAAGGGGCCCATGGGAATCTCAGGGGGTTTAAGAAGACCAAGTGCTTGTGCTGCACCTGGCCTGGAGCAATCCCCAGTATCAGTCCAGGCTGGGGCATGAGCAGATGGAGAACAGCCCTGCTGAGAAGGACTTGGGGGTGCTGGTGGGTGAGAAGCTGGACATGAGCCAACCACGTGCACTCACAGCCCAGAAATCACCACACCCTGGGCTGCAGCCAGAGCAGGGTGGGCAGCAGGCGAGGGGGGAGATTCCATCATACTTGCACAGCATGGAGGTGACTGAAATAAGTAGGGTTGGTCTTTTTTTTAATTGTTTCACAATTCTTATTTTATCCTGGCAATACAATATCCATAATTAACAGTGATGTTGTGCTTTTGTGTGCCTAACTAAAAGCTGTTAATTAGGCAACTGTAGGAGAACAACAACTGAAAGTGTAGGAGCAAAGCAAAAGGATCANGAGCAGGGTGGGCAGCAGGCGAGGGGGGAGATTCCATCATACTTGCACAGCATGGAGGTGACTGAAATAAGTAGGGTTGGTCTTTTTTTTAATTGTTTCACAATTCTTATTTTATCCTGGCAATACAATATCCATAATTAACAGTGATGTTGTGCTTTTGTGTGCCTAACTAAAAGCTGTTAATTAGGCAACTGTAGGAGAACAACAACTGAAAGTGTAGGAGCAAAGCAAAAGGATCATTACTCATGTTTTGTTGTGCTTGAGCCTTTCTCAGTAAACAGGTAGAGAAAAAGAAAGACATATCTGAAAAGGGTTTGTTTCCCAGCAGCTGTGTTTGGATCTGCTCAATAGATGGATTTCTTTGTACCCTTATGAATGCTACAATAACAACTGCCCTCCTTTTTTAGCGTGCTAATCACACAAAAGAAGTTAATCTTGCTAAGTATTATAATGTCTAAGGGAAAAGAAGAATAAGGTGTCCTGCTGTTAGGTAGTGCACAGACCCTGCCCGGATGTGTAAGGCAGACAGGGAGTGTGGGAAATGGATATGATACAGTTCCTGCTGTTAGCATGGAGTGGGAAAACTTCTCCTGCAGGATGGTAGCAGAGTGATTAGGACATACTGAAGCAGAGCAGGGGAAAAAGGTCAAACTGGAATTATTTTTAATTTTTTACATAAAAAGTCTTTTGGAGTGGACTGATACCAGTCAGAAATTCACATCAAAGCCATTAAGCTGTTTTAAAGGGAGAGGAAAAACTCCTGGAAAATTTGAAAAGCTCATTTAGACATTTTAAAGGCAGAACTTCTACAATCTGTCATTCCAGCCATGCCATGAAGACTCTCCTGGGCCTGGAAGGGGCACATGGACCGGTGCTTTCTGCCCTGCTCTTGGTGGTGGGAGTTCCCGACTCTCCACATTCCCTGGGCACCAGTGTTACAATATATTCATTAAATTCCTATTTTTTTTGTCGAGGAAATAAAAGGAGCAACTCTGAAATATTGTGGGTATGATGTTAAATGCACAAAGAACAAAAACATATTCAGATAGTGCTGACTGCAAGTATTAAAGTATTTATTAAATCAGAGGAGGTCTTTGAAAGAAATTAGCATAGAAAAATTAATTATTTAAATATTTTGAAAATATATTTACAGGTTACACAAAGGTCCTCAGTAACACTACAGTGCTTTTATCCAATATATATTATAAGAATATTTACTGTGTATTTTTGTGTGGCTCTCAACATCACATCCCAGACCATAAAAGAGACACTTGCAATTTAGCAGTTTTACTGAGACTCCAGCAGTGTAAGGGTTTATGAGCAGCTCTGACATTATTCACAAGGCTTGTTTCAAACACCAATCTCACATGCACTTTTTCCACGTGTACACTTACTTTTTCGTGACCACATTTCTCGACAGGGCCTCCTGTGACATCCTGAGTCATCCTTAGAACTTTGTTACAAGCAAATCCCCCAAGACGCATTCCTTGTGTAAAGGTGAATGCTGTGACAATGGCTGTGACCATGCATTGGTGACAATCCCAGGGCCTCAGGGCACCTGCGAGCACAGTGAGCACCCCCTGACTTATAGTGAGAAGTGTCCAGCACAGGGACATTATGCAGCCCAGGAAACTTGACCACACACTTCTTCCTTTCTTAAAATCTGTTGGCAGAACCGTTCCCTGGTCTAGCCTGGCCTCTGTAAGCGTTCAGTGTTAATTATCATTACCATTAACAAAGATTAGTAGGTAAATAATAACGCACGTGGAGCATACAAAAATTAGAGATCCAAAGTCTCCAGAGAATTGTGAGAAGCCAGCTTGAGAGAATGCCCTGACAAAGGCATTTTGCTTTCCTGATTTATTCCCCCCAAAACCCAGCACAGAGACAAGCTAGGGAGCACAGCAGGCACTGCTGACTTGCTCATGGCACCCTAGTGTTCTGCCCAGAAGTCCACTGCCTCCTCCTCTTGAAATCATGGTCTTTTCACTGACATGCTCACTCTTAACTATCAGTGCTGTCCCTGCTGTGCTGAAATTGCATCTCATCTCTTGGAACCCTGGGAGCTATTCATTTGAGCAGCACCTGATAAAACCTGGAAGATTCTGAGGAAGAGCAAGGGACCTCCTCATGAGCAGGCCTCGCAAAGGTCCTTGCAACGGGTACCAAAAGTCCAGAGCATCCACAGGAATACACACACATAGAGGCACACAGGAATGAATAACATCATGACTGAGTTCACACCAAAATTCAGGTGTCCAGCAGCACACCCCACTCTCAGGGGCTGCTGTGAACACATAAGCCTGAATGGCAGGACAGCAGCACACAGGAAGATATCCTGCCCTCAACATCTGTCCCAGCCAGCACAAGCAGAGGCATCCATACCCTATTAAGCTGTGGGCTGTCTCCAGCCCCTGGTATCTCTGACCTCAGGTGCATTTACATCTGTGGCTGCCTAAAATGTCCCATGCCGATATCTCATGTGATGTAGTTACAAGGGAAACAGGTTTGGGTTTTTAATTGGGTTTGTACCTGCTCCATTAGCCCTTCCATGGAGACTATGGAAATGAAGGTCAGCCAGAGCTCAGCATTTCCATGATCCATTCTCTGGGACCATTGGTATCAAGCCCTCAAGCTTCATCCTTTCTTCTCATGCCTTTGATAGTTAGCTTTGAGCCATTTATGCCAGGGTGGAGGCCAGTTTTCATAGGAAGGACTGGGACATGGTTTATTTAGCCAAGCAAAGTGTGGAGTGGGAAAAAGCCAGGGTGTTCCCCTCTTATGGCACTGGAAATAGAATTACTTGCAATAAAATTAAGGTTGGCATTGAAAAGAAACGTGTACTCCAGAATATGGAAAGGTGACTAATCTCAGGATTTCAGACAACTAGTTTGTATTTTCACACCATCAACTCTGCTTCTTGCCAGAGCTCTGCCATCTCACTTTCACTGAGAACCAGATACATGCAAAAAGTTTAGGAGGCCCTTTTTAAATTGTTACCAAACCTTTGTTGTCTGCAGAGTCCATAGTTACATGCAGCTGAGCTGACAGATAGGCATTCCCAACCAATCAGATGCAAAATTGACTGAAAAGGGACATTTCTAAGAACAAAGTGAAACTGCTCAGGATGGACCAGCAGCCAGGAAAGCGCAGACAACTCACACTAACTGAAAACCTGCTTGTGGAGGTCTGGCTGCCCTTTACTGGGCAAGTACTGAAAGGCAGAAACTCCATCAGTCAGAGCAAGGGTGCTGGGCAGCAAATGGAACAGCCAGGCTGCTGGCAGAGCAGGTTTCCCCCTTTCTAAGCCCTGTGTTGTACCATATTTCAGCATGAAGAGGTAATTCTCCCCCCCTTCCTGTTCCACAGACTGCAGCTCTCTCGGGTCCATCAATGGCACTGTGATCCCTGACAGGACTGCAGATCAGCTGGAACTGCAAGCCCCTGGTAACTTCATTTTTGGCTGGCTGTTGGAGTATGGCTTACAATGAACCTGAAACTCCCTCTGTGGAAAAACCATAGGAAGGTGTATTTTAGAAAAGTGCAGTAAATTATTTTGTGACTGAAACTCATCATCACGGAGCACCAGAGCAGAGCAGAGAGAGGGAACTACTGCCAACACTTTCAAACAAGGATTCTCCAGGTATTAGCATCTCTGTAACAATCAGACCATTTTGAATTAATTGTCCGTACCAGCTTCTACAATTGGGAACTGTGAATTTATCCATTGGGTACTTACATCAATAGTCATGATATTTAGCCTTTGATTCATTGTATTTACACCCCCAAATTAAAACAGCCCAATCAGTTTTCCAAATAGCTTTGTAGAAACATCACTTACTCTGACTTCCTAAAACATTTTTCAAACACAGCCCATAGATTCACTATCTGAAGATGCTTGAAAACACCTGCTAAACAGGTTTTTGATGTTATAATTGATATTTTCAGGTTATAGCAGTCAATGAAAATTAGCAGTACATGTTCAAAGGAGTCCTAGCGTAACTTCTGCTTACCAGGGAGGCTTCTTTGGGGAGTCTTCTGTTGGAAAAATATTATTTTTGTAAAAAATATCAGACAGAAGGACAGGAATTCACGTCTCCTGGTTTCTGCTTCCAGCTCACTACAAGCAGAAAAATCCATGGGATAGATACTAAGTTTCAAAGTCATGTAACTGCACTTGTTAAAGTGACCTTTTCCAAGTTTTGCTGTCAGTAGAACAGGGCAAGAACTTCTGTTAAAATAAACAGCACTTTTAACAAACCTGATTGGTGGGGTTTTTTTGAGTCCTGAAACTAATCATGCTACATAGAAGTACACTGGGCACAGGACAACAGGAAGCATCTGTCCCAAACATACAGCTTTCCTGGGTATCTCCATTTCCTGGCTCTCCATCACTTCAGACCATGACCACATCCCAGTACATGGTGAGCTTTTCCTCACATCTCCCATGTAAGGCAGAAAAATGTTACTGCTTAGAGGAGATCAGAAAGGCCATGCAGTTGGTCACACAGAGAAAGTACAGCTGAGCAAGGAGCCAAACATCAGCTCTCCACCATCTCTGGCCAACAGCCATTTCTTTGCCATTTCTCTCTCCTTAAACACAGCTAGAGCATCATCTCTTGCCTCTTGAGACATATTTATGACTCTTTGTAGTTTAGCTTCTACCAACTTACGTTTCAGGGTGCCAAAATGGGGTTTCCTTATCTTCTTAAGGACAAGTTGCAAAACAGAAGTCAAGATTTCAAAGATACCAGAGCAAGCAGGACACTTCAGCTAATGAGGCAGGTCTGAGGATTGGCTGCTCCACAGTCCCATCAACACGTGAGAGGCAGGCACTCGCCAGCTTCCTGCCCAAATTTGCACTTTGCAGCCAATGAAGCACTGATTTGACAACAGCCTATTAGGCAATTAGCCAATTAGCCTCAGGCAAAAGAAATTCTGAAGGGAGAAGACACAATAAGTGTATACCCAGAGGTGAAAGGGCCTTGCTTGTGACAAAGTTGTGATTCTAGGCACACTAAATTGCATGTTATGGTCAAATGGAAAATTACACAATTCTTAAAGGCAAGACTAAGTGCAACACTTCAACCTATCCTGCTTACTCACCATTCTTGTTTGAATGCCAGCTGTATAGCTTGCCAGATCTTTACTTAACCTTGATTTTAAAAAGTCCTGTCAGGCTGCAGTTCTCAAACTCTGATACTTTATATTACAAGCAGCCTACAAGTTTATGCAGCCTCCAGTGGTTGCACAGTGTGCAGCATTGTAATTGTGATGTGCATTTCGACTAACAACAACTCTCATGGGTGAGTTATTCCTACAATCAGGCAGAGAGCTGTGCAGAGCATCCAGGCTCTCCTGGGGGTCATGGCAGATGGCTGGGGAAGACTGGAAGGGCAAGACAGGCCTGGAGAATAGGCAGGATGAAAGTTACCACCATATCTGAAAGACATCAAAGGTGCAACAACCTGCAGTGTTTCATGTTCCCTGAAGCTTCCTTGGCTTTAATATGCAGAGGAAAGCAGTTTGGCAGCTGCTTCTCAGCTCTTCTTGTTGGAAGCCGGCAGCTTCCAACTGCTGTTCTGCCTCTGATGATCTAACAGAAGGGTCCCCAGGACCTGATGCACTATTTGGAACAACGGTGTGCCGTTCTGATGGCCACCACAAGGTAACTAAATGACGTAAGACGTGTTAGAAACGGTAGAGATTTCAGGTCAGCAACTCGACTTCCAACCTTCCACAGGATAAGTTGTAACAATAGATGCTTCTTGGCCTGTAACTTCATTTCTTTGGCCCTCATTTTGTTACACACACCTGTATCCCAGGGAATGCAGTACACAAATACAAACAGACACTGAGTTTCATTTGTTTAATAAAGTCTTTTCTGTTTTTAAAAAAGTTTACAAGACATATGTGTTCCACATGATAAACTACTGGCAGCCAATCTTTCCCTGTAATAAATTAATCCATGCAGAAAGACTGGACAACCTCACTTGGTGTTACATAGCAGCTAACAATTTCCCAAAACATACACAGATCTACACGCTGACATCGATACAGGTAGCACATGACACCACAGAATGAGAATCAATATACCAGCCTGCTTAGAGAATTTTCAGAATTCAAGTGCAAGTTGAAGGAAAAACCCTGATTTATATTTTAAATGGAGCTTAGGTACTGAGAGTAAATGCTCTGCTATAACCTGCCTACAGTAACCCTTTTTTCAGCAGTCATGTGAAAACACATACACAAAAATGTTACAAATCCTTTTTACTGGTGACACTACACATTAACAACTAACTCTGATAGCATTGCTTTGGTTGTTTCAATACAGAATAATAGGTTTCTAATGTCTTAGTTCTGGTTTTCCATTTTCCATCCTTTTCCAAAGTCACTGAAGAATGTTGCTGAGGTGAATATTGTGTCTTTCTTCAAGAATCCAGTGTAGCTTTTGTATAAGAAACTGTGGGAGGCAAACAAACAGGAACATTACTATAGGTAGAGTAGAAAAACAGCAGAATCCTTTAAAATCCCATAGAGAAAAGTATCTTCACTTATTGTCACAGCATGAAAATCAGTGCTAGGTTATCTGTGTATCACACTTTAGAAATGTTCAGCTCCTCAGAAATTCAAATGTTATTGGAAAGATTGGACTGACCAAAGCACTTTAGAAGGCCCACAAACTTATGCTCTCTAAAATGTTCTTATTTCAACACACAATCCAGGCATAGTGGGGGGAAAATTTGTATCCCTACAGCACAGCAGCAAGGCTAACAGCTGTTGAGAAATAGTACATCCTCAATTTATTTTCTAAGAGCACATTCTTCTTCTCAATGTGCCTGCTCATGTCCAGGATCAAAAGAGGAAGATGTAACAAACATAGAGACCAAGAGAGCAGAACCATGTGATCTTAGCTGTTGTACCACATCACAATCCACTTCTGACTTCAACGTAATTCAAAACATTGCCATTTCACACCAATCTTGACACTGCCCTTCATGAGGCCAGGACTTGAAAATTTCTTTGATCCTTTTTCCAGGTAAATCTAAACCAAATTTCCAGAAATCTATTCAATGCCTTATGCAAATTGGTTTCTATTAGTACCACTCCTATAGAACAGAAATCATCCCCCAATGTCTGACCCCCAGGCAAATTCATGGATTTAAAAAAAAAAAAAAAAGAAAAAAAAAAGTAACTTTGTGAGCAATATGTGATGCTGAATTGTTAAATTACAGCCAGACTGAACTCTGTGGACAGGACAATGAAAGAAAGGTTAAAACTTAACTTTGCAAAGCTGTTAATAATTACACTGCACAGCCAGCTCAGGGCTACAGTGTGTCTTGAGATCTTAGACAAGCTTGAAAAGTCAAAATCAGCAATGTAGTTTTTCAGGCACAAGTAGGGGAAAGGAAGGTAATGAAAGCCGTGTCCTGAAGACTTAAAGACCTGACTGGGAGAGTATAATAAATACATATCTACATAGGTAGATAATCCTTAACAAAGGATTCAGGTCTATATTAAGTCGAATTCCATTCACTCATGTCCAGGTGTGTCCTGCAGGTCAAGTCCCTGAAGGAAGAGAAGATCTCCTGCTGCCAAGCTCAAGCAGCGAGTCTGCTTTTCAACGCCAGGCCTCACGTCCTTATTAGATGATGAAGGTATATGAAATAGCCTGTTACCAAGTCATCCTGGGAAAGAACAAACTGAGGAGGGATGGGTAGGAACCATGAGAGGCAGTTGCAGTTCTGGCCTGTCTCCAGTTCTGAGCTGTTTTCCATTTCCACTGCCAGGGACTGTGGGTTATTTGGGCCCTCCAAATGGAGGGGGTGTTTCAGAATGAGCTGCCTGCTAGGTGAAGACAAAATGGAACACAAGTGTGTATCTCCACTCTGAAGAACACAGAGCGGGATTCTGAGTTATGTCACTGGTGTATTGTAAGACCAAACTTTTAAACTTCCTGAGTCAATCCTTGGAAAACAAGGATAAACTTCCTTGGAAATAACCATGGCTGGGCCAGACTCACAGCACATGGTCAAACACACAGCTGGCAAGAGGCTTTCACCCACTCCTACATTCTGGTGTCCGACTGCAGATAGGAGAGGTTACCCATCAGAACCCATCAGAAAATTATCAGAATTTGACCGTTCAACACTTCTAACGCAACCCTCTGCCTTTGGTGCTTCAGTAAAACATGCAGGGTTAGAGACTGCCAGGCAGGAGACCACAGCTTTAGAGAGGAGAGGAAAAGCCAAACCTGAGGCCTGCTTTGGATGAGCTAAGGCTCTCTTTCCGACGACACGTCTCCTTCTGCCCCACTGCTGGCGCTCGGGTCATCCTTGTTACGGGGGGCATTTCTTTCTCTACTTGACTCCGAGGGCACCTTAGTTCTGCTCTTCTCTTTTCTTTGTTGCTGTTTTTCAAGTTTTGTCAGCTGGTCACAAAGGAAGAAGAAAACACTTCATGGAACAAAACCGTTTCAGACGTCTATTTCTAAAAAATCGTACGTATGACCATTTGTACGAAACCTGCGACGCGGATTCACATCACTAATACGTGTATCAACAAAATACAAGACAAAAGGAAAGCTGAGGGCTTAGATTTTCAGAAATTTAGAGAAGACAGTGAATTATCACCATACACTAACACAATTACCCCAGAGCATAAACAAGAAGTGCACATATTCAAAGAACTACCCTGTTTCCCAGGGTTCCTTCTTTGTCCAAAACAATCTGTAAACACGGAAAAGAATAAGACACGAGGACTAAAAGAGAGAGATGGATTCCACTACACTTCTGTTTTGGGCTTTAAGTGGCAGTTTTGGCAAAGATGCTGACAACAGATTTGTCCCAAGTTCAGCCATTCAGCACGCAAGAATAAATGTATTTTATTCTTTATCCAGATAAAGGTCTACATGTGTATACAGGATATACAATAACCACGTGAAATCAAAAACAAAGACAAAACCCTCAGCAACTCTGCCTTGCCACCTCTCAGTAGAAATGCTTTCAATGGATTTCATTTAATGGATTTTCTGTAAAATCTTCCCGACATTTAAAAATATAAGTTACTTATATGTCAGTTTTCAGAACTTCTTTTCATTTAAAACACTGAGATTTCCATTATTATTTACCCCTCGTATCAACCAAGTGTATGCATACTGCTTTACTGTACTGATACAGGCAGGCTCAATAACAAGAATCTGCTATAATGCTTTCATTCTCCTTATCCCTTCCACTAGAGTATCTAGTTTCAAAATATGGTGTAAAATAATATACCGTTTATTTCTTTCTGGACCGTAATAGAACAAATGGTCCCACAGACATCAGTTCAGCATCTAATCAGAATATATGCATTAAATACTATTATGCCAATACCAACCTGAATTCCACAATTATCCACAATGCTTTCAAAGTTCCATAGGGGTTTTTTTGAGTTGTCACCATGTCACATCCCCAGGCACCCTGTAAAACCTCATCTTGCTTCATTTCTGCCAGGCTACTTCTGTTAGCTACAAATTCCTACAAATAAATGCAAAGTACATCTCCCTAGCCTCCCCCAAAACAGGATATAGACTTATAAAGCATTCTGGGCACAACTAAACTAGTCTCATCGATAATCCCAACAAACATTTGCTACACACAGCACTTGGATTATTACATTTACCTCTATAGTTATCCAAATGGATGTATGGAAGTTCAAAAAGAATTACTCAAAATTGCTTCCCCAGTTAAGGCCAGAAACTACAATGCTTGTGATTTGTACTAGAAAATCAGGGACAATCCTTTTGCTTTCTGCCTCACATCCAAGAGTGAAGAGAAATACTCCATATCTCCTCACTCTCCATGACTATGTAGAAAATGTAGTCACTATTATTGAACTCCGTACAGAATCGCTGCATATTGATCTTCTTCCATATTATGCCTTTTTGTATTCATATTTCTTATCCAGTTTCTAATCCCTAGATTTATTTTAACTTTTAAGCAATATTTCTTGCACATATGACTTACCAAACATTTTAAGAGCTCAATTAAATGTCAGCAATTTTAGACTTTTGGGTTTCTGCAGTTATGTTTTTTGATAGGGGGAAGGGTGGCTTCTGTTAGAAGCTGCTAGAAGTTTCATCTATCCTATCCAGCTGGTTCTAGTCAAGTCCTGGAGGGACTTCCAGCTTTTGATTCGCCCCTGTGTGATAACATATTTAAGAATAGAGAGTTATTGCGCAGTTAAAATTTGCAGCCGTGGATTAACAACGCAGGCAGCACAGTCAGTGCAGGAAGAGAAGGAGGAGGAGAAACCCCATCGAAGCAGGGACAGGACTCAAAGCTATAAGCCCCCTGTAGCTGTGGTGATGACCATGGTGAAACAAGCTGTCCCCTCGAAGCCCACGGGATCCATTGGGGTGTAATACCCCCCTGCCAGGGAAGGAGGATGCATGAAGGAGGCTGTTACCTCGTGGGAGGCCCCAGGATGGAGCGGGGTGCTGCAAGAGACTTGTGGCCTTGGCCCATGAGAGACAGAAAGCTAAAGCAGGTACAGCTTATCCATAAGAGACTGCACCCAAAGGAATGACCCACAGGAGACCAAGGGACTGTCCCTCGTGGGAAGGACCCCATGTAAAGCAGGGGAAGGACTCAGAGCTATAGACTCCCCTGGAGCCGTGGTGATGACCATGGTGAGGCAACCTGTCCCCTTGCAGTCCATGGCAAAACCCATGAGACAGCAGATTGGGAAGAACTGCTGCCCAAAAAGGGTCTCGGACTACGTTAGAAGTGGTTGAAAGCAACAACTGCAAACCTTCC
>WBMV01000138.1:11570-65660 GCA_013396655.1 Campylorhamphus procurvoides
AAAACCCATGAGACAGCAGATTGGGAAGAACTGCTGCCCAAAAAGGGTCTCGGACTACGTTAGAAGTGGTTGAAAGCAACACCTGCAAACCTTCCACTCCCTGTTCTCCTGCACTGTGGCAGGGAGGAGGGACAGCACGAAAAGACCAAGGGGTGGTTGGAAAAGTGTTTCTAAGACTGGTTTTTTTCCTACTTTTTTTCTTAGCTTGTTAGTAATAAATGTAAGCATTACTCTGCCTTGCCCTCTGGAGTTAATCAAAGCCTCTCTCTTGGCTGTTATCTCTACTTGTAAATTCCTGG
Organism: Campylorhamphus procurvoides; assembly: GCA_013396655.1. Classification (NCBI taxonomy): domain Eukaryota; kingdom Metazoa; phylum Chordata; class Aves; order Passeriformes; family Dendrocolaptidae; genus Campylorhamphus; species Campylorhamphus procurvoides. Next base: position 11,870 of record WBMV01000138.1, read on the forward strand.
TTCGGGTGGCTTTTTTTCCTTTCCCTCTGGAAGAGCAAGGGGAGGGGAAGCTTGAAGAAGTTGGGTGGACACTGGATGTTCAGCCAGGGTCAAATGGCAGAGCAATCACTAATGACTGCTGGTGAAAGGATCTTCTGATTTACTTCATACTCTCAAATCATTTGCTTACTATTAAATCAGACCACGACAAAACTGAGCAATTCATAACAAACTAAACTAGTTACTTCCCCTGCTTACTAGGGTTTCACAAACAGCTGTGATACTCTTTTTTATTTTTACATATATATTAAATATATACAGGTAGGTACACACATCTCATATTTGTTATATATTTATACAGATGTATTTATTGTATGAGGAATACACATTTATATTTAATTTTTTAAATTAATTTGTGATTTATTTGTATCCCTCTATCACAATGAATACAAAAACTACATTTGAATTAATTATTTGTATTAATTATTTTTATTAATTACACTGCAGAGGAATTATAAAGGTCAGATTTCCAATTACAAACACATAATCTCTCAAAAAAAAAGACATATTTCACTGCCACATTCAATGATATAAAAGAGCTATTCATCTGCAATTATTTGTCTAATTTCTTTCTGCTAGCTTCACATTAAACATTGCAGGATGGTTCAGTTATCTCTTCTTGCTAAAGCAGAAAGCAAGAATATAAAAACCAAACTGTCCCTAAGCCTCCATTTCCATGCTACAAGCAAACCAACAGACTGTATGACAGCAAAAAAAAAAAATGCCACGTGCAGGGAAGAGGAAAGACAATGACAATTTAAGCTGGGTCTTCCTTATCACATCTTGTATGATGGGTGAGAGCCAATGGTACACATGTAAAACAGAATCAGAAAAGGATGCTTCAGAGCATCAGAAACAGCAGTGCCTCTGACTGTGTATTAAGTTCCCAATATGAGCTAGAAAAAATATCCAATAATAGTTAAAATTGCTGCCCCTTTTCAGGTAACAGGGTTCTTTGAAACGCTGCATAGATAAAATTCTTTGTGCATACAAAGCACACATGGCTGGATGGCTTTATCAGTGTCTCTGCCACCCCCATTTCTGTGACAGACAAGAATAGCCCATACTGGGACAAGCAATGAGCTGGAACTCAAGGGGACTCGTGAAATGTGTGTGGACAACACATCATAGAAGGCAGGCAAGCAAACTTTACACTTATTCTCACTGCAGACTGTCCAGTACCCACTCAAATACTCATACAAGGCCTGACCTTCTTTACACAGGCTTTAGAAACAGACTCAGTAAGAAGATCATTGGTGTATCCTCACCTTAGGACAAGTAACAGTGTTCAAAGCACATCCTGCACAATATGCCTCACCTTTGCTGATGAGATGAGGTTTAAGGAGGAATGGAAGCCAATTAGCATGTGAGACTGAAGCAGAATCAGACATTCACACCAAACAAAGTTCATGTCAGAAAAAGTTTGAAAACCAGCACCCTTCCCTTACTTCAGTCCACGTTGTAACCACCAGGAAGGTGCTGTCAGATGGGTAAAGCCAGCAGCCTTGAACTGTGTGTCTTACTTTAGAGGAAAACTAAGATGTCTATGTTGACCAGGAAAAAGGAAGGGGCCTTCTTTCCCAAAAAGTAACCAGCGCACTCCGTTAAATTTAGAACAAATTTTAAAAAGGAAAATGTACAGAAAAGGATAACAGTTCTTAGTTACAACATATCTATATATATATCCAAGGAAAAAAAAGGAACCAAACAAAGCAGTTTGTAATCTACACCTCTGAATGAAATGAAAGTCTCTACTCCCTTTGGGTGCAATTATATCTACGGACAGCAGGTGACAATGTCGCACCTCGGCTGGCTCGGGGTCGGCTTTCCCAGGAATGCAGGTGGAGGCGCCGGTGGGTCCCTGTGATGGACCCGGGGCGGTCCCGAGTAGATTCACCTGGGATCGCTGGGGCAGAGGGATGGGCTGGAACCTTTTCCGTGGGGCAGTGCTGACACATTCACAGGGGCAGCAGCTTCCCTCTCTCGCTCTCTCTCTGGCACAGGCTGCCCAGAGCTGGGGGTTGGAGGCGGGAGGAAGAGTAGCCAAACCGAGGAGGGGCTCCCTCCGAGATGATTCCACTCCCAGCAGCTGCCGGGAACCAAGTACCAACCCGGCACACAGCAAGACCTATCTACCTTTCCCCGTGTGGTGGTTTAGTTTTCTTGGCTTTGGTCTAGGCCTTCCCTGGTAACAGGGTTATAACTAAGGAAGTATTCCATACCATTCCTTTATGTAACCAGGTGTATATAAGAAAAGAAGTGAAGGTTTGTCCTAGAGAACAGGACACCACAGGGCTCCGTCTCGTATTCACAGGCAGCAGGACGTGATGCTGCACTCCATCTTGGTACTAATGCCCTCAACTGCAGTCTACAATTAAAGCTGCTATACAAAGGATATGGCAACTGCACCTGAGACACAGCCCTGCAAGAGCATGGAGAGCTGTAGAGTAAACATTTCCTGATGGCATGGAGGGACCATGTCCTTTCCTATACTACAAAGAGCTGTAGTGGCAAAATAAGAAGGTTGATACCACATGTACCACAACTAAACCTCAACCTTAACAAGTCTATACCATAAACATAGCACCTGAAAACAGGGGGCCATAACTCTCCTGATGGTTAAGGAACAGTTCAAAGGGGACATTCAAGCATTCTGTTTCTCTGTCACCCAGCCTTCTGCAGACTATTTCCCAGGCAAATGTGGCAGCAGCTCAATTCCTCCAAGTGAGAATGTGAGTGCTTGAATCTACAAGCAGTTCTCACTCCAAAAACAGAGCTGCTGCTGCTAATTATCCATGGTTTGGCCTGAGAACCCTTTATGCTAAAACTGTGAGGGTACAGAAAGAAAAGACCAGAAACAGAAGAACTACTACCTCAGGGTCTAAACCATCACAAAAGTACGTAACAGAATCTGGAGGAAAAATGAAACTGACTTCAAACCAAGATACCTAAGCTATTTAAGGCTTCTTTAGGCTTACCCATGCTCTTTCTCCAGTAAGCTCCAGTACACCTTTAGGATGATATTTTGAGGCATGCAGAATTTCCAGGAGACATACAGCCACCAGTTGCACTGCAGTTATCAGAGAATCTATAAGCAGGCTTTAAAAAAAGCAGGTATAGACATATGTGGCTGGCTGAAACCCCAAAATGTCTGATTCTTAATTCAGAAGAGCTATGGTCACCTGGCAACTCAAGGACAGAGTCAGATTGCTGATTGACTTTATCTTGCTGGTCTGCTGGTCTGGTAGTTTGGTAGGATCACTGTACAAAGTGCAGCTTAAAAGACTGGACTGAACTACAATTAGAATGGACTGGACTGGAATGGAACGGAACAGAATGGAACAGAATAGAAGTATTGAAAGGGGCCTAAAATCTAAAACCATCATCAAGTCCAACTGCCTGATCACTTCAGGAGTGACCAAGAGTTAAAGCATCTTAACATCCAAATGCCTCTTAAATACTGACAGGCATAGGGCACCACGCAGCCCTCTACGAAGCCTGTTCCAGTGTTTGACCACCCTATTAGGAAAGAAATGTTTCCTTATGTCAAGTCTGAATCTCTTCTGATGCAGCTTTGAAGCATTCCCATGTGTCTTATCACTGGATACCAGGGAGAAGAGACCAAAACCTTTGGCTCCACTTCCCTTCTTGAGGAAACTAGAGAGAACAACGAGGCCAACCATTGGCCTCCTTTTCTCCAGGCAAACATAGAGTTCTTTGCTGCTTCACACAGGACATTCCTTGCAGCCCTTTCACCAACTTTGTTGCTTTCCTCTGGGTGTACTCCAGTACCTGAGCAACCTTCTTGAATTGTGGGGCCCAGAACTGCACACAATGCTCAAGGTGAGGCAGCACCAATGCCAATTACAGCTAATCACCTCTTTAGACTGGCTGCTTGATACACCCCAGGCTAGCGTTTGCCCTCTTGGCTGCCAAGGCACGCTCTGCTGACTCCTACTGAGCCTGCTATTGGCCAGCAGCCCAGATCCTTTCTGGATAGCTGCATTCCAGTCACCCCTCTCCCAGTTTATACTTGTGTCCAGCACTGCTCTGTCTCAGCTGCAGAGTCCAGCATTTCACCTAGCTACATATCATGCCACTGATGATGGCCCAATGCTCCAGACTATTTAGATCCTTCTGCAAGGCCTCTTTCACTACTAAGAGTCAATAGCACTTCCCAGTTTGATATCATCAGTAAACCTGCTAATGGTGCATTCAGGTCGTACATATAGATTGATAAATGTATTGAATAGAAGGGGTACTAGAATTAAGTCATGAGGAACACCGCTGGTGACTGATGGTCAGCCAGATGTAGCCCCATTGAATACAACTCTTTGAGCCCTGCCCTTCAGCCAGTTCTTCACTGTGGATCTGCTCATTTCACCAACTTTTCAACGAGTTGGAGGACTTGTTGAAAAGAATGCTGTGAAGGACAGAATCACAAAATCCAGAAAAACTAAATCTACCACCTTCCCTTCACCCACTATGCAGGTGACCCTACTGTAGAAGGGTATCAAATCCGTTAGACAGGACATTCCCTTCTGAATCCATGCTGAGTGTGCCTGATGGTGTGCACTGCCCTTTACATGCCTTTCAATAGGACCCAGCATAATCTTCTCCATAATTTTTCCAGGTACTGATGTTTGATTAACAGACTTGTAGTTTCCTAGTTCTTCCCTCATAACCTTGTTACAAACTACAATAGCAATTTTAACATTGTTAAGTGGAGCATTACACAAGTAAGACTGGTGTGGCCTTGCTGAGGCACAGTTGTTAATATCAATCCCTCCCCCTTCTCCTTCAGCCTGAAACAGTCACTGTTGTGTTTAGAAGATGAGAAAACCTCATCACTGCATTTGGTTTTCAGCATAGCTTGTGCTGGTCCTCAGAAGAGCTAACTCTCCACTCCAGACTCAAATTCAGGACTGAAATTTCCTGTTCCCTTGTTTCTGACAAAGAGGCATCTCTTCAGTTCTATCCTGTCACCCCCACAGGCAAAAGTTCCTATGTGGCAAGAAACTTCACTAAAAGCAGGCAGGGGGGCAGGGTGGTCCAGACAGATTAAAAACATCATAAATGATTCACAATTAAACTGCAGCTTTAAGGATGAGGAGGAATAAACTGTAAAAAGCTTTTTTGTATTATACACACACAACCTTTACCAGAACAGCAGGCAGCTATCAACAGACCAGGGAACTGAAGAAAACAATGCAATTATCTGACTTTTCAGAGGCTGCACAGGAAGAACAAGGTCCTTGTGCCTGAGGAAAGTTATACTGCTTCATAACATGAATGCTACAAATCTGCAGAGGATATAGATCATCCTTTCCAGAATGACCTTCTGGGACACTTACCTGTTTAGGGTCAACAGTGGCAGCTGGGGACTCCAGTTCTATTGTTACAGGACCGTCGTTCTGGATGTGTACCTGCATGTAGGCACCAAACTTGCCATCTGAAAAGGGAAGAGACAAGTGCTGAGAGCTCTTGGAAGGACAACACATACCAAGGTCTTCACCAAATGTGCTACCAAAAGAAAAAAATAAGAATACATAAAAGGGCAGCCAACTAGCAAACTGCAGAAAGCTACTAAGAAAAGAAGTGCCTGTGTACCCAGCTATGTAGTCTGACATTCAGAGATGATAAATACACAGATAAGTACAGAAACATCCAACAAAACAAACCAAGTCTACAGATAATCAAGGTGCTCACGGTTCAGGATAGGCAGGATAGTTCTCACAGGCCAGAGATTAAGTTTTCAAGGATGTAACAGCTAAGCCTAGGGATCCAGTCCAACTAACCAACTGATGTTTTGAAGACACTTTATACACAGACAAAAAAGACCTGAAGCCTGTTCTGAAGTATTTGATGTTGAATACTCTAGAACAGGGAACACTGATGTGCAGCTCAGTTCCAATCTGCTACAGCCATTTCTACATTCCTGTTTGCAACCTACATTGTTCTTTGACAAAGTTTGGGAAAAAGAGTGGAAAAAGACACTGCCTACTCCTTCAACCTTGTCTAATTCACAGGAATACTCTTCTGAAATTACAAATGTCTTTGCCATTTGTCATCAGTGGCATTTATTAGCATACCAGCTGAGGCACAGACCAGATTCTTGTCAAGCATTTGAGAAGTTTCTATCACAACAGAGCCAGGACATTTTTATCTTGCACAGTCTAGAAAAGCCATACCTTTGTAAGCTGTCTTATTCTCACATCTCGTTTTTCTTTGTGCAAACTTCCTCGCTCCATTTTTTCTAGTCCAGCTCTCTACTCCTCAAACTCAACCCACCCGGGGCTGAGTCTATTTGGCTCTCTACCACATATTCTCTTTATTGTCCTGCACACCTGAGCAGCCATTATAGACTTTCCTGTAGGGAGGGCAACAAGAGATGCTCCCATGTCAAAAAAAATGCTGCATAGAAGAGAAAAAGATGTACTACAGCAAACAGACAGCAGTTATCCAAAGACTGGAGCAGTCTCGCTTGCTGGCAAGGCAGGCCTGGAGTCAGTTCAGCAACACAACCAAAATCACCTTGGACAGGGAGCAAGAACATTCTGAAAGCCATAGGCTCAAACTCCAGTGGAGTAACCACCACTGGGAATAATTACATGAGACTTTGTATAGCTACACAGCAGCTTTCCACAGCAACACGTGATGTCCCTGATGGAAGAGAGGTCAAAGCAAGCCATCCTGATTTTTCACAGACATGTTACTGGAGACAAAGAGCTCTCAAAGAGTTTCCAGTCTTTCCCTGTCACATCCTGTAAGTCAGACAGAAGTCTGGTATTTGATTAAAAGGAAAAAAGGCCTGTCCAACACATATGGGCCATACCACAACTGATCTACCATCCAATTGCTTTTCCAAAGGTTGTATGCCACAAGCCACCCTGTGACTAGATACAAGCACTGGCAAAGCCAAAAATCAAAGCACTGCACAAGAGTCTGCTGCCAATATTTCAGCAGCCAAGGAAAAGGTTCCTTGACTGATCACTGAAGAGTCACAGTAAAATAAATGCCTATGGGAAGGGGGCAAGAGCATGATTCAAGGCACTTATTCTACTAAAAGGTATGTGATTTACTGCATAATTTTACCAGCTGCACTCCTCAGATGTTTTCTGCTCCACAGAGGACAAGGCAGAAAAGAACACAAATCCAGTGTCCCAGTTCATTGTCACAGGCTCCTTTGATCAAATTTATCTTCAATGTTCCACACGGATGAGAAATGTTATGGGTGTTGAACCTAGAAACCTGACAGAGGCATGGCTGCCTCCTTAGGAAGAGATGCTTCTTCAGCAGAATCTCCCCCAGTGTTGGCTGCCTGCCTCAAAGACATGCTCCTACACTCTTTGCCTTGCCCCAGTGTCCATTGCTATGTCAGGATGTGCCAATTCATATAACCTTTCAGAGGAGGTATCTCTTATTTGTTTCCTGAAGAGGAAGTTGAGAGACCGCCTGACTGCCCTAAACCAGACTGACATTTGTGGAAACACTGCATTTTGCATTCAGCTAATAGCACATGGAACACATCACTTCTGCAAGTACTCAGGCAGACAGGCACCAGAGGAATTGGTCAACCCTTGAATGAATGCAAGTTCTAAAACTCCAAGGCAAACAAATCCGTCTTCTGTACAGCACTGAAGAGAAACTGAAGACATCATCTCTTCCATCTCTCTGTCCCAAAAGTTCAGATTGATTTTCACTTTTCAGTCAGAAGGAGAGGAGGAGAAAGAATCCATCCTTCTTGGATGTTGCTTGCTATCCCAGCAACTTTGGCTAAATTTATCACACGACCATGAACTGTCCATGGGAAACTGTAGCACCTTACCCTTAAAGACTTTTTCTTTTCATGCTTTTTAGACCATAATGCTCTTCAGTGTAGTAAATCTTTCCCCACTTTAAGACTTCTTGACCAATGAATTCACCTTGCAACATCTTCTACAATAAAACAGGATCCTAGAAGTATAATGAAAGTGTCAAGTTTATTCTGCTGGATATCCATCTCTCCAATTTCCTTGTTTCTAAGAATCCAGCATGCGTACTTCTCTGAGAAATAAAGAGGATCTTTATCTGAGGTGAGTCAGAGGCCACATCTGAGCTGTAAGGACTTGAAAAAGATATAATTTACTTTCAGAATATTTTTGAACATATCTCAAGCCGTATGACCTAAACCTTCACATTCATTTTATTCAGGAGTTACTTCTAAGCTTGTCTACTTGGAAAGTTATTTGTAATTAACGCCACGTGAATACCCTTGATCCAGACAAGAGCACTTATTCTGAAGTGACAACACTTACAAAGGGAATTAATCAGGGATAATAATTCTGCTTTCAACTTGTACCAAACCTTACTCTGAATTAAACTCTTCCTTGTGGAACAATCCTCTCATATTTGCTGAGATATTACTAAGGGAGTGTGACATTTCACACTCTTTGCCTCCTTGCTGCCTCAAAAGACTAAATCCACATTTAAGATAGAGAGCAAAAGGCCCTGATACATAAGGAGAAGCCTTGGTAGGCCAAATATTTGGATATTAGTTTGCAGAAGAGTACTCACACCTGCATTCATCAGCTCTGCTCCTCAGAGTGGAGTGAGGTGTTTAAGCATCAATTTCACAACAAGAAGGCTCTGAAGGAAAAAACCAAGGACTTCTGATGCAACCTTTTATTTCCCAGACATGGGTGTCCATCTGCAGGCTTAAGTTAAACTGTATTAAAATAGGAACCATGGCCCTGAACCTTCTCTGAGATTTGGTTTGCCAAACATTCCACTGGTCTAGATGTGAAAGAATGGTTTGTGCTTCTCTTTGGAGAATACTTCCCATTCTGAGCTCCTAGCTGGCAAGCTCCAGATAGACCAGGTAACAGTCAGAGGAGCTGCCTGACCAGCATCTGGAACAGTGGCACACATAGTAACTCAACATCCAACAGCCAAATAAATTATCAACTGAAAACAAATACGAACCAGAAAACACAAGGCTCTTGGGCAATACCAGACATTTATTGATCTATCTTTACCTCAGCTACACAAATTCCATTTTCAGTGATTACATTATTCCTCTAAAATGCATTAAGTAATTTGTAAAACCAAAGGGCACCTAAAGTAATCCAAAGAACCAAACTCTAATCTCTCAATAACTACAACTGTGTGTATGTAGGGGAAACACATGAGTACAGATTTTGTAGGCAGCAGCTGGAGCCTCATGCTGATACACTAAGGCTGTTTAACAGTCCAACAGCTAATTTATGGGAGCTCCTTCCCAGGGCCCTCCCACCACCCTTTGTAACCCATGCAGGACAGCCCTCAGCAAGTCAGGTTTTGATTTTCTCAGAACTTTTCCAGGGCAGAATTCAGTATGTTTGCAAGCCACAATAAATCACAGACCAGGCATTACAATTTCACAAAATTATACTTCAGCTCAAGGAAACTGTAAACTCTGCTGATGCTACCACAGGACTTGGGCTACTACCTATGAAACTGCCAAACTTCAGAAACTTTGCATGCACAAAAATAAATAGGTAAAATTAAGCAAACAAACAAAACAACCCCAACACTGGTAAAGCAATTGGCACAACAGAAACTTCAACCTAACACAACTATAACAGACTTTGATGCAAAACAACACAGACTGGTACAGCTTAATAAAAGAGCAAAATCTGAATCTAACAGGTAGTTCTAGTGCTCTCAGCAGTTTTAAATACATGTGTTATCTGACACAATACCAGAGACAGTCACTCTTTGGTTTCTAAATCTGTATTTTCACCACTGAAGAGAAAATGCAGAAGTTATTGCCCGTTTTGGAGAAAGCATTGGCAAGCAAGTGCCAAAATATGGGCACTTATCAACAGTGAGTATTCATTTCTGGTATACAACTGCAACTCGCTGAGAGAAGTTCAAAAAGCTGCTGTCATATTATAAACTGACTGAAGAACAATTCAAAAACAGGGTATTTTCCAAAGCCCAAGGATAAAGATGTAGATATACAGAGATATATCAATTTTTCCACACCTCATTTAAGTGAAAGAAGAAAGTCCATATTTGCTTTTCGTTTCCCAGGACGCGTCAACTGAGTCAAATCTTACCAGAGCAAATCCTATTCTCACTAACTTCCTAGGAAGTTCTGTTACCAGTTTCAGAGACATAGGAACGGGTCCCAACTTAGTCACAACTCATCAAAGATAAAGATTCAAAAAGTACATACTCTGAATTAGTTAGAACAGAAGTTTTCTATGTTACTGACTAAAAGGGATGCAGGGAAGGGGTAGCAGAAATGCATTCCTTATCATGAACAAATGTTGACTGGAAGACCACATTTCCCTGTGCATATCACTGTGCCTCCTTGGAAAGCACTGGGATAATTACCCTAATGTAGAGCAAATATAAAAATTAGCCTCTAAATCTTCCCCCAGCTATCAGTTTTCTGTCTTTTTTTATTTTTTCCTCATAAGGAAATTAAGGCTGACCATTAACAATCAACAGCCACCATCTAAAAATAGTCATTTTAGATACTTGTCTTCTGGTCAAGTGTAGCAAAACATTCAAGTCTAAATATGAAAATGGACAGAAAGCAATCAGAAAAGCAAAAAAAAAAAGGATTAAGAACACCAATGCCCAGGGAAGCCACCCATTCTCCAGTAAAGAGAAAACTGTTCCATACTGACACAGAGTTGAGGAAAGATAGTCTAAATCAAATGCTGCTCTCAAATAACACATTACACCTCCCACTGTCATCACTACCACTTAACAGGATGGAGAAGCAAAGTGACAGATGGAGCTACACTGGTGACACCTTCGAGCTTACAGAACACTCATCTCAGCAAAAATGCTTGTCCTGGATTATTCTAACTACACAGCCCAAAACATCCAGCTTCTGAGGGAGCCTGACCTCAGAGCTTGCTCTTATGGCTGCAGCCTCTCTGGGTTTCATTGTCAGTCATTGCTCATGTTGTGCAGCCAATAACAATACAAAAGCATCTACATGTCTTACTATTCCAGACAAATGCCAGGAAATGGCTTGGCTAAAGGAAGACTGTAGTGATCACCCTGCCAGGCCACTAGTGGCAGTATTATAACATCCTCTCAGCTACTAGTATGTAAAGACAGAAAATCACAGAATAAAGAGAGCAACAATCAGGGCAGAACAGATACTATAAGGGACCTTACCAAACTTCTGTCCTTACCTTTAACAAGCTCCGGCTTGTAGGCTCTTCTTAGCTGCTCTAGGAAGTTGTTATAAAAACACTCTGCCTGATCTGTGGGCATTGCCATGTGGTAGTCAGGCTTGTTTCCTTTCAGGATGCACTGGAGGGTAAATTGACTCACACACAACACTTCATACTGTTTATCCATCACACTTTTGGACCACTGCTTCCCACTTTCATCTTCAAACACTCGCAAGTTCAAGATCTTTCGGACCCTAGGAGGAGAAAAAGGTAATTCTTAAATTGTCTCATGCAGAGTCAACAGGTATCATGCAGAATGAGGTAACAGGGAAGGCAGATGCATATTCATTCTTCCTCCACGTAACAAGATATCCTTTTGCACCTTCATTCCTAAGCCATGGGAATCTTGTCACATTATTAGAGGCATAATCAAGAAAGCCCTTATACACCTACACAATGTTGTCAGGTCATTGATCCACACCATCATTTTACAGAGTATGGGATAAGGACAGAATAACCACGTTACAGAGTGACATAGAGATGGCATAGGAAATGAAGAAAGCTCACTCTTTAACATCTGATTTTATGTGTCACAACATTATTTAACATCTTTATGTGAACATCTTTGGGAATTTTAATACTCCCACCACACTGGAAAATCACACAGTATGAAATGAGATCATTCTAGACTATGGTTGTTTCCAAACATCCTTCACATATACACCTCCTGCTTTGTCATTTCCTAGCACTATGCCCAAATGAGGCCCCACATGCCAGATGACAACACTTTTTCAACAGAATGAGAAGAGGAAGACAAGTAACAGGGTAGAACTGCAGGTGGCAGTAAAGTGGTGATAGGGCCTTGTATGAATTTTGGACCCAATTTTTGGAGGTAGGGGGCAGAACTGACCAGCTTGGAACTCAGGAAATCAAGGGGAGCTTCACAAATAGATCCTGAAAAGCAGCAGGCAGACTTGCAACCCAGTCCTTGCCAGGACTGCATGCAAGCCACTCTCCTGTCTTTGGTTTCTTCTCCACATCTGCAGCATCAAGGCTGCTATCAAGTGCAAAGCATTTCAATTGCAGTCTTCAGCCAGGCATTTTAGGTGGCACCACAGGTGAGGCAGTTAGCATAAGATAAAGCCAAGACCTTGTTATGGTCTGGCTTCAGGGCTTTGCTATCACTAAGGCACAGTCACAAGAACCATCCTTGCCAGTTTGTGTGTCAACAGCTAACAGAATTATCTTCTGAATGAAAAAAATCATTAAAAGCATCCACTGGAAGACCCCAGCAGAAGGGCTTACATCATCATCACTGCTCTGTTTTAATCTTAGAGATGTTTATTGTTTCACTTACAGGACTACTGTAGTTTCCTTTAATAGGACCTGAAAAGCCTGGTTAAGCTGATTTCTTTCATTCCTTTTTCTCAGATGCTGGCTTCTTGCCCTTCCTGTGTCAGTCATCCCAGCAACCTGGTGCTGAGAGCACAGTCACTAAGGATCACCGTTGCAATATTCGGAAGCATCCTCCACATTCAGCAAGGTAGGGATGAGAAATGATGACAGAGCAAATGTTACACACTGATCGAGGCAAACAGTAAGGTAAACCAGTGGAGCATGTCAGAATAAAAGCCTCTTCAGTTCTGCTGCAATTCTCTACAAGTTTCACACGTTAAGGTGAGATTTCTGGTGACATTTAGGTCATGTCCTCAGTCTCTACTTTTTCTTCCATATCTGCTAAGGGTTGTTTTCACTCTCTCTCACATTCTTCTCTTTTCCCTGCTTAAGCCTCCCCTCTTCTTGACATCAGTCAGCTCCACTACCTGTTTCTTCTTTGCCTTTTTAAGGACTGAGGTCAGTCTTAGAGCAATGATCAGACCGAAGGAGACAGCAGAAGTCCCTGCAGAACTCTTTCTTGCATGTGTTCGATGGTTGAATCACATTATTCTGTGGCCATGGAACAGATGGCTAGAGCCAGTCCTCCAGGCTGCCAAAACTGATTCACGTTTACAGGCAAATAACTGACAAGACTATCCAGTGTTTTGGAAGAACAAAACTTCTCCTGTGCAAGCTAAAATGAGAGTCTGAGGTTTCTGATAAATCCCATCCTTGAAGGATGGATATCTTCTGGGTGAATTCACACAGTAAAAAGGACAGACATCTAAAAAAAGGAAGCTCTGAAAAATCCAACATGTTGGCTCTGCCTTTTCAAGTCCACTCTTGTTAAAAAACACAGAGACAGAGAATGAAAACAGATTTTTCTCAATGGAACGTAAAAGAAAACTCTGACTAAGAAACCTGTATTCAAGGTAAAATCTCAAGAGGAACTAACCAGCAAACCTGAATTTCCCAATAGGAATAACCAACTTGTTTGGCTATTGCACAGGTATCAGTGACTTCATATCAGCAATGCAGAAATAAAAGAGTACAAGGCAAAAGGAAATATGTGACTTACATATGCTCCAGCTCTCTTTGCGTATCTTCCAAAGAAATGCCCAGCAGCACACAGAGGCCTCGTCCTATTGAACTGATTTGTTCACCACCCACTGGGGAAGAAGAGGGCGAAAAGTGAGGCTGGATGCACTGTTTTGTTTTATGGCACTGGTTTCACCTGGAAAACTGTTCATCCACCAAAGAAAAAAGCATTCTAAAGCCTACTTCTCTGGGTGAAGTTTGTAGAGATTAAAGATCACATAGAGGCATTCTTTCAAAAGTTTCCCAATGTCACAACTTCCTTGGGAGCTCAGGATGCTTCCTCCAGCATTTAAAAACATTGTTGAAAGATTTTTTACTATAACTGGATCAGCTGCACTAATCAGAAAAGTGGCAGAACTCCCTCCAAGACTTGTAAAAATTATCCACCTGGCTGAAGTCACTGTGCTTACTCAATTTGTCTACTCTACCACTCCCTTCATACTTTGTATTCATTGTGAAAAGGTGACTTCTACCTGACATAGTTCTCATGGATTTTTTGAAACAAGACTTTTAACAATCTGCAAATTCTGCCCTTCTAACTGGCAACATAACCCCTTTAATGACATTTACAATAAAACACAAGCTATCACAGACCTATTAGGTTTTCCTAAGAAATTTTTTTAATTATCTTAACATGTTTGACTCTGTGATCACTGTAATAAGATTAGATGCGGCCTTAAAACTGACATAAGCACCAGTTACCCAGCTGTTAAAACTGCACCCAGGCTCATGACTGGGAAAAAAAGCTCCAAACATTCTGTAAAATGAAAGGAGGTCAAGTCTCCAGCAAAAACTGAAAGCTTGTGTCTCTGCACTAGTGGTCGTATCAGGACTATTCCCAATGTGCAGAAACAAAACAGGGGAAAAAACTCCTCCCAAAGACTCTTTCCATTTGATCTGGGTACGAGTCCTCCAGCTCAGAAATCTATTCCGCTAATTAGAGCACTTTGTCTCTCAGAGAGTGACATCTCAAATTCTTGAACAGCCAGAAACAAGAGTTTAAATTCTCCCCAGAGAAGTGGCAGTAAGTCAGCAAGAACTCCAGTGCTGATGGGCTCTGACCACTGTTGTGCCCGCAGCACCAGCTGCGCACAAAAGCTGGTACCCTTACACAAACATGCTCTGTCAGTGCTGACACACAAGCAGAAGCTGTTTATGAACATGAAGGCCATCCTGCTGCACACTGCTCAGCCCCTGGGCCCCACAGCAGAACTCACTGCCTCACGTGCAAACTTCTCGGGGATTTTCAGCATCTTGAGCACAGAAGGTCCGACCAGTGCAATAGCAGGGACATTCCATCGGGACACACCATTTCTACTGGCACCTGGGCTACTGACCCAGGCAAGCAGTGCCTGGTGGCAGGGATAGCACCACTGACACACGGAAGCAGTGCAAAAAGGTGAGCCAGACTGCACTGTCAACATGTTTGCACTGCACCGAGGTGACCATTGTACTGCCAACAAACAGGAGCCACGGGAGAGGGAAACTGGGATGGCACTGCCACCATACACACACTGCATGGAGGCACCTCTGATTACCGTGCTGACACATTCACTTGGAGAAATGTGATCAGTCTCCCCGCTGACATGCACACGCACACCAGAGGCAACTGCGACCGTAGTGTGGCACGTGTGGTGATGCAAGAAGGCAGCTGGGATGGCTACTCTGACACCAGGGCAATGTGGAACAGTCACTGGTTCACCCCTGCCACACGAGCAAGTGATGCACAGGGGCGGTGGCTGTGGCTGTCACGGTGCACAGGCAGGTGCGGGGGCTCACAGCAGGGATGGCACTGCCGACACACACAGCAATGCACGGCAGTGACCGGGGCGGCCCCACCAGCACAGCACAAAGGTGGTGGCACAGCATCAGCCTGAGAGAGTTCAAGAGGCGTTGGGACAACACTCTCAGGCACACGGTGTGACCCCTACAGATACCCTGTGCAGGCCTGAGAGGTGGACTCGATGAACCTCGTGGGTCCCTCGCAACTCAAAATATTCTGTGGTTTTGTGAACGCAACCAAACAACGCCAGATGACTGCGACTGTGGTGCCAATACAAAGGCACTCGAGGAGGCGATTGCAGCGCGACTGCCAGCCCGTGCNCCGCCCGCCCGCCCGCAGCGCCGCCCGCAGGACGGGAGGAGCTGTCGCAGCTCTCCGCACAGCCGCTGCGGGGGGCTGCTTCTGTAGGAAAGGGACAGGTGTGCGCAGGACAGGTGTGTGCAGGACAGGTGTGCACAGACCAGGTGTGCACAGACCAGGTGTACACAGGACAGGTGTGCACAGATCAAGTGTGCACAGACCAGGTGTGCACAGTACAGGTGCACAGGACAGGTGTCCACAGGTACGTGCAGAGCACGTGTGCACAGATATATACGGGTGTGTACAGGCCTAGTGTCTACAGAGANCCAGGGCAATGTGGAACAGTCACTGGTTCACCCCTGCCACACGAGCAAGTGATGCACAGGGGCGGTGGCTGTGGCTGTCACGGTGCACAGGCAGGTGCGGGGGCTCACAGCAGGGATGGCACTGCCGACACACACAGCAATGCACGGCAGTGACCGGGGCGGCCCCACCAGCACAGCACAAAGGTGGTGGCACAGCATCAGCCTGAGAGAGTTCAAGAGGCGTTGGGACAACACTCTCAGGCACACGGTGTGACCCCTACAGATACCCTGTGCAGGCCTGAGAGGTGGACTCGATGAACCTCGTGGGTCCCTCGCAACTCAAAATATTCTGTGGTTTTGTGAACGCAACCAAACAACGCCAGATGACTGCGACTGTGGTGCCAATACAAAGGCACTCGAGGAGGCGATTGCAGCGCGACTGCCAGCCCGTGCCGGCAAGGCAAAGACGTACACACCCCTCAACAGCCAGACCACATACGCAACCCACGAGGGAAGGCGGCTGGGCCCACGCGGGAGAAGCCAAACCCACGCAGCGGGACAAGGAAATGGGATCACTCACCCCCCCGCACCCCGCCGCCCCCGGCCCGCGCGGTGGGGACACTGACCTGTGACGCTGGCCTGGGCCACCCGCTGCACGATGGCCTTCATGGCCGGCGCCGGGCACGCACAGCCGGCGGCGCCGGCAACCGNGACCAGGTGTACACAGGACAGGTGTGCACAGATCAAGTGTGCACAGACCAGGTGTGCACAGTACAGGTGCACAGGACAGGTGTCCACAGGTACGTGCAGAGCACGTGTGCACAGATATATACGGGTGTGTACAGGCCTAGTGTCTACAGAGAAGGTGTGTACAGGGCAGATGAGTTCAGGACAGCTGTGCACAGATGTACACAGGACAAGTGTATGCAGAACAGGTGTGTACAGGTGTGGCACAGGACAAGTGTGCATAGGACAGGTGCGCAGAGGTGTTTAAAGGAGAGGTGTGCACAGCACAAACGTGCACAGGTGTTCAGTGTGTGGAGGGGTTCTCTTCCTTTAAAGTTAGTGCTGTAGGGTTTTGTGGGGTCACCTACCAAAAGGAGAAAATGCAGGTAACCGGAGTGACATCCTCTATAGGAACATGGGGAGACCCCCCACTAGAAATTAGTGACTGGGAGTAGCCCTTTGGAAAAGGTGGTGGCTGTAGGGACCACAGGAGTCCATATGGAAAGGTGGGCCTGTATGTGCATGGGCTGGGTGGGGCTTCTGTTATAAAAGTTCCTATAAAATCATAGAATGGGTTGGGTTGGAAGGGACCTTAAAGACCTAGTCCCAACCCCACTGCTGTGGGGCCTTTCACTAGACCAGGTTGCTCAAGGCCTTATCTGAAACCTTGCCTTGAACATTTCCACAGTTGGGGCCACAATATCTCTAGGCAACCTGTTCAGTGCCTCACCACCCCCACAGTAAAGAATTTCTTCTCAATATCTAATGTAGATTTCCCCTATTTCAATTTGTACCCTTTCTCCCTTCCCCTACCACTACAGTTCCTAATGAAGTGTCCCTCTCCAGCTTCCCTGTAGGCCCCCTTCAGATACTAGAAGGACCTGGAATCCAAGGTGTGCAGGCAGAGACGGCTTTCGATATAGCAAGATGGGAGGCATTAGAGAAACACGTCTGGGTTAGGGCAAGGGGTGTCCTAAAAATGCTGTAGGGAGAGCCTTGATAGAAAGAGGGAGGTGGGGCAGGGGCAGGTGGAAGCCCTTACAGAAAGGAAGCTCTGCTGGTGCAGGGTCTTGGGTCTCCCCAAAGAGGAGGCCATGTCCACAGGGACTGGAGGAAGCCTTTGGAAAAAGCAGGGGCTGGAGGCAGAACTCTAGCAGGGGAAGTGGAGGCTGCAGGGAGCAATGAGGGTCAGCAATGAGAGAAATGAGGGGAAACACCAACAGAAAATTGTAGCCAGGAGCTGGGAAAGGAGGTGATGTTCATAAGGACTAGGGAAAACTACAGAATGAACATTAGTTATGGGCACGGAGCTAGGGGACAGTACCCTACAAGAGGGAATAGGACGTATAAGGATCAGGAAAACACCTACAGAAACAAGAGTCTGGAGCAGAAAATTTAATAACTTTTTAACTCACAGTAGCATTTCTGCACTTGTAATTCACCACTTGTAAGCTTTTATTTGAAGGATGAGTAAGAACTCTTGTACCCAAAACATTAAACTACACTCTTTCCCATTTACTAATTGTTCTTAAAGTATCCATTTCAGGGCTGCTCAGTTAAGAAGCCATCCCAGGCACATACTGGATCGTTCAGGTACATCCTGCACACCAGCTGGGAAATCAACTTCAGCCTGGTCGGAGCACTGGACACAGGACACCAGGCAGAATGCAGCTTGATTAACACCTCACAGTACACCTGGATAAACCCAGTTCATGTTCAGCAATTCAGATACATGCACAAAGAACAGCAGTGATCCTTGGCAGACAAGAAGGTTTCCAAGTCCTGCAGAGTGGTCTCCAACAGAGCTATTGTTTCAGCAACGCAAGGGACAATTTTCCAGTGGTGGTCTGGTGCAAGGCACTGGGATGACGTTCTCAGAGCTCCAACACAATGTCCTGAGCTTTCAGACAGCTCACTTTTCAGCAGGAGGGCTGCCACTAGGATCAAAGAATGATACCACATGCCTGAGCAGTCGAGTAATAGGAGGGTGAACGTCTTTGTATGTTATTTCTGTTCTCACTTGGAATCCTAAAGGTGTTTCCACAATGTGTACTTCTTTAGGGGCCACTTGGTTCACCTGGGGATCATTTTCATTCTCTAAGGAATAGGAGGAGGGCAAGGAGGGAGACAAAAGAGAGCATAGCAATAAAAATGTTTTAATCCTTCACCATGACACAACAGCAGCCACATGGGCATTCAGTCTTTTTCTTTTTTCTCAAATTCTGAGGAATAGATAGCAAAGATCTGATAACTCTGTAGCCAGAAAAAGTGATTTACTAGGGTAGGTTAAATGCTGCACTGGTACTGGACAAGAATCAGAACCATACTAGAAGCGATAACTGGCTTACAAGTTACCCATACTAAAGCTAGATCACCAAGCCCAATGTAGAGCTGACCAAAGGTAAAGGCAGTCCAAAGGCCTCTTAAACACTGACAAGCTTCAGGTGTCGACCACCTTTCTGGGAAGCCTGTTCCACCGCCTGACCACCCTCCTGGTAATGACATGCTTCCTGATGTCCAGCTTAGTCCTCCTCCAGCACAGCGTTTAACCACTCCCAGAGTGTTAAATAAATGCAACAGTTTGGGAAGAGTCTAGTCCCTGTTTCTGTGATCTGAGATAAAGCAGAAGCCTCTCCCTTCAACACGGGATTTATCTTCCTTTAGGATTGACCCCTTCGAGCTGCCAGGGGGGCCGAGTGAACACGCAGTTCATTCACTCGACCCAAGCAGAAGCGGCTGTTCCCAGTGTCCGCAGGGGCNTCCGCCAAGCCCCGCCGCCCGCCCCGGCCGGGCCCGGCCACGTCCCGCCCCACCACCTCCCGTTCGCCCCGCCAAGGTGACCCCGAGCCCCGTCCCCGGGGCTGCGCCAGTCCGCACCGGGCCCGCCGCTGCTCTGGCGGCTGTAGTGGACCATGCCGCCCAGCGCCGTCCATCCGCCCAGCGAGTAGAGCAGCGCCGCCCGCGCGTTCCACAGGGCCGCCCGCATCGCTGCCCAGCGCCGGCCGCGCTCCAGGACCGCGCCCCCTGGGGCGGAGCGCGGGGCGGACCCCGCGGCAAGACGGAAAAGGAGGAGGCGGGACAAGCTTATTGCACACACACCTGAATTTGGGGCCAACGCTAACCAGTGGTGCTCTTAGCTGACTTTATTTTTCATTAATACAGTCCCCTGGTTGCTAAAACACACTTTTTAAGAAGACGCGACATTAAAAATTAAGCTAAAGACTGTTGAAGAAAAGATCCTTCAGCTCTAATTACAGTGTGTGAAAAATGTAAACACAATATAGACAAAAAGGAATACAAATAAATTAGAAAGGAGCAGTAAAAAACTTCCCCCAATCATGTAATTCTTAAAAACCCTAGTTCAAAGCAGAGAAGAGGAAAAGTAACTGCTCCATTCTGTCATCAGCATGATCCACGTAATTCATCAGTTCCTGCTCCTCGGTTGGAGCAGTCATGATGCACTTGAAACTGCCAGCTTTTTTAAGTGGTCCATGAATACCTGGAGACTCACATCATCAGTCAAGATTGGAGCTCCCGATTCCTGCAAAAAAAAAAAAAAAGAAAGAATGAGCCTAAAATATTGCAAATGCAGCAGAATAACTGAAAGCAAATCAAATGTTAGCACACTGAACTAACTGCCTGCTAAATTAACTACCCTTTTCTCCTGCAGAAGACAGATCCTTAGCCTCTTCAATGAAAAGTTGCTTCTTTTTTGCAACGGCTCTGACACTATAGTACAATCTGAACTACTGCAAAAAAGTCTGTTCTTCCTAAAGCATTAGGAATTTTGCTGCCCATAGCACTACTCAAACAAGGTAAACAAAACGTATATAAAAGTTCAGTATTCTCAGATAGAATTTCTAGATTTATATGTATCCATACATTAGTTACTTTTTCCAGAATACTAAATACATTGTGACCTATTTAAATAATGTTTGCAGGGAAGGGTCAAGATAAATTTCTACATCAGGTCGCCTGAAATCTGTAAGAGCACAGGCTACATAAATTGCTTCCTTCAACACCAGCCAACACAGAAAATTCTCCTGGTTTGCCTGTGCCAACCCCACATGCAGCTGGAATATGGGAAAGGAAATCAAAGGGTCAAATTACTCCTTGTGGAAACTACTCATTTCCTGCCATCAAGCTACTCAAGTACTGAAGCTGTCGATGCATCACCTCTGCTTGGACCAGCATTCCTCAGATCCCTTGAGAAAAACCTCAAAGTCAACTGGGTTTTGTCAAGAATTTGTGGGGATTCAGTACAAGAATAGGTTCAGTCATCCAGGCTTGAAAACTGTAGTCTCATCATCTAGAGCTCCTCACCAGTACTGTTTATCTTACCAACAACCACGGTAAGAAACCGAGGACAACTGTAACCTGCTCACCATTTGTGGCCACGTGGTGAAACAGAATCCCTACTGCAAGACAAATATGTACATGAACATTTTACAGCATTCCCAAACACGAGCAGCTCTTTCATTGCTTACCTGGCCCCAAGCATAGAGGTTATTGTGGGTCTGAGAAGGGTTCACTTTAGACAAGAGGAACCGGGCCTATTTGGACAAAAGAGAAGTAGTTTTGTAAAGTGACAGACCTGTGAGCTCCCTCAAGCTTCATACCGCCTTAGATCCCTGACTAGCAATGTTCCTCTGCTTTTGCAAGTAAGGTACTAATTTAACTTACTGAGGTTTCAGCTACAGAAACAGCCCTGCTCCACAGATAACCTGTCTCCAAGGGACACTGAGTGCTCTGCTACAAGACATGCTTGCTTGGAAGGGCAGCTCTGGTTCCATGCAACATGGGCATGTCACCAGCACCATTCCTAACATGCCCCATCTGCTCTCCAGAAAAGGGGTCAGTGGAGGACCAGTGTAACAGTCACATCAAAAATCAACACTAAATCTTTGTTTTGGACCATCAGTTCTTACCTCTTCCCTACTACAAACAAGCTAGGCATGGGCAAGCACAGCACAACTGCAATTACAGGAAGGGCAACAATAGGAACTATTTCATAGGCTCATTCAGCATTTGAGAATCTGGTTTAGTTTTCTGGTTTTGGTCTAGGCATTCCCTGGTAACAAGGTCATAACTAAGGAAGTATTCCACACCATTCCTTTATGTAATCAGGTGCATATAAGATGAGGAGGAGAGGTTCTTCTCTCTCTTCCTTTCGGGTGATTGGAGGATAGCAGGTCTCAGTGTGTTGGCTTCCTCTATTATCTATGAGCTGAGGCCTGTCTGAAAGCTGTGCGGAGGTGAAGATTTCTGCCATTTTCTTGAGGGAAGTTGGTGAGAATTTATTGTGTTAGTTACTTTATTGAGCTATTCCCTGAGTTTTTGAGTGTGTATATCTGTTCTGTTTTGGGTTTACCCATTTTTGTCCTTTTTCCCTTTCCCTTTTCCCCAAACCCCCACAGAGAATAAAAGGAGCAGATGGGCAAACATTCAGCATTACTGCAGGCTAACTACAGACACAAAACCAAATCATTTCTTTCCCGCCTCTTCAGGGAAAAAACCTTTCTAAGTCAGCTTGTCCGTTTTTTTCACATCATCAGATTTCAAAAGTACATCCAGCAAGTGATTTGCTTATTCAAAGACAAAGTTGTAGTAACAGCTCTTGAGAAAATATGCAAGTTCAGTACTTTGAAGAGCTAAATTGCCATACATTTAACTTACAGAACCATCATTTCAGAAAAGCAGAAAGACAGCCATTTGCTCTAGGCAACAACAGAAGGAGTTCCTCCATGAACTTGCTCACCTGACTGCCCCCGTGTTCAGTGTGGATGTAACGCGGCATTGGGAATCTGGTCTGCAAGATTTCCTGGGCGTCATCCAGTGGGGCTTGCAGTAGGTGCTTGAAGTTTTCATATTCAGGCATGTCTTGGTATCCAGCTTTCTGCCACTGTGCAATAGTCTATGGATGGGACAGGAATGAAATGAAAACAAGACTAAAGGTGTCTGCAAGCCTCCCCTTTTTAACCTGCACATCTTAAGGCAGCAGAATGTTACACGTACTTCTGCTTACAGAGCAAATAAACACTTTTACTACTCTAGCAACAACATTAATTTCTGTCCCTGAATTTAAACACAGGCGCTCAAAACAAAAGCTGGTAGCAATTTGTGCAGTGAAAAAGCAGTTAATTGAAAGGGATCTTCAAACCTTTATGTTTTAGCCTGTGCCAACACAGAAACATGAAGCAGTTATAAATCATTGACATTTTGAATCTGTCTTGGCCTTATAGTATTTTCAAGGTACTAACTGTATGTACCATATGTACATAGCAATTGTTCTACATATATACAGGTCACATGCTTAGCTCTTCCTTTGTCTAAATTCTACATGGTTGCCGAGTGTCATCCTCTGCAACAGTAGACAGAAACTGTTTAAGGCCACTCCAGGCTTTTTGTCATTGTTGACTCAAGTGTTCAACTGTTCATATTAATCGGGTATCCCCGCTCACCTCTCAAAAGGAACAAATCCTACATGGAGTGAAATCAGGAGCTAATAGTGGAGCTACCAAAAACTATCATACCAAACTTCAAGCATTCCAATAACAGTCATCAAATAACACCAAAGTAGCTTAATTCAAAAACAAAGGGAAGGGTTAAAATACCTCCCAAACAGTTTTCACTAACAGGAATGATATAAGGAAATATGGATAAGAACAATAAGGGGGAGGGGGAGGCAGGCATCAAAGAAAAGGCAGATTTCCAGAGAAAGAAGTGTAAAGCAAGCTTCCTTTCTTCATTCCTTACTCTATAACTACTTTAGGATGTGACACATTTCTGTTCTTCAGCTGCAGTAGTGCACTGCTTCTCTCCAAAACCTGACAGGATTGAAATACAGATCTGCAGGTCTGCATAGTGCACAGGCACTGAAAATCCAAGGTTTTGAATATTGGTACAAGTCTACATGTTTAGAAAGAGCCAGTATCTAAGCACTTACCTCAGTCATGATGGAAGAAATATAGGAACAGCTTTCAAAAACATCCAGTGTTTAAAGGCAAAAACTGGAAAACTGCTTAACTGATTTCTCTAAGAGCAGCAGTATTTAAGTGTCAAAACCCTGCAACCAGGTCTGTCACGTACCTGAAAATCAAAGTGTAACTCTCTGCCCTGTTAGTTTCAAGTTTCTCTAGCCTTTTCCAGACATGGTAAGGGACCACCTTCATTACCAAGCTAACATAACAGCTGCTACTCAGTGCAGAACACATCCTTAGCAATTCCAGTATTATTTTAACTCTGGCAGTGGAGAAATTATATTCAAACAGGCAGCATGTATACCATGTCATTATGCTTATGTGGGCTTTGCAAGAAGCTTATTTTATACTAACAGCCATGCTGTCCGCATGCATGGCAGGAGGGAGAGAGTGCAAACAGAGAAAGAGAACGTATTTCACTGTACCTCACCAAGGTAGATAACTATCTGGAAGAAAGTATCCATCAGTAGGATTCTGTCAGGAAGAATACTGCTGCTGTCCAAAAGCACTGGCTGGGGAAAAAAAAAGAGAAAGTCAGGCACTCCTAAGCCTTCAGAAGTATGTTCACCTTCATGGTTGGCCACACAGCTTGTCGAACCCTGTCCATATAGGCACTGCTTGGTCTGTGTGAATGGCCAACAGAGCATGGCCAGCCTCCTGCAGCATCACAGAACGGAGCAGCAGGTTATCACCATCTGTATGAAGTGTAGGATGCCAGACAGCATCCATGGCCTTGCAAGTGTAATTTGATACAATCTTGACCAAAGTATCTCGACTTTAACAATTAAAGAAAACCCCAAAAACATAGGGGCGTTTTTGCTGAAAGAGTGTTCCTGCAACTGAATACTCATTATTTTGGGTGGGTTCACCTCTTCCTGTAAAACAGACTCACCTCAGGAGGTCCATGGAAAGAATAAGCGTAAAGGATGGGCTGGATCATAATGAGAGACTGGGTCAGATCTTGCCTAGCAAAGTGGTGACGGTAATAAGAAGATTCATCTGGACTGTTATTGAAGACCTGCAGGAACGGGGAGCGTCGCAGATGGAACATGAACTGCAGGAGAAAGGTGAGAAGAGAAATGTCAGACAAAGTTGCCAAAACTTCTGGACTCAAATCCAATATTTCTGAACAGCAAATACTTATTTTATTCCCCTTATTAACTCCTCAGAGTTCTTCCCCTATCAGTCACTCGCAGCATTGAACTACAGGACCGGTCCACTAGATTAAAAAAGCACCTGTTCCTCTCCCCTTGAATCTGATAAATAGTACCAGATGTTTTAGTATCCTTCACACTCACCCTTGCACACTTTTCCCACAGCTATGGGAAGTGACATTCTTACCTGAGGATACAAAGAAAATGATTCTGACAATCTGAAGGAGTTGGGATCATCTTTGTTGTATTGTCCAAATTTCTGACACTGTTGGAAGCAAAATGGATCCTTTCGTTATCTACCTCTTTTTTCTATTTTTCCCTTTTTTTTTTTTTAGAATTAACACCTTTTTTTTTCCCCAGAAGGGTGTTCTTTGGTTGCTTTTAAATAACCAAGGCATGAACCTGAGAACAAGTAATACAACACTAATGTACATTCTTTAAGTCAGTGGTTTCTCTGTCTTACTAGAATGACAATGACGATCCAATCTATTTATAAATATATATTAAAAAAACTAGATTTGAAACTATCCAAGAATGAAAGAAATAGTGCTTCTATAGCACTACCCAATTTTTTCCATTAAATCAGGGCTACTACACTATACCTAAACTGCTTTGTAAATTATGAAACACTTCTGCAGCAACTACTTCCTTCTAGAACAGCAGCAAACTGACATTTCACTGAAAATAAGAACCATTAACAGATTTAGCAATTTAACTATAAATGACTCCACAGTCCTTTCAGCACGCAGCGTGCCTATTTGTGTTTGTGTTCAAACATGTTTTTCAGTGTCTGGTGTGCCATACTGAATTAGTACCAACTCTGCATGGGTGTTTGGACAAGGCCAACACTGATTTAGACAATCTGGGCTTGTGAAATTCAAAGCAAGAGACAGTAGGAGGTTGCAGAATTCAGATTACTACTGAGAACTTGGTCCACATCTGAATGCTGTGCCTAGCTTTGAGCTCCGCAGTGCAAGACAGACATGGATATATTGGAGTGGGTTTAGCAGACACCACCAAGCTAGTCAAGTGTTGGAGCATCTCATGTAGAAAGTGAGGCTGAGGAAGCTGGGTTTGTTCCCACTCTGGTGAAGAGTGGGATCAAAGAGTCAAATCATTGTCTACAGCTATCTGAGTGTTAATTGGGGAAATGGAATTTCTGACTGGGGAATAGAGACAGGAGAGGGGAAAAAAAATAAAAATCCTAGTGGCTGTGATCAGACATTGGAACAGGCTGTTAAGAGAAGGAAGAGAAACTCCATCTTTGGAGATCTTCAAAACTCAACTGAACAAGACCTGAAGCAACCTGCTCTAACTTCAAAGCTGGCTCTACTTTAAGCAGGAGAGTTAAACCAGAGACCTTCCCACCTGTATTATTCCGTGTTTCACTATCACTTATTCAATCTCAAGTTTAACTCTTTCAGCATGATGGGATGTTTACCTACCCCATCACAAATTTGCTGACTACAACTGGGTTCTGAGCTATCACGTACTACAAACTATGTGACCATGATCAGAGTACAAATGAAGCCAGTCAATCTGAAAAAAGATTCCTGTTGTCACTTCCAGAGAGCATTTTTACTATATCAAGAATTCACCCAACCACAGTCTGTTGGTCTTACCAGCCTGATCAGCTGTCTGTCCAGCCACCGCAGAACATCAGGTCCCTCCTCAGATTCAGCTCTGTACACTCCCAGTCGTGCCATCAGCACGGCAGCTGCTTCCTGGTCAAACGCAGCTTCTATATGCTGGAGTTGACTCTGTGCATCTGCCCAGCTACAGGGTTAGTAAAAGGTTAGTGCTCTATGTATCCACCTCCAGCAAAACCCAAACTACATTCATCCTCCTTGTGTCAACTACTCTGCAGCCACTGGATGCAACAAAAAGTTAGAACAATTCCAGCAGTCTGCAGCTTAAGTGTCTGCCACTCTGCCAGAGAACTGGCATAGGATACTCACTTTCTGGCTATGGTGGTGACACGAATGCGCTTCTCCATACTGGAGTGTTGATACTGAGTGACAAACTGTACTGCCCCTCTGCCTCCCTGAGGTATTGGTGTGTTGTGCTGCAAATGAAACAAGAACAGCCTTCAAAACATGATGGCTTTTCCGTAAATCTTCCCAACTGTAACAAGCCCACACAACACAGAAAAAAAACCAGACACACATGGAATAAAACTCCTTAGGTGTAGCCTTCTGAGCTGCCACATGCTCAGAAACTTCCTCAGTTGACAGTTACTTCTGAGCCATCAAGTTAATACAACTTGAAGGACTGATTCTCCAAACATTTGAAAGTATTTGTGCTTTTAGTCTCCACTCCATTTACTGGCAAAAAGACAATTTCTTCTCAGTTAAATAAATACCATAGGAAGAAAACATGGAAGGAATGCAGATTTTGTACAGACCAAAAATACTAGGCAATTTACACATAGGAAAACAATTTCTTTGACTATTTCTTTATCACAAAACAGTTGCTTTGCAACCATCCATCTGCAACACAAGGGATGACGTTGCACTTTCTGGCCCTGTAACAAATAGTTTGATGGGTAAAAAAGATGATCAAAAAAAAAAAAAAAGAGAATCCAGGACTGACCTGATTTACCACCTCAAAGTAAATGGCCAGAGTTGTACTGGGATCCAGGCTACAGATTTTCCATTGAGATGTTCCTCCAATTCCAAGCTCCTGCACAGAATCAAAAAGAAAGCAGCAATTCTGCCTTCAGCAGCAGGAAAGGCAAGCTTATGTCAAATTCTGATCTGAGTAACGGCAGGCCTTCTAGATTCATTTTCTTTGGAGTGTGAATGAAGTTACTGAGGGCCATACAGTTAAAAGCAAGCCTTATGGGGCAAGAATTTAGTCTAGGAAAGATGGTCACTTCCCAGCAATGTTTCCAAATTGTTCTTCTCCTTGAAAACTCTGACATTCTAGATGAGTTGTAGGTTTAGACAGAAACTTTGCACTATTTATTCACTTTGTTATTAGAGATTTTTCCATGTCAGAAACTTACATTTTCAGAGACACATGGCCCTTTCGCATTCAGTGATATGCATGGTCCAATAGCACCTGCAATCTTCAGCTCCCTAGAGGTCTAGAACAAGGTGGAAAAAAAAAAATTTGTTTTTTTTTAATTTGGTCAATTAAATAGCATACAGAGTCTAAACCAGTTGCTCAGCTTTGATGTGATGATAGTACACATTGCTGTCAGGGAAAACATCTCTGAGTTCTTTTCCAGATCACAATTAGTGAACATAAGAGAATCTACAGAGTCACATTTTAATAATGAAGACATATTTATAGTAACAACAGTATGACATGTTCCTTGCTGAGTGAGGAGATGCTGGTCTCAGCTGCTTTAAAATAAAGCAAACAAAACAAAACAAAACTGAAAAAAAACAACCCCAAACAAATCAACCAACCCCTGCCCCCAAAAAACCACAGAACAACAACAACAAATAAAACCCACCACAAACTTACTCAGCTTCCAAATAAAACTTCCTTCCACTTCAGTGCAGTGCTTCTCCCAAAGAAGCACTACATCTGACCTCAAACATGTACTGTTTTCTACACCCCAGAGACTTTAACTGAATTTCGAGTGAACAGCACTTGTATTATATCCCCATTATGTCATCGAATCAAACTAATCTCTCACCTTCACATCCAAATTTGCACCAAAAGCCATGCGAAATTCCCCATTGTACCCTTTGTTAAATACTCGCTGGAAGGTCTGTTTGAAGAGAGAAGTGTTGAAGGAGTCTCCCATCACCATGTGTCCTCTGGGAAACAAAAAGCAATACACAAAGGAACTGAAGTAACTGGGAACTAGAAGTACAAAGGATACATCCCTCCAAGTCTCACACATGCAAACACATTCAGTAACTGTTTTAGAGCACGCCTTTGCACAGGCAGAATTCTCATTAGGGAATGCAGATTCATGAACAACTCCTACAAAGCCAGACAGGTTAGTATTCCACCTTTCTCAACTATATTTCTTGCTATCCCTTTAGCTGCCTTCAAAATGTTCATGTTCCACCAGTTAGAAATCTCTCAGCTCAAAAAGACTCTTTGTTCAGCCTGCTTTCCCTGAGCAGGGATAGAATCACCCACACTACACAAGGGGTGGCTGCACTGCTGCAGCACTTGAACAGGCACGTGAGTCTGTGCTGAGCCTCCCCTAAGTGCTGTGGCAAACCCAGGCCTGATCAGATGCAGCCTTGAAATGCAATTAAAAGGTCTAACAATAACTTTGATGCTTACTGAGCACTGAGTGATTATTTACAAACATCTTGCATTTGCTCTAACGATCCTTTCACTCCCCAGACAAGAGTATTTTAAACAGCCAGTAAGACATGCCAAGTCCCCAAAAGGCCTGGTGTAGCACACAGTCTCCCTAGAGACCACTTTCAGCAACATGGAACACAAGCATTTACCCCTTAGAGATGTCACTTAAAACGGGACCCAGGGAAACTAAGAATCCCTGGAGAAAGCACAAATGGGCTGTTAAGAGACAAAGTCTGGCCCACACAAGAAAAGCTTCTACCTATCATGCCTGACAGTGTAATTGCACTTCAGTCATGCACAACCACAAAGCATGACATCTCTATCCCATAAATTCTAGAAAGGATACTTGCTGGCTCCAAAGGTATTTGCAAAAGACATATTGCACCATGCTTTAGAATACTTTTCTCAAAGCAGGACACTGAGTTTTATAACAGCAGTGCTAATTCACATGCTGCTTTGACTCCAGAAATGTGGACTGGGATCAGGGGAGGTTTTGCCATGTAATTCCTAGCAAATTCCAACCACAGTTTAGACTAAAATTATAACAATCTCACCCTTTTGCCCCAACAGCAATCTTAACTGCTTTCTGAACCATCCTTCCCTTCCAAAAAAATTGCAGGTGTCAACTTTGTGCTGTCCTGCTATGAACATACCCGGTGAGGTTTGCACAGCACTTCATCTCCAGCAGCCCAGTCTGGTCCAAGGCACAGGCATAGATGTCAATGCAATGCCCGTTGGCCGCAGTGCGATTAGCCAGAGTCTCGTAGTGCTGGGGAATACACACAGTGCTTAGCAGGCTGCAATGGGCAGTATTTCTGCTGCTCTCCAGCTGAGGAAAGCACGCGAAACACAAGGTACATTTGGGGCAATTACCAGTGTTGTGGTAACTAAACAGCTGTTTGCTCTTACTGCTCTGCTGCAGCACACTTCTCCCTTTTAGGATGAGGGATGCACTTAGATGAGATTGAGTTGCATGTCTCAAATACAGAGTGTGTGAATCACACTGGATCTTTGCCTGTGATGACTCAGCGGAAACCCAAAGATTTCCAGGTGACAGTTAAGAGAATAGGTGTCATACTGCTTTCTCTAAATTGACAAGGACATTTCATGTCTGACATTTTAACTATTTTAACAGTTGTTTTATACATCAAGAAGAAAAAGGAAGCTTTCTGGAAATGACCAATTCTTGGAAGACAGGTTTTTTCCTTCCCAGAATAACATACAATGATGCTGAACAAACTCTTCACCATCAGCTAAGAAATAACACTGAATTCTTTTTTGTCTGAGAAGATGCAAGACCATGCTGGAGAACTAACTAGAAGGAAGTCTTTCATCCTTCCCTTGACAATTCTCACAATTTAACATACACAGAAGACTGGGTATTTCAAGGACAATTACACAAATATCTGGACATACTGTTCCTACACTGATAGAATGGAATATATTTCCTGCAGAAAGACATTGTCAACAAAGCAATGCATACAGGTTTGTGTACTGTCCTTTCTCCCCCGTTTAATGTTCCAATACTATTCAGTTTTAGCTTTTAAACACACCCAGGCGCAAGCACTTACTTTGGTGGCCTTCTTCATGAATCTTGCATTATCCTTTTCTATGTCATGCCAAGAACGGATGGGTGTTTTCAGTTCATCCCCTACCACCATGCCTGGTCCCTGTGTTGGTGGTCCACCTGTAAACAGCATTATTCTGGCCCCTGTGTTTGGAAATGTGCCCTAAAATAAAAATAAAGACTTACATCAGAGGGAGGGAAAGAGGGTGGGAACTAAAAAAAGGAAACTGATTAAGTGGTGTTATGGGTTTAGCCTCTTTTTGAATTTTCCCCATGCCACCATGTGAGAGCCCTCACCAACAACTGGGGCACAGGACCAGCCACAGAGGGGGGGAAGCACGGGGAGCGAGGGTCTCACGGGAGGTGTCG
Source organism: Campylorhamphus procurvoides (assembly GCA_013396655.1). NCBI lineage: Eukaryota > Metazoa > Chordata > Aves > Passeriformes > Dendrocolaptidae > Campylorhamphus > Campylorhamphus procurvoides. The sequence continues at coordinate 43,008 of WBMV01000138.1, forward strand.
GTGGAGGTTTGGAGGGCATAAGAATAATTTGAGGAACAAGAATGAGGTTTGTTTTTTTTCCAGCTTTTGCTCTGCCTGGTGAGCCTTGCTGCCCATATGCACTCAGCCCCCAAGCCTGTCAGCGGCCACTTTTCCATCATCCACAGATGCCACTACCACTAAGCTGAAGCACCCTATCCCACGCACTCAATGTTGGGACCACAGTACATACCAGCATTTTTTCAACCACTAGCAGGATGGGTCCTTTCTGCCATCTTTTTTCATGCACACCTGCTCAGCACCGGCTCACCACACCGCAGCTGCACGAGCAGCTCCAACGGGCAGCTCCTCACCATCCCTGAACTGACAGCTTTCTGCACCCACCAGACTTGTGTTGTCCCTCCCCAGAGCCCCACGTCTCTCTGCCAGCCAGGGGTGGAGAGGCAGATCATTTTCTCCCTGTACTGCTGTGGTTGCCATGTTCTGCTGTTTTGTCTGTTTAGCTCTGTATTGTTCTCCATTATTAGTAAAAATTGTTATTTTGTTTCTACAAGAATCAAAAAGTCTCATATTTTCAAATTTATAAATCGAGGAGGAAGGGGTCTCCATTCCATCAGAGGTCCCATCTTCCTCGCATATACTGTCTTTAAGGCAAAACAAACTGCAACAATGCTTTCTTTAACACGTCATTATGTTTCTACAATGCCATAGGGACCTGTCCCTGTTAGAGGCTGCCTCAAGAAGTAGCGATGACAATCACAGCACTCTGATGAAGTTTAACCCAAACTATGTTAAGCTTCATGTCTTCAAAACAGGAAGCAGCCAGTTTCTGTTCTCTTCTTAGATGACCCTCAGATAAACCCCGTGCATAGTATCACCTGCTGTGTGGCAATACACACAAAAATCAGAGACCTTTAAACACCTGTGAATTTTACCATTTAGACGAAAACTTCCATCCCACTCTACATCAGCTGGTGCTAATACACATCAAATGTCAGCAGAGACAAATTGCGCTTCTGCAGTCCAATGTAACCCAGATGGACTGATACCTGCACACACACATCTCAGCAAACAATGCACTGTGCTTACTTTGACTCGCTCAACCCAAACAACAGCACTACAAGTACCTCCAATAAGCCAACTGCAATTGAAAGAGCTACTCCAGTGGAACGTAAAGGTCTCTTTCCCTGGGTCACTGGCCATGGGTCCCTTTGCAGTTCTCCAAGCAGATCTGTTAAATTCATGTCAATCTTATGTACTGGCTGTAGAAACCTGCAAAAATTCAAATACAGTGTTGTCTTACTTCTAAGTTTGGAGAAGGAAAAAAGTGTATCTGTTCCTGGCACACATGAATTGCACTGAAACGGTAATCAGAAGTAAAAAGACATGTGGCATGTTGCCTTTTTACATCCAAACTTTCCAAGATAATAAGGCTGTGCAAAATAAAAAATTTGATCAAAACAAGACATCAAGAACTGACAAGAAGGCAAAGTCACATAAAGAATAGAAAAGAACTTCAATGGTGGTTTAGTTTGCTGAAACACATGAGAGCTGCCACTAAAAAAGAGGAGCTGTGAAAGAGAAAACTGTTTTCAACAGAGGCAAATACAGCTTTACTGTTGAGGGATCACTGATGCCTGTCAGTCATGTTTTGCTGATTTCCTGGATCAGGAGGTAGGAGGTAATACGAAATATTGTTATGCACAGTCCAGGGCCCCCATTTGCAAGTCAGTCAAAAAAGACAGGCCCTTGCTCCAAGAAACCCCTGAGCAACGTGCTTTCCAAAGACAGCTACTCAATGTTTTACAAGTAGAAACCTAGCCTGAAATGTATTGTGTTCTTGCAACTGCAAAACTAAGATACTGTAGAAGTCTAATACATTGCCTGCAGCTCTAGTAAATCCCATCCATAGATATTACTTAATGTAGGGAAATAACTGTGGCAAGACATTTAAGTCTTACAAAGACTCCTCCTGGAAAAACCAGGTTTAGAAGCGTGCCCCAAAGGGGCATAAAACATCTGTCCTGCTCATCTGCTATGCTGGTGAGGCTTACCTGCTGGAAATAACAGGTTGCTCTGGAGTCTGAGGAGGTCTTCCTTGTTGCACAGAGACAGCTGGCCTTGAAAGCCCAAGCATATCCTAGAGAATAGTAAAGAGGAGGCAAAGGAGATGTACTATTTAAACACTAAACGTATTACTTGTATTACTATATAATATACCCTGAGGCCTGCAAAACTGTAGTATTAAATATATTTAAATCTATGAAATTATTCAGCTTTGCACTTTCATTAGAAATGGATCAATGGGTCCATTACATGAGATACACAAATTCAATCTTGGACAAGCTTCCAAGGGATTTACAAAGGCAAAAAGACAAGACAGATATTGGGAGGGCAACAGGCAAACAGTTAAGAGCACTGAGCGATCCTTTCTCCCTAAGAGCCCTGTACTTGAAAGACCAGCAGTGGTGTCAACAGAGCTAACAGAAGCAAGCCAGTGGCTTACAAGATGCCAGAGCATACCTGTATTTGCTTAGCTGTCAGGTCCTTTGTGCCCCGAAACACGTAGCTCTTGGAAATCCCTTCACAACTCAGCTCATGAACCTGGACCATCCTGCCGAAAGTGATCAGCCCCACCAGAGCGTTGGCAGGCAGCAGGCTCAGGGACATCTGAAGGGACTCCTTCAGTGCCTGCAAATCCTCCTCTTCCAAGCACATGTCAACAACATACAGGAAGATCAATGGCGTCTGCGGACCTCGCTAATGTGGAAAGAGATGAATTTGAGGGGCATGCATACACCAGGTGATACTTTATAATGCCTCCAACCAAGGAATAAAATTAGTCCTGTTATAAGCATCTTGCAGACATTTATTTGCATTATTTAAAGCAAATTTAACACATATATAATCTGTCACAAATAAGACAATTCTGGGGGCTTCAAACTTGCCTATTATTCGTTTACCTGCACTATATATTCAATTGTTGAAAACTGAGGCATAAGCTCTGCTGGTTGATTGACTTCAGATATGCCTGCATATGCTGGGGGGAACTGAAAAAGAGAACAAAAAATTAAGACAAGGAAGTTGCAGGAGAGAAGTGTAGTGCTCTCCTCTTCAATACAGAGTTTGCCCTGCTCACGATGTGCTTATTGAACTCTTTATTTACTACCACTGCACCAAGCTAATTTATTCATGACAGGAGATTCACACTGCTGTTTTCCTAAGCACAGACAAGTGGTCAGCAGGATGCACAGATGCTCAATCCAGGGTAAATAAAAGATAGGACTACAGCAGCAACCACGTATTAGTTGAAATTCTTGTAGCCATGCAATAGTTGCTGATGCCAAAAGTCTACTCAAATCTAATGAATTTCATACTTTGCAAGAACAGTAAATATCAAGTGCAAAAAATAAACTGGAAACACATGGGACAAAATAGCATTTTTATCTCTGCCCTATATCCTGCAAGACAGTAAAATTACTGGCAAAACTGAACTGAATATAGACAGGATGTTGGGTAAAGCAGACTCTACTCCGGTCTGGGTTCAGCAGAGAAAAAGGCCAAGGCAAGGAATCTAGAGAAGTGCAATTTATGCTTAATGTCCTTTGCCAGAGAAGGCCATCAATAAAATGGTCACTGAAAAGATGGAAGGGCTGATGCTTTTTCCAACTTACCTGATTTCTCTGAAAACAGAAATTACAAGCCCAAAGCTTGGCTCGATAGTCAACTTGGCTGCAAGGGAAAGATGAAGCATTAGTGTGACTTCAGCAACAATTTTACAGCACAGCTTAACAATTATCTACGCTGGTTCACAGCACTGCAGAAGAAACAGTATCAGACACTCCAGCTTGAACAACAAATATTCTAGGGATTCAAACTCTTGTTCTACTGCCAGAAAGTTCATTAACTGATCCAGCCCTGCCAGGCTTGTCAGCGTGATGGACCACTGACAGCTCTGCAGAGCATAGCCCTTGGCAGACAAAGACTTGGGTCTAATCATTCTTTCACTACACTTAGGTTCATCTCAGTTGTCTTATTATTTGTACAGGTGTAGCACAAAAGTATTACAGTAACAGAGCAGAAGGAGCCATCCACCCGGATCCTGCACAAACATAGAACAAACAGGCTGTTCCCTGCCCCAAAGAGTTTACTCTCCTCAGCCTGTTACAACATCCTGCTGCTGTGGTATGCCCAGCCAGATTCTTAGTCCCTTGGCTTGCTGCAATTTTACTTCCTCTTACTGGTCTTTCCTTTTTCTCAGCCCAAAGCTACCCTCTGAGTATGCATCATCATCATCACATGATTCTGGGACTGAGATTATTCCTCTAAAATTACTTCCTGATGCTCACTGGAACTGACCTACAAGCAGCTGGATGTGTAGGAAGCAGAAAAACAAGTGAACATCACAGTCCAGAGAACAGTATAACTGGCATAGTTTTATTTTGAGTTTTAGCATTCACCACAAAATTTTCTGGGATGGTAAGAGGATCAGTCCTTTCATCTCTGCCTTAACAGCCTCCCCTCTGTCTCCTCTGGTCCTGCTGGCTCCAATAACAGACATAATACTCTAACTCCTTAGGCATGCATGGATTTTAACAAGCCCACCAAATCTAAATGAAAGAGGCTGCCAGGCACTGGGCAGAGAAAAAGGGGAATAAGGAAGTAGTGAAGTTCAGATAAAAATTAGGTAGTATCCAGCCTCCCTTAACATCCCCAGCCAAGAAAGTCATACCAGAGTGGGTTGAGCACTGCCTTGCAAGTCGGCCTGCTGCAAAGCACTGGTTCATACTGCACAGGTGGCAAGTCAAGACGTTCCTTCAGTGGGGTCAGGAGGCAAGCCAGCGGGACAACCATCCTTGTGGCCTCCAGCCTGCTGGAAGGCCACACGTTCCAGCTGAAACGCACTCCATCACGCTCTTCATTTTGCTGGATGAACTCCAGGTACGTCGCCATTATGACTACAGAAGCTCTGAAAGGATGTAAGAACACACACTCAGGCAGCAGTCACCTGTTTTAACAATGGGCCTGCAAAGGAGGTCAGCAAATCGGCTACAGGTAGGCACAGGACGCTGCAGGACAAAGGCAATACACTACAATTAATTAATCCCATTATCAAATGAACCATGTGACTACATTAATCTCTTATGTCCAGTGCTCTCATCCACATTACAGCCAATACAAATCCAACAAAGAAACAAGGAAATCTGAAACTCAAAGCCAGAATGCAATGGTATTTTTGTTTTTCTTATGATCCACACTTAACATCTCAATACCCAATAAGTCTCATGCTGGCCTCAAGGCAATCATGCCTGATTGGGTCAGTAAAGGAAAACAGGTCAGATTTGCAACACATCCTGAAGTCTTCAGCTGAAAGGTCGAGGGGAGAAAGAGAGGCCAATTCTAAAACCAAAACACTCCTTATAAATGTCACCTGGCTGCCAGTCTGACCTCCTTACAAATGGAAAGGAGCATAAGACAAACTGTTCAAAGAAAGGTCTTCTGTGATTTTTAGACACTCACTGTGCATGGTACCTTCCTTCCACTCCCTGGAAGGAAGGAATTAAGAGTCCAGCAGACTTCAGAAAACATCTTGTTTCAGGAAGGATATCCCCAACACAACAGAGGAGTCAGTCTCTGTATCACCTCACTAAACTCTTCAGAGTAAGAGACAAACAAGAGCTTCCAGGTCATCATTACCTTTGATGTCTCTGAGAAAGAGGAGGACATGACTACCAAAAAACTCACTTGTCAAATCCAGCCCCCAGACGCTGCACAACACTAGCAGCAACTCACGGGGCCTAAAGCAGCATCTCCACAACTCCCTTCAGACAAGGAAACTGCAGCTGCAAATGCTCCAGCATTACCTTAACTCCCTCACTAGAGGTGGGATATTCAGAAGGGCCACATGCATGAGAAATGAGAAGCATCACCTCCCCTCAGAGGAGTTTTCCTGCAGAACACCCAACTCACTGACATTTTTTTCATCATTGCTATTAAGGATGTAAATCAAGCTGACAGAGAGCTGCTCTCTCCCCATTTTCACTCCCATCTCTGGGCAGACAAACAGGGTTCACAACATATCCCCACCCCAAAAAGGTCTGTTCGGGTAAAAACCAGAGCTGAGTCTCCCTGTAAAAGACCCTGTACATCAGAATAGCAAGACAGACACCTGACACCTCAGGTATGCAACACAGCCACAGGGCAAATTTATTCCACGTTCCTCCAACTCCAGCCCAGCACCACTACCCTGCCCCAGGCCAAGCCCCGATTGATTTGCTGGGTTTGGCACGGGCTGTGGTCCTACTTTGGGGTTAGGACAGCAGGAGGGGCAGACCCATCTGCCGACCTGCCCAGCAGTCGCTGCAGTGAGCTCCAGGACCCATTCCAGCAGCGGGAAGGTCCCAAATCCCCTGTTCAGGAGGTGACAGACCCTTCCAAAGCCTCAGGAGACGGGTGGTGCCAGTACTCCAGTCTCCCCGTGGGATCTGCTTAGGGCACAATGCTGACCCCCACTCCTCCCAGCAAAGCTATAGACAATGGCTCTGCTTCCTAGCCGTGCTACAAGGAACACCACGGATCACTCAGGTGCTGCGCTTGGCATGGCTGTAAGGGACACCACACGTTCCCAGGGCAGCCATAAGGGGTCACCTCTGCCCCCTATGCCTCTGATCCCCGGCACGGCCACAGGGCAAAGCACTGACCCCTGCACAACTACCGGTGGCACTGCCGATCCTCAGCACGGCCACAGGAGACACGACGGACCCCAGCCCTGCCCTGGGCGACAACTGCCGATTCCCAGCCCGGGCAAACCTACAGGGCACATCGCTGAGCCCTCACGCTGCTCTGTGGGAAACTGCTGACCCCCCGAGCAGGCCCTGCGGCAGGGGACACCACTGGCCTCCCGACCCCTCACAGCTGGACGTCCCCGACCGCTCCCAACCCTCCCCTCACGGGGGATGTCACTGACCCACTCACTCCGCCTCCCCTCACAGGGGACACAACCCCCCCAGTCCCCCNCTTGACTAAGGGCACCCTACGCCTTCGCAAGGAAGGCGGCAGAGCGACGTGCCCCTACCAAGCATGGTGAGGTGGCGGCGTCAGGGAGGCCATCTTGGTTAAGGGTAAGAAGTGCCGCGTTGGAATGGCGACAGATGGCGTGTCCCAGTGCGGGAGGCGCTGCGGCGCTCCCGGCCAGGCACGGAGGAAGGAAGGAAATAGCTGTCCTTTCAAGGTGCTTGCAGCGTGGGACGGTGCTGTCGTGTTCAGCAGGGAACACTGAACCTCCCGGGAAGAGGTTATCAGTAACGTTCCACTGATAACAGACACTTTTTAAATGAATAAACTGCGAGCCCAAGGCAGACTCACCTCTGCTCAGCTCCTGGCTTCTGTCTCGGGACAGAGCCGCTGTTCCCGGGCACATTGGCTCAATGAAGCAGGTGGTGCCAAGCCAACAGGTCACCCAGGCCAGCAATGAGGCAAGGACAATCAAGTCGATTTTCTTCCTCACAATTCCCAGAACAAATTTTAGCCTCACGGCTGCTTGAGGCCACACTTCCATCACTCTGTCAGGAAATCTGTACCCCAGCCCACTGGGAAGACGGCTGCAGTGCCCAGGTGCTCTCGTGAGGAGAGGTCCAGGGATGGCCACAATTTTCAGAAAAGCAGTATGGAGCCCGTGGCAGAGGCTTGACCAAGCCTGACTTGCCCCAGGAACTTGTCTCTGCCTTGAAACTAGGCAAATATTATCCCTCTTCATTGCTTCCTTCTCTTGTTGTTTCCCAGAGTCTCTTCCAAAGCCAAGGAGGTAAGGCTGCTCCTAGTGAGACTGACAGCAGGAATCCTCCACTGCAGCTTTGTGTAATGCCAGGACAGTGGGATTTGTCCTGTAGGAATACATGCACACAGAATCCATCTTGGAATGCTGCAGGCTTCCACAAATACTTCAAGAGTCAAAGGCATTGCAGTGAAATATCTCAATCTGCTTCTAATAATGTGTGTGTTTGCCTTAAATTCATGCAGCCAGTCAGGTCAGCCTGTAACCATTCCCCAGGCTTCTGTGTGAGCATCACTTCACCTTTGCTTTAAGGAAATTTATGCCCTGTGATCTGCCCATGCACTGTCAAGTTTTGGGGGATTTTCCCATTTTCTTACTTTTAAAAACAACAGAAAACTGTGTTTTGAATATTTTTTATTTTTCTAGAAGTCATTGACTAGAAGAGAGCTTAAAGTTTGTTCTAAAGCTGTTTGGTAACACTTAACTTAAAACAACAGGAGTAATGTGTTTGAAATGTTGTCAGCAGTGTGGTCGTCCGTGCAGGTTTGATCCCCAGGCTCCCATTTTTCTCAGATGAGTCAAAACTCACCCAGTTACCATGTTGGTGTCTGCCAGCACCTCTGATATAACAGATAAATAACCCAAGAGTGCTATGGAGATGCAAGTGGCCAAAATACCTCCAGTTACATAGTACAAGAAACATGAAAGCTTGGCAAACTGTGCAGCTGGAATTGCCTGTAGAGGATTACTTTTGTGACCAACCATGGGATGATGTTCTTACTCCGTGAGCCATCTGGGACACATCTTACTCTTTTCTTAGCTATATGAAAACCAAGCATAGAAACTGTGGCCAAATTTGACACATAATGAGCAATTAGGATTGTAAATGTTTTAAATGTTGCTGCACAGCCTATGGTGGAATGCTTGGCTATATACATTTTTTTTAAAGCAATCTCTTCTCCCCTTTAAAGCACATGTGACAATATGATTACTCCATCCAGTCCTGCTTCCCTTCCCTGGAAAGGACAGAAAGAATTGGCTGGCAGATACAAAGGAGAATAAGTACACAGATAAGAGCCATTTTCAGAACACAGAATTCCACAGCAAGATTGGCATTATCCAGGGAATACTTCAGGAAAATATTTTAACCAAGAGCCATTCATTACTTCTTCCCAGAGGAGAAAAGGTGTCCTTTCTACTGAAGCTTCTAACAGAGCAGATCACCATTCCAGGACCAAAACAGAGTAAAATGGAATGCTGTCAGAGCTGAACGTTAATTTTGCCTCCCCAGACTCCTGACATAAGGCAAATTGTGTGCTCTGTGTAAAATCTGAACACAAGCAGACAGATCACAAATACAGCGGGAATAAAAAAATACAAGCATTCTACATAGGAATGTATACAAAAGTGTATAAAATTCAAATTACAACTAATGCTAAAATACTTAGACCCAGGACTTGCTCTCTAAGCAGTATTGCTAGGAGGCAAAGCAAATCAACTCTGCTAAAGTTGCTAGTTTGTCCTTCATTTTACATCTTCCTCACATTGCCGTATCTCCAGAACAAAGTATAGAGAAAAGTGCAGAGAGAGAAACTTGTTGCATGACCTGCTGTGCACCTTTCTTCTCACCTCTACCTTCCATCACAACACTTCAATCTCCCAAGGCCTAAAGATGCCTCTGTACATCTTGATAAAAAGAGTGACAAGGAGCTGGAATGGGAAGAGATCTATCACTTGATTGTGGATGGAATACAGGGTTCTGAAGAAACAGAGCAAATTATGAACAAGCTTTTAGTCTCAGCAACTTCCTCCGAAATGGGCCTCATATGCAGCATGCTTCTCTCAAGGAAATATGTGTGAGAACTCAAGGAACCTGGAAAATCATTTCTGTGATAGTAATAGTCGACTGCCTTGCATGTTCCTTTCCTGAGCTTTTTACATTTACACAGTGTCATTCTCGCAGCTTGATTGCAGAGAAAAAAGGTTCCAGCTCCTCATCACACAGGGAAATGTGCAGAGACAAAAGCTTTTTCAAGACCTGTTGTGCACCTTTCTTCTGAGCTCTAACTACAATCACACCCCTTCCATCTCCCAAGGCCTGAAGATGGTGCTGTAAGTCAAGAAAAGAAGAGTGTGAGCAAGCTGGGAAGTGAGGAAGACTGACACTTGAGTGTGGAAGGTTCTTAAGTGACGTGTCATTCAAGCTCAGCTGACACAGCACAATGTGCTGAGAGAAAAACTTCTTGGGACTCCTGCTCTGCAGCTTTCTTCTCTGCTCTAATTATTCGCCTGGCCGAGTCTTTTGCAGAATGTTTCTTCCGCTGAAAGAGATGTGAGTACACAAGTAACCTGCAAAACGGCTTTAGTTGCTGGAGCCCAGAGCCTTATACTTTGCTTCTCAGCTCTTTTTACATTCGAAATCCCTCTTTCTCGCATTGTCCTTTCAAGACCAAGTGTTTCCAGCTTGCACTCGGCACAGGGAAATGTGCAGAGAGAAAGGTGAACTGCTTTTTAAAACTGCCCCGCCAAATGCAAATTGATTGAATTATTATGTAGCTTTGATTTTGACTTTTTTTCCTTTCTCATTAATTTCCACCTATATTTCTAATGATCTTTCATATTTTACAATACTTTCCAAAGGAATTCAGCTCATTTGAGTTTTAAGCTTTAGGTGGTAGTCTTTCCGGCCAGTTCATTAGTTCTTAAAGGTGTTTCTCACTTTTGTCACCTGATTAGTTCTTAAAGGTTTCTGCATTTTGAAATACGTGAGCGCGAAGGTCTCTAATCAGGTTGACTAAACCTATTGATAAGAGCTCCAGTAGGGAAAACAATCACTGTAAGGAGAAGTCCTGGGAATCTTGTTCTCAGAAGGGCAGAATAGCTGATGTGTGCACAGTCCAAGACTCACAGATCTTCAGATATACTGGCCATATGAATATTTGGTTGTGTAGAAGGAAAAAAGTGCTGTTTGTATCTCTCCATTTAGGTCAGATCATGTTAGGATTGTAACTCAGCTATCAGCAGAAAAGGAGCTGATAGGATTAAGTCAAAAGCTGTCGGACAGCAGGGGATGGGAGGAATCTCGCTCTGAGAGCCAGAAGATCATCATAAAAGATACTACAAAGACTGTATCCATTAACATTTAACTATGTTTGTTAGCTCTGTCTCCCTTAGAGGGATATGGAAATACCTTGTGCTGATGTTGCAAGACAGTGTGGAATTCCCATTGTCTCTCTCCCCTCACGAGAGAGAGACACTAGCCCTCTTGCGTAATCATATTAGGGAGTTTCTTAGCCCCCTAATTAACATAACCCGTCCTCTTCATTAACATGTCCTACCCACAAGATCCATATATTGCAAAAAGCGTCTTCCAATAAATGTCTCCGGTTTTGGTCACCCAAGCTGGGTCTGTTTAGGTTTTGACCACCACAAGACCATGTCTCCACTGATGAACATACGGTCAGTCATGTTTCTCACTTTTAAAATCCCTTTTAAATATTTCTCCTGAACATCTTCAAAGACTTTTAGTACAGCTGTTGTGTGGACTGATTGAAATTTTCTCAGTATCCTCATCTTCCACAGAACTATTTTACAAGGAAAATATTAGTCCCTCAAAATTCTCCATTTCCCATTGCAAGTTATCTCTTTTTGCATCTCACACATGTCCTGAGGATGGGCTTATCATCTAATAGCCATTCTTTAAGGCACTACTGTTGCATGTGCAGATTTCCTTTCTTCAGCCCAGTGCAAGAAGGGAACTGAAGAGTACATGGACTCCCTGAACTGTTGCCTTCTTACAATCCTTTATGCAGAGGGAAAGCAGAGAAACAAACAGTTGCAGTGGAAAAATGTGGTTTTCCAACAGCAAGGCACGTTGTTCCTGATAAACATGCAGAGCTGAGAGTGTGCTGTGACAACTAACTTGTAAATAATCTGCTCGACCTGCAGTTTGATACGCCACACTGGGTAAGACATAAAAAGGTCCAAACTGTAAAAAAAGACCAAACAGTCCACTGCTTCCATGTCTCTGATTGCATCCAGTTTCTGGTAATTTTTATTGCATTTGTAGTAGTTTTTTCCGTATTACTTTCTATCATTGTAGTGTTTTGGCTGCCTCCCTGGTTTTGGCATTAAGCAAGTGTATGATTTAGCAAGTAGGAACGAGCTTTCCTCCTACCATTGTGTTGGAAGATATTTCTGCTCTGCCCCAGCACTATGGCAGAGTCAAAATTCCTGTTTCTCTCAGTCCTCAGCTCCTTCTAAATTTGTACTGAAGTGGGATTTGGGCAATATCCACCTCTGCTGGCTGTAATCCCTCCGCCTGTAACTGCAAATGGATTGTGTCTTTCCCTATCCCTATTTGAATGGCAGGGGAACAAACTGCCCCCTGGTACAAAAGGAAAATTACTTAAACATTTGGCTATGGCACTGAGCTGGATGATATGTTTACATGATGGAAATATGACAACTACACACAGCCAGAAAAAAAAGAAGCTGAAGTACCAATCCAGTTTGGCAACTTCAGTATTTTCTTCAAAAGGTTTCCCCACTCCCCTGATGGAGCACAAAATATTTTTCTCATTATATTTCATAATGTTATTGCTTACATTTTTATATACAAAAAGGTAGAACGGATGTTTTAAAACAAACTTCCCAAAGAAAAACCCACTGGTTAAGATTTTCTGAAATATTAAAAATTATCAAAGTACTTCCCTCTGCTTTTAGGGAACTTCTCCAGCAAAAAATATTTATGTACAGAGAGTGCAATATATTCTCCATTGTCACACTGGAGAGGTTTTACACTCACTTCTGAAAACAGCTTTCAATCCACAAGAGGCAAGATCTGTGCTTCTGATGAGGTTTTCATGAGCTATGGTCAATGTCATTTAAGCAAACATTTTTTATTAGCTGTGGTAACTTTCTGTAAGCAAAATTATCACTACTGTCCCTTTAGTCATGTATTATATTTCCACTAGAGTCTCGTAAACATTAGGTCAAATTAACACAATTTATATTTCCTGTGCATGACTACATTATTACATTAAATTGTTGTTTGGTTATGACTTCTAATAGAAGCTTTGGGGAAAAATACAATATAATTTTCGGGAAACAACAATATACAATATACAACTACAATATAATTTTGGGGAAAATACAATATAATATAGGCACACCATTAGTTAATTCTGTATTTTAACTGTTAAAACTAATTTTTTTTTTGGAGTTCCAGAACAGATGAACAAAAGAAGTAAAATGGCATTTGGGTGTTACCACCCTCAACTGGCCTTTGAATAATTGGGTACCACCAGTGAGTGAATCACTTGGAAGAGCCTCATGGGTTCACAGCAGGATGAGGGCTCACAAAATCAGGGATGAGCTCTCAGAAGATATCTCATGGTTCTGCAGCAGCTGAATTCTGACCTCTTGTAAGAGGACTGCATAAATATATGAATGGATCATGCTTCCAAGTGGTCATCCATATTTGGAGGCTTAATTTTAGCTGCTTTTTCCTACAAATAAGTGTTTTTATATTCGGTACTGGAGCTACTATGATAGCTTCCTCAAAATGTTACATTTCACACCAGTTTGTAATAGGGACAGCTTTGCCAGGTAGAAGAGAAGATTGACAAAACTCAGGATGCCAAAACACTAAACTATTAATGCCAGCTTTTAGCATTTACTCTCTTTTTAGAAAAGAATTCGAGGCTGATAGATTAGCCAGGTTCACGAAGAACCAGAGTGACAGAAAGATCATTTCTCTGATACATTTAGAAATAGATCAGACAGACAGGAAATTAAAATTGCATTACTTTTCTCTTATAGGTGGTTTTTTCGAAATCTGAGAAGTTTTAGAGCTGCAACACTTAAGAAGTTTCAGATACCACAAAGGTCTAAACCAAATAAACCCCATGTCAGAATTTAAGGAGCTTAATAAACCATCAGTCTACTTCCTAAAGCTCTCTGTCCTTTTTCTTATTGTTAATTATTCTGGTTATAGTGCATTAAGTGACATACTTGCATTATGTTTCCCTAGAAGCTATCTTCTAGCTGCAACAGAGCACAAACAGCGTGTTATTTCTACAGCAGCAGCACTGAGGACCCCATTGTGCTGGATGCCCTTTGAAGACAGGAAGACAAAAGCAACCCCAGCCTCACATGTCAGTGAAATTACATTTGGTGCATAGCAGATGTCTGAGCTATCTTCCTCCAGTAAAGCAAGCAGCATTTTCCCCTGGCTTCACTGTGCTTAGTGGTTAAAGGGGGCAGAGGAAGAACAAACATCTAATTATTTCAACCCTCCATCTCTTTTGTAAGAGCTCCTCTGCCTCTGTAAAGATATGAATCCCTTTTACCTGGAGACAACACTGCAACAAGTGAAAAGAGCTGGCTGTGGTGCTTGTGTTCCCTAACACAATCAAAGTCTTTTCATGGACAAGCCAGCTTATCTGTACTAGCTGCTTGCTCCAGTGCAGGACTAACTGCTCCCAGACAAAGAGCTTTAGGCTTTGCATCTATATGCTTTCTGTATGGGACAGGAACCATGGGGGTTTTTTACTCTCACCATTAACCTCTGTCCTCAAATCCATGTTGTACGGAGGGAAATGAAAATTGAGCAAGATTCAAATATTTTTATATGTGATCCAGACTGCTTTTAGAAACTGCAAACACCTGGACAGTATTGAAAATGCTGAGGTAAAGTCTCCTCCTCTTATTAGGTAAACTGTCTTACAAAACCTATGTTAACCCACTGTCAGATTACCTGGCATGCTGCTAACTCAGCCACAGAGGTGCTTGCCCACTGCCCTCCTAACAGTGTCTAGGAGGACTTATTTTCAGACAGGCAAATTTGAAATTAGCTAGACACAACAGGCCCTGTGTTTTGCTTGACTCCCTAATCGCTCCCCAGTGCTGGGAGACTGTCATGAAGATACTGAGTAACTGTGTAGAGATACAGTCTGCACACAGTCAGATGAAGCCACAGGCAGGGAGATGTACAGGGACCATACTGTCTGCACAGTTCATGTGCACACTGTCACGTCTGCTAGCAAAGTCATTCCAACTCCCTGTTACTATGGATGGTGGAAGCATCACATATGCACAATATTCATATCTATGAAAAAGGAACCGACTTTTTTTGCCCTAGTGGTTTATTTGATTAAAGGTTAAGGAAGAGGTAGAGTTACTACTAAGCATAACATGGTACAAAAATCTGCTTATTTCCTCACTGGGATTTGAACTTACATTTTCCAAAGGCAATTACCCGTGTAATACTGTAAGACAGACATCCCTACTAGAGGAAACTAGACTCAGCTCTTTCTCAATAAATTTCTCCATGGCCCAGCATACCCCGGGCATGAGACTTATGACAATACTCTAGTATCTATACTGTTGCCAATGTTGTTGTCCAGAGTCACCCAGAGGAACAAGAGGTCACATTCAAGAGAAACACAAGTTTTCTCCATATCACAGGAAGATAAGACTGTGCTTTTTCAATGGCATGTCTATATTGTGCCTTTCTCAGATCACAAACCAAGGCCAGAGGCCATATTTATGTACAAACATCTGACATTGGCATCTTTTTCAACCCTGATGGTATTAAGAAAATCTACAAAAACTTTCCCTGTATCACCAGAGCAGAGAAACTCTTTCTCCTGTGGAAAAAAATATCTTCCCAGAATACCTCTAATCAAACTTTCAGTAGAGGTATCCATGTATGTCATGCAGCTGCAGAACACACCACCAGGAATTAGATGATGAAGAAATAAATGCAACATATGTATGACCAGGCATCAATACAGGAAATAAAGCACAGATATCTATCAGAAAAAATCAGAGTTTTAATGATAAATTAACAGGCAAGAAAGATAATAAAGAATCAGTGAGCTCTTTTTGACATATTCATCTTTCCCACATCAGATTCTTAGTCTTCAATTAGATGGAAGCTATCACAGGGGGAAAAGTGTCAGCTTTAGAACTTTAGCATCCACCATTAGCATTAGTCTGAAAGCCTTTATTCAAGATTCATTCTTGGTACCACTTGTTAGCAAGTTTTTCTGATCAGCTTCTTTTCTCTCATTCAGAATAAGCATCTGTGGAGTACCCAACACAATCCTTGGAAGCAACACATCACCACCCAGATATTCTGTGGCACTTTTCAAGTCACACAACCAACTTCTGGTACAAGAATAGATTTACATTTCCACTTCAGCTTTGATCTTCAGTGCTGACTCAATTTCCAGTCCACTCTCAGGACAGTTCACGCAACTGATACATTACTAGTTTATGTATCATTAAAACAAAGTCCTGAAGTTGCTTACAAATTTGGAAGTCTACTTTTAAAAACAATAAGCTGCTTTGTCACCTTGGCTGTGAAGCATGAGTCAAGTTTACAGTTTTCTTTCACTTTAAAATTCCAACCATTCTGTCATATAAATACAGTTTGATGGAGAAATCTCACCACCTTCATGACAATCATCAAAAACCTGCAAAGGAAAGCCCTGTGTCAGCAGAGTAATTACTTCCAGTTAGATTGTGCTCCCATATTTTCTGCTTCTTCCCCAGCAGAAAAGCATTAGTCTAACAGAGGTCAAAATCTAGGAAGTCTTATGCCAGCACTGAGGGAGAAGAGCAAAACAGATTCCACTGTAGTAAATGATCCAAACAAACATGCTGGCAGGTTTTACCTACCTATCAATTTACAGTCCAGAGAGGAGAGACCAAAAGCTAGACAGAAATAAGTTAGCTTGTTAAAAACATAGGCACGCTTGGGACCAGAAATATAATTTGGAATGAGCTAAATTTAAAAGCATTCTTTCACAGACAGGCCAGTAGAGACTGGATGTAAGTCAGAAACACTCTGGTAGACCAGGTGTTTTAGACCAACTAAAGAACCATAGCTAAGGCATCATGGGCAACTCTTAAGCACAGCTGGCTTAGAAAACCATGAGGCTCACTCATGGGCAGAACCTTGCAATGGCCATTTGCATGACTTTATTCAAGATCTGTATGCACACACCTAAACATACACAGAATTAGTTACTCACAGGGCAGAGTCCACAGGGTGTCCTGACTAATCCAGTGGGTTGTATGAGAGGACTAATAGCTCTGTACAACTTCATCTGTCCATCGACACTGCCTACTGTCCCTTCCTTTGCAGCAATAATACTCATCTCCACTTTTCCATCATATATCAGTGTATTTAAAATGGTTTCAATGTCTTCCATGGACAACTCTACCTAAGAAACAATTTGTAAAACAAATATTAGGAAAAATGCATGCCAGTAAATCCTGCAAGGAGAAAATCAGCAAACACTGTGAGTAACAAATCCTTAGAGTTCTAACGTAGCTCAGAAAAGCCCACCATTCTCACTGGGAACTTCATGGGGTTGTGCAGACGCAAAAGGAAAAGTAAATAGTAATATCACCTCCTACCTATCAAGCACTTTTGAATTGCACTAGTCTTGGTTTACCAAAAAGAATCTGAAGTGTCCACATCATCCTATCATGATATGGTTCCAGTTTTGCAGGAAAACAATTGTAAAAGAAGAAAAAGACAAGACTGCTGAAGATACACTTGTTGATGGTGATCAATAATTGTGAAGGCGTTTTTCCCTTCTTTTTTTCCCTCCCCTAAAACTCCTTGAAATCCATAGGCAAACTTAAGAGAAATGATAACATATAAACCAGATGAGACTGTTAACATGGACATGAATGCTAATTCTTTTATACATCTTTGAAAACCCAGATGTACAAGCTGTCCTGGAATCCTATGCATTGATGACCCTCCCTAAAAAGCAATAAAGCTTCTAAGCTCACCTCTACTAAACTGTAGGGTACTAAGGCAGTTATCAGACCTTCACCAAGCCTGCAGTACAGTCCTACAGCTAGTCACATGCTGACAATTTTAACAGTGGTAAGATTCATCTGTTCTGACCTTACTGATTCCCAGTTCGCAGATGTATTTCCACACCTCATGCGATGAGGCGAATGAACTGTTTCTCTGTATCATAGGGTTCTGTTTGCTTTCTCGAGCTGCTTCTGCCTGAGAAAAAAGCAAAGATTACCTACAGTCAGTACTCACTGCCGAGAGTCCTCTTTATGGTTCAGTTTCAGGCAGAATAAAGTATAAAAGCCGATTTCTGGAACATGTTTGGCATTTAAAGCCATATCCTTAAGACTGATGTATGTGAGACAATGCAGTGCACAACCAAATAGAGTTTTATACTAAATGACACAAAATTTACACTGTAATTTAGATTAATATGAAGGAATATGAGAATTTTGCATTTTGTTGACAGAAAAAAAACGGCTGTACCTAGTGCCAATTAAAACATATTGTAATGGAACAGACAAACACTGCAAACTGCAGACATATTTAATGAACAGCAGGCTTCTCCTGCAGTTAGACTAGGGACAATTGCTTTCTAGACAGAGCTGGCTAACTGCTGCCTTCTACTCTCTCAGAAATGAGAAGCTCTGCAGCAAACACAGCGACTTTTGCTAGATATTTTAGTCCTGTGTACTTTGCTGCCTAATTTGTCATTGGACCTCGGTGATAAAAGGCTTCACTCCTTGTACAGGGTGTAAAAATATCCATCATTAAAATGCAACACCATCACACTTATTGTGACAAAAATAATAGTCCAGTACAGATTTGCCAATCTAGCTGCAATAATGGCCAACACCTGTGGAAAACTTAAGCCTTGTTTGGTACTGGTTTTATAAAAGAAACAATTACATGCACAATACAAATGGAAGGTGGCTTGAATATTGACACTCACCTTACTTTGCAGAAATTTAAAACACTGTTGATTTAACACCTCCACAAATTCAGACTCGAAGTCTTGGTCACTGTACCAAGCACCACCAGTCACTGACCGGTCAGGTTGCAGGTTATACAGCATATAGACCTTCTTCTTGGATGCCTGTTAAAGAAAAGTGTACAGCTCTCAAGAATTGAAAGTATTCCTCAAGCATGGAAAATTTAAGCAGATAATCTGCAAAAGACATAGTTCATTACTCCTATACCCAGGGCACAGCAATCCAGCTGACTCAAGCTATCCTTAACATGTTTGACCCTCTGGTAGCAGAGATAAAGAGAAGAGCAACACATTTCGATTCCTAATCATTTTATAACATTGTGTCAGAAGAGGGAATCCTACTGACAATATGGACACAATACAAACCTTATGGAAAAAGATCTGAGTTTAATTTTAGTCTCTTGACACCAATCCCTCTCCACAGTCAAAGGAGAGCAGGAAAGTGTCTTTAAAAGGCAGCAAAGACAAACAATGGAGAAGCTTTCAATTGTTTCTGCAGGATTGAATCTATGCACATTAAGACAAAGACGACCCTTACATGATTAAACCCTGCAGCTAGTCAGTGCTTGCAAGCCCACTCTTTACTGTCATACCTAGACAAGGGGAATGGGAATGCTGCTTCAGTCCTGATAGTAGCAGTCAGTTAAAGGACAGTGGTTATCTAAAAGTTGTCCAGAGAAATATGCAACAACTGAAGCAGTTTTAGCAGCTTTACATACCCTGTACGATTAGATGAAGCCAGCATCTCTCTCAAGAACATGAAAAAGCTACTGCATTTCTATGTCCAACTTCTCTATCTACATCTGGTTTACCAGACCCTACAAGAAGACAGAATGTCTGCTGGAAACTAGGAGAATGTCCAGAGAACATGCTAACACAAATAATTTTTAATTAAGCAGGTAAGGGAGAGCAGAACGCTGCATAAGCATTGTAACAGTGTGATTAAAAAACATGGAAAAAGATAAGCTGTACTCTGCTATGTGGACTCTTTGCACATAAGTAGCTGGAATTGAGTAACTGTAACCAAGTAGAGGAACCAAGACTGAAATAGAATTAAATGTCTTGAAAATTGTTTGTATTAAACAATACAAATCCAGTACAAACCAGGTAACTGAATGGAGATTCAGGAGATTCAGGGGAGAAGAACCTTGCAAAGCCACTTGCAGCTAGGTAACCATATCACTAGAGCCATATAAAAGGCTGAGTTTGCTTCAGTATCAGAAGTATCAAATTGTGCTACAGCAACATTGGAACCAATTTAGAAAAAGTAATTACAGGGAGGTTGCTTATTTGGGTGGAGAAAGGAGAAAAGAGTGGTAGAAAAGAGAGTAAACAAAGACAAGAGGAGAATAAGGTGTAAAAGAGAAGAAGAGAGAGCAGGATAAGCAGACAGCAGGAGTGTGGATACACACAGACAGAAGACAAGCTGATGGGTGGACCCAAGCCCACTGGGACGCTGGGGGAAACCCACCAGGCTCTGCCCTAGATTTATGTCCTAAAGACCAGATATGGAAGTGCAGTGAAAGAACTGCAGAACAGCAACAAGCAGTGCAAGAGGTTTGTAAATGGAAACAGAACCATAACAATGGTTGTGTGCAATAAAGAATTGAGAAAACTAAAACTCCAATTTGATTGCAATGGCATGTAATTAATAGTGGGGAAAGAGTGACAGAACTGTTTATTAATTGGTTATTTAATAAGCATTAAAGCCTTTCGTATCTATTGCACCTCAAAACAGCACATTAAAGGCAGTCAAACACTGGTGCACAGTGAAAGAGAAAGCTGGAGGAAGAATGATGTTACTCTACTCCCTGTTCCCTGTTAAAAGCATAAAAAAGCATGCAGCAAATGTCTGAAATTGTTAAAAAAGTCACTAAATACTCACCGCCACAGATTTAACTGCTTTAATTAGTTTCTTGCTTTCCAAATTTTTTAGTATCTTGTTAATCTCCGTTAAAGGCAAATTACTTTTGTATCTAATGTCCCTGCTCCAAATACCTGTTTAAAAACACAGAAGTGAAAAGAACATAAATAGAAGAAACCATTTGTTTCTGTACATACTCAAAAACCAAAGGCCACAACACTGCTTAATTCACTTGCCTACCACAGGACGTATCCTCAATCCTACCACTCTCAGCAGAAGGGAGGGAATAGACAGAAGAGATTTGGGCAAAACAAACAAGTGACAAACCAAGACACATATCACACCACCATACTGTCCTCCTGCACTTTCCCTCTCCTCTCTTAAAAGTGGACCCCAGTCACTGCCAACATGAACGCACCGTAGAAATGTTCTTGCTAATACTTCTTTGTAACTAGTGTTTGCTTCAACAAAAGTATGACAATCAGTTCTACCTGCTGACTCTCAACCATGGTGTGCAATGAATGCTGAGAAAGTTCTGTTATTAGCACTGGTTTCTGCTGGCAAGACACCTGTTAAATCCTGCTTCTGCATTTTCTTTTAAGTAGGGAGTGTTCTGCAGATCCCTCGCTTGACAGTCCCACAGATAACTCGCAATGCTTATTCCAAATCTTCTAAAAGAGCCCCTCCCAAATGTCAATCAGGACAGGTTGTGATTTTAACAAAGAAACATGTCACCTTCTCTTTTGTTTTTGAAAAGCAAACACGTGGAACATTCGTTACAGACTTGGTATGGGCACTCAAGGTTTTATATTCGTATTGTCTGGGAAGCATTTCCAAGTTTGAATAGGAATGGTTCCATAAGCAAACACAGTTATTACCATTCACAATCATAATTTAAGCTACCTTTGTTGCCTGCATCTTCTATAATTTGGTAAACCAGCTTCTCTTGATTGTCAGAGCCTTTTATTTTACTGCAAAATAAGACAGATATCAGGATTTTTGAAAGAAGTTGGATTTTTTTTAAACTACAAACAAGTACTATAAAAACCAAAAAACAAAGCACAAAGAAAAACCCTACACAGTAAGCCAGCCATTGGCAAATATAATACACGACAGTAAACCTCCCTGGACCAAGCCAAGCTTGCCATTGAGAAGCCACAGTAAACAGAAAATAGCACAGTATGAAGGAAGAGGCTGAACAGGAATCACTCAACATATCGTAACAATGGGGAATTTGGGGTCACATACTAACACAACTGCACAAGGTCAAACACAGCATGAAGCATAATTTAGGATAATCTGTTTTTAGACAGAACATCTTGAAAGGGATAGCAGAATGCTCCCAACTCTAGAACATGCCTTTTCACTGGTCCAAGAAAGCATGAACTCAGCAATCCTTTTCTAAATCATTTGGGGAAAAAAAGGATGATACACCTGCACTAAAGATAATTTTGAAGGATATTTCTTTCCAGAAGTATACCTACATATCTTCTACTCAGATTTATGTAGACATCACAAGATATGGTTTAAGGGTACATTTTAATAAAACAAAGAGTAAAAGTTCAAGTGGCCTCCTGGGACAGCTGTAAATACCCGTGCTGATCCTGTAACATGAGCAGTGAAGAAGTTTACAGAACCACAGTTTGCAGATGGTTTGGTCAGGCTTCAGCCAGGTTTCACCTGAGCATATACATATGTTTGCAGAGATCACTTTGCTGTCATTTGGATCAGGAACTCCACAAGAAAGTAAGAGCTATGTCCCATGGCACCCTCTGCTCAGTTGAGAACACTACATCTAAATAAGATTTCAAGGTGAGCTCAGGGGAATTAAGTGCACCCTCCTGAAACAAGCAGTTATGTTCTGTAACATCCAGGTGACAGAACCATATTACACTGCTGAGTGTCTTCTCAGCAATGCTGCACGAGTTGCAGATTTGTGTTCCAAATACTTATCCAGCAAACACAAGCTTACCTCACGTTTTGAGAATCTTTGATTCTATACAGGAGACCTGCATTGCTCCTGAGAAGGTCCAGCTGCCCCTAGGAGAGATAGGCACAATCCATTTACTTTTTTTTCAAAAAGCTTGTTTCAGAAGATGGCAAAGTACACTCTAAAATTCTAAAATAAAACCCTTATTTAATGTCAACTAAATAAAGAAAAATTAAAACTAACATTTCTAACCACTGGGAACAATAATAGCCTTAAGGATATTTTC
>WBMV01000138.1:66152-119623 GCA_013396655.1 Campylorhamphus procurvoides
TCCCTTCTGAGAAAACAAGTTGCCATCTTTTCCAAAGTGCTCTCTGGACTGCATCACTCAGTCTGTTTTATTTTCTGACTTCACATACCCAGGAAACAGCTAGGTATGGACTCAAAAGGAATCTTGATCTTTTAAAGAGCTTGAACATTTAGCTGCTACTCAAGTTTACACTATACTGAATCAACAAGTCTAAACAGCTACTCTCTATTATTGAACACTTGGCAAGAGTAGCTGAGTGTGATCCTTGCTCCTATCTTAGGCTGACTCCTGATACAATAAAGAGAAATGCTCAGTGAGATGTGGGAAATTTACAGATGATACAAAAAAAGTCCTTGACATGTTTCACCTGACTGTCATCACAGTAATCCACAGCCTTGGGATTTTGTGAGGGATTCAGAGAAGACCTTCACAAATAAGAGCATGGGCTAACATCCATCCATTTCTTTATAGCTAATTCATTCCCCATCATTTATGGGCCTTGAGATTATCATCTATGGCCATCCTTCCACCTGATGAACCCCTGCAACTACACTTGCACCCAACTGTTACTTTAGACCATTGTATTACATGCTGCTTTACAAAGTAACACACAGGGAAAAGACCAGAAAACTATAAACACATCAAAAAACCCAAATGTGGTACTTCTCAGTGGTAGCTTCCTCGCCTGGTGATCCATGTCAATATGCACCTTCATGCTTCGTATTGCAGACTAGAAAGAGTCAGTTGAGGCACATCTTAATTAATTTGGGCAATCATTAGCGCTTATGGCAGCCAAAAGTAAATTATGGTAACTGTATATCATGGCAAATGCGGCTAAAACCAAAGGGATATATCTGCTAGCCCTGATGACTGAGAGGTTGCCACATGCAGACTGTATGTACCGAGTACGTATATATCTATGTGCTCTGGGTTGGCTGAGGTAGAAAGAGGAAGATGAGATCCCACTACCATGGAGAGCAGCCTATTGATGGCCAGGGCTCGCTGCTGGGCTTCCATGTGAGGCATGTCATTCTGGATCACCTGGTCTGTGATACCATGAGGGAACTGGTGGCACAGCTCAAGAATCCTGTGGGAGGAGAAAAGCAAGTTTAAAGTCATGTTCTGTTGCATCTAAAACCAAATTCAAACAGTATTAGAGTCAGGATGGAAGAGAGTGACTAAAAAAACTCAGGGGAAAAGCATTCAGCAACTGTTTCTTGGTCACGTCTCTCAAGGGAACTCAGCATCTAGTCCCTTGTGATGACAAATACAAACTTGCCCCAGCTGCTGGACAAACTACCTCTGCTCTTGCTGACAACACCAAACGTGGCGCTCCGTTTTACTTTTGTGTTGTTTTCACTATTAACAACATGGATTTAAAGCTTCTGTGCATTGTTACCCAAAAGGTTGCAACGGGAAGGAACTGGTGGCTAGTCAGAGAAAGCAATGAGTGATGAAATACCTTTTTGGAAAAAAAGAAAATTACTTAATGCAAAAATAACACAGTTCACCTTTCCAAGACCAGAAAAACACCGGGGCAGCCAACCTGCCCCGTCTCCCACTGCTACCTCCCTGCACGAAACTCTCAGTGCCTTAAACAACCGCAACCCTCTCCTTCAGCACCTATTTCTTGACCATCACTCAGGCCTCGAACCGCACCCCTCAGGCCTTGATCAACACCCCTCAAGGCACAGGCACTCCCCACACCTGCCTCCCCCCGCCCCAAAACACGGCCCCTTGCCGGCCTCCACACACCCCCAACCGCATCCTGCCTCTCCCGCTTCCAGGCAGCCCCCTCGCCTGCCGCCGGCGTGCCACCAGCACCCCCGTCCCGCACCTGCTCTCGATGTCCATGGGGTCGGGCACCTCCGGCTTCACCTTCACCTCCGCCATGGCGCGGCGCGGCGCGGCACGGCCCTGCACGGCAAGATGACGTTTGAGCCGCGCGACGGAGGGGGCGGAGCCGGTTGCTGCGCAACGACCAATGGGCGTCGGCAGCTGCGGGCGCGCGGCGTCCATGGCAACGGGCGGGCGGCGGGCGCGGGTGGGTGAGCATGGCGGCCCAGCGGGCGGGAGGGATGGACCGGGCCCAGGGGCTTTGCGCTGTGCCGTGCCGTGCCGGGGCGGGAGCGGGGCCTGGCCGCACTGTGCCGCCTGGGAATGCCGACGAGACTATATGGGTCCCGCCAGGGATGCCGTCCCAGGAGGCTGAAACGGGGCACCCGTGCGCCTTTGGTGCAGGTGTGCCAAGAGCAGGTGGGGCCTTGAGGGAAAAGCTGCCAGCCCCCTCAGGTCAGGTAAAGAATTGATCCACCTGTAGTTGGTGAGTGGATGTCAAGAGGGCGGAGCCAGGCCCATCTCGGTGGTGCACCACCTGAACATGAGGAAGTACTTCTCTGCCCGTGCTAGTGACCGAGCACTGGAACAGGTTGCCCGGAGAGGCTGTGGAATCTTCACGGGAGATATCCAAGAATCGTCTGGCACTGGAATTCAAGACCCGTTCGGACGCAATCCTGTGCAATGTGCTCGAGGATGACCTTGCCTGAGCAGGGAGGTTGGACCAGATGACCCACTGCGGTCCCTTCCAGCCTGATCCATTCTGTGATTCTATGATTTTGTAGTTGTGTGTCCTGCATGCACACCAAGAGAGTCTGGCTAAGAAGTGCCCATACTCCTTAGCTCCTCTTTTGGGCAATCCAGCCATGGTGGCTTACCTCAGTACAGCTCCAGTGAGAGCGTGGACTCACCAACACCTTTTAAGCTGAATTATTACTGCCAGTGTTGATAAGTAGCATAAGAGTTGTGTCTGGAATATTGGAGGGTTGGTTACAAAACCAAATCCTTCTAGTGTAGACATGTTTCCTGGCCCTGAGTATCTAAACCCAAGATCTGGAGTACATCTCTTTGTATTGTAAAATGTTATCATATCCAAATTATTGAATTATGTGACATGATAATTACTACATAAATTATGATATATCAGGTTTGGCACCTGTTTTATGGGTATGTTTTTAATTCATAAGGTAGCTGAGATAAGCTTAAGCAATAGCTCTAGCAATAGCCTCAGTTAAATGAGGCTGGTTTCACATCTGACGTGGTTAAAGGGGAGATGCTTTGCTGTTACTTACTCCTACTGTGCATCACTGATGTATGATGCAAAAGCTGTTTAAACTCAAACACATGAAATCACAGAGTCACAGAATGGTTTGAATTGGAAGGGATCTTAAGAGTTCCTCTAGGTCCAACCCTCCCCAACCTGAGCAGGAACATTTCCATTAGACTAGGTTGCTCAAAACCCAATCCCATTGGTTTGTTTTTCCCAGGCTGAATGCAGTTTGACTGAGCCATGCTGGGTCAGGGGCTGGGCACACTGGAGATGCTGTCAGGATTATCTGTGTCCCACCAGGGATGGGCTCTCAGAAGGCTGAAATGGGGCACTGTGATTTTGGTTCAGGTGTGCCAAGAATGAGCAGACACACTCAGACTTGAGCAAGGAAGTGACAGTACTCATCTCAAGTTTTGTTCACAGTTCTGAAAAAGGAGAATGAGTCAGAAATATGATAGTCATGAGAATGCTGCCCCTTTTCAGTGTGAAAATCATGATAATATTGATGACAAATAACAGTTTAAGGAATCCAGTGTTCTCTCTTTTAAGAGAAATAAATTAAGACATGGAATCATGTTAAAAGTCTGTATTTCTCAGTGCATTCTTCTGTTCAGAAAAATTATTGTCTGTCTTTTTTATTTTTCTTTAAAGATCACTGCTGAGAAAAATGACAGCTGGCTCTGTCTCAGTTCCTCAGGTCATACCACTTCGAATCCCTCTTCCAGGAAAGGCTAAACATGAAATAGACACAAATACTCTCATAGAAATAAAATCAGGTATGAATGAGAGCTTTGTCAAACCTTTACTTATGGGTTAATTTGAAATGTTTAACCTCTATACTTTTCTGTGTGTTTAATTATGATTTTTTGAATGTGCATTTCATTAAGGAACTTCAAAATTAACCAACAGCTTTTGATGTATCAAATATATGTGCATGTTATTTTATGCGTTTAAGTAATATTACTGACATGCAAGTTATATGGGTTAGCAGTCTTAATTGCTTCCAGAGTAAAAGTTTTAAGCTGTTGCATTTTGCTTTGACTGCAAAAACAGTGCCTGAACATATCATTTGCCAGGCTCACCCCCAGTGTTTTCCTTACATGTTTTAAAGTGTCACCTTTTACCACAGCAAAAAATATCTTTTCTGTCATTGGAAGGGACAAGCTGCTGCAATGTTTTCACACAAAACCATCGCATGGTTACTTTGCTACAAGAAATATTGCTTATAAAGAGATTGCATCTACCGAGTAACTGATATTTCAAGGCAGAAACAGTTTTGGTCTCAAACTTTCAGTCATTTATGGAACTGCTTTATTTTGTTTATGTGACACAAATCAAGCACAGCAGTGAGTACTCTGGAGCAGAGAGTTTGTTTTTCCAAGGTTGAATACAGTTGGAATAATTACTTTCTCTGTTTCTTTCAGATACACCTGAGGTCTCTATTTATTACACTTTAGATGGAAGTAAACCAGAACTCATTAGGAAACCTGGCTATGGAGAGTGTAACACTTTTAAGTATAAGGGTCCTATCATATTACCAGTTGGGAAAATAATGGTCAAGGCATTGGCAGTTACAAAGTAAGTAACTTGTTTTGTTTTAGTCCTATTTTGGTGAGAGACAGGTATCTCAGTCATAGGTTGTAGCATGTTGTTTAGGGCACTCCAGACCTTGCAAATGAGAGATGCCCCTTTCCCCAGTCAGTTTGCAATCAAAATGATCTTTATGAATTGCATTGACATTGCTTTCTCATAATACTGTTTATGCATTTAGCGTTTGTGCAGTTGAATTATCTCTTGGATATTTATCTCCTGAGCTGTGGGTGTAGGCCAGCAATCTGTAGAGGCTGTTGGTGAGAAGCTAATATACTGTACTTAGAGCTCATCCTTTGCAGTGTGATCATCAGAAACACTGGAGGAACGAATATGGTACTTTATGGGGTCATCCAGTGGTTCAAGAGATTTATAGAAGCTAGTTATCCCGGGAATTTGCTTAGTTTATCCCAAAGGAGCACAGAATGCCAAACCTCAGAGCCTGAGTACAATGTTGGGTAAAGAGAAAATACAATACATAGAAACAAAGCTAGATTTTGCTGCACAGCTTTATTCGGGTAGAATTCAATGTGGGTATTTTTGGTCTGTGTTTGGCCCAGCCACCTGCGAGAAGCTGGGTTTTCTCATGCCAAGTTATGGGAAACAGGCTGATAAAGATGGTCTGTAGCCTTGAGAGAGAGATTTCCCTGTAAACTAAAGTTAACCGGTATGTAATGTAAGGGGCTGTGCCAAATACCTTTGCCTGGATGACCCTGGCCACGTTGCTCAGGTAAATGTCAATTTGGCCAAGTAGATAAAAGGCAGATGGCTTATGTCTGGGGGGGCTCGCTACATGTGACAGGACAACGTTGCCTTGGCGGGGACGTCCACCGTCACCTGTGAGCCAGCTGACCCTTGAGGATGCAGCCACTGCTAGGGAGGTCTGGGCATTCCAGGGGTTGGTGAGACAACTCCATAGGAGACACCTGGGCAATTTGGGTGTTTGCACCTGGGGGCTTATTTTCTTCTCTCTCTCTCTGTTGGGTTTCTTTCCTGTTTACTTGGCCACCTTTAGTAATAAAACTGCTGTTTGGGTTAAGCTTTCTGCGGTGTCTCCATTTCAGCTTCCACATCCCTTTCGGACCCCTATTTTTCCCTGAAACAACAGCCACTGACTTTGTCCAAGCTAACTTCATGCTTAGAGACAGAGAGAGAAGACATACGTTCTCTGTCTGTACTGTGTTGCATTATCTTTTATTTCCATCAGAGCAGAAACTCCCACTCGGAGATCTGTGCTTGCTGTTCCCTGTGATTACCACCTGCAGGTAGCCTTTGTCTGTGTCTCTGCTGGAATATAATAACATTATATTCTGTGTGCAGGGACATGAAAAACCTAGACCTATGTTTATTTTCTTGATATCACTACCTAGATTAACACTTATTTCCAGTATGTTTTTATCCTAAGTGTGTGGTTTGCACATTTTACAGCAATTTCAATGTTACTGTTGTGATTTAATGAGTATTAGCAAATGAAAGTTTTTTATCAACTAAATATTGCCCAGGATTATACTTACCAACTGAAGTAGTAACTGGCAAGCTTGGATGAGATGTTCAACCAAATGAGCCTTGTTGATCAGTGGCTCGTTGCTGCACACAGGTTTGTGGCAAGTATATAGCTTTGTGAACATTGATTT
This sequence comes from Campylorhamphus procurvoides, assembly GCA_013396655.1. Lineage (NCBI taxonomy): Eukaryota > Metazoa > Chordata > Aves > Passeriformes > Dendrocolaptidae > Campylorhamphus > Campylorhamphus procurvoides. The sequence goes on from WBMV01000138.1 coordinate 72,462, forward strand.
TCAGGGACTGCAGGAAGAGTACAATTGTAACAAAAGTGTTCCTGGTAGAGTACAAGAAATCAAACATCCTTTGCTCTGTTGAAGAGGATGACAAGAATTTTCCAAAAGATATAGCCACACAGGTAAGTTTTAGCAATTGTAACCCCTTGTGAGAATATAAAATGTTATATACATGTTACTTTGAGGTTAAACTTTGACTCCTATAGTATTGATATATTTTATTTTCTGTTTACCCATCTTTGTTGCTTTGGTCCTTTTTGTAATATTAAAATTTCAAGGGGACTCTTTTTCTTCCAGTGGCATTTTATGAACAATTCATATCAAATATTTTACATATATATTTATAATATAATTTTTTCAAATGCTTGCATTGAAAATAAATAGCTTAAGTATGTAGCAAGAGAGAATTAGACTAAAAGCAAAAATTTCATCTGGAATTCAAATGGAATTACGTTTTAGAATAAGGAAGGTGGAACGTTTACAACAAAACCAAAGAAGAATGGACTGAATGTGGAAATCAAGCCTGCCTGGGGCAAAGCGCCCCGAGACTTTCAAGGTATAGTATAACTTCATAAAACTGAGATAGTCTGCTGTTTTAGGAGAAAATAGTGTAACCTTTTCCTCCTGTATCATATGGGTAATTTCGTCTCAGAAGACGAAACATCCTCTGGAAATTCCTGTTTTGATTACTCAACACTGCAAATAGAGAACAAAACTTACCTTCCATACATTTCACATTAGTTCTTAAAAATTTATTAAATGTCATTAGTTTCTCAGCAACATAAGTCCCAGTCTGTATTTCTCTTTGTGCCAGGAAATGCTGTTAAATTGATGGGATTGCAAATCCTTTACGGAGTTCTTTCTTATTTTTGCTTGCAGTAAGATTCCAAAATAAATACGCAAAGCAAAAGTGAAAGCTCGACCCAGATTTTCGCTGTAGATAAAGTCTGCTATTCCATGGCAATGGTAATGGGACTGTTTAAGAGCAGGGAATTGTATTAATGTTTATTCTTTAGTTTACTTTTAGGAGTTCGGGGGTTTTTGAGCATGCAGGAAGAAAACTGTAGATAAAGAAAAACGCAAAAGTAAGCTCTTTCACAGAGGCATGATGTTTCTTCTAGTTTAATTTCCTGTAATTCCACGCAGCTTATTTGAACCCAAAATCTGGATGTCAAATACATTTTTAAATATGCTTAGCGAGAGTATATCATATTCTTGTTAAGATATATATTAGCTGCATAAGGTGGAAGACAGTGGAATGACAGGATTGTAATTTTAATCTTGGAAACAGAAAGAAAGACTTCCCACAGGTCCCTGCAAGGACCACAATTCCTTCTCAGTCATTTGGGAACAACAGAGAACAGAGAAGAATCTGTCTCAACACCACCAATAGAATCACTACAGGTAAGCAAAGGGGCCCTGAGGAAAACTGTAAAAGGCTGTCATCAGAATGAAGGTCTAAAAAAGTGAAGATGTGAAGATTTGTGATCTGTCAGATCTCTCGCCACTTGTCTGTGTTTTACAGTCCTGATTTAAATTTAATACTCGAATAGGAATACCCAAAGCAGTACACAGTCATCAGTATGGACAAAACCAGGCAAAGAAAATTAACATTCCTACTAATTCTCTTTTAATACATTACTGAATGTTCAAATAGCAAATACTTACTGCTCTATGTTGTCAAGTTAATATCTAAAACTCAATATTCAGTAATACTGTCTTGAATGTAAATAGCAAGACATTGTTTTATTTTTATTGGAGCAAGATGTGGGTCCTTAATGCAGCTAATGGGGAAACCAAGTACAGTTGATACTCCTTAAAGCAGTGCATTTCAGTGCAGTTTCCTGTTGTTTCAAAGAACATCTTTAGCTGGTTTTGCTACTTGTATATGCATTTTGAAAATCTTTGCTTACTAAAGGCTGGAGAAGTAACTTTATTTCAGTTTGCAAGTTCTTCTGCAGTGACTGGCCGGAAAAGCTTAGCAAGCACACAGATGTCAAGGATCCAGAGGGAAACAGATTTCCTTAAGTAAGTGACTCCTCCTTTTACCGTATTTGTCCTTTGGAAAGTGTCTGAGCCTTTTGCAAACAAGTTGATAATACTGTGGGCCTGTGTAAAAATTAGAAAAGCAAAGACAGACACTGGCTCATAACTGAATAATATAATCTAGGTAGGGCTTTGAAAATTCTTTCTCTTAAATGTAGTTTCATTTACATTTCACCATACACTGTTATCAACTGTCTTATCATCTCTTAAAAAAGATTTCTAAGACCTGCAGGGTCAGGGAATAAATTGTCTTTTCAAATTATAGTAAAACCTTACTGCTGTAGGTGAAAACTGCTCACTGGAGTAGTCTCACAGAATATCAATGCTTATCAGTATTGAAAGGGTTCTGTAATCTACATCAGTGGTTCCCCATGGTGCAGCAGTGAGGCCTTATACAGATTGCATGTCAGGAGACCTGTTTACCTCATATGTTGACCTTGTCATAGTGAGGAAGAAAGTATGAAATGCCATAGCAGCCAGAGAGCTTTCTACTCTGCAAAGCTGTTTAGAGTTCAGAACTTCATATCATGATTGATGGGCCATGGTCTGGTAGACCACCATAGCTTGGAAACCATAACGGAGAAATCAGTGGCCTAAGTCCTCTCACAACAAGTTCCAGATTATTAATTGTTATGCAGCAGTGCAATACTAAAACAAACTCAGTCAGTTTGCTCTTATTTTCAGATGTGCACACTGTTCTGCACCTCGCCTGTCTGATCCCTTGGCTCACTTCTGTCAGACATGTGGATCTCCAATCCCACCTGTGCCAGTACATCCAGTCACACTCCCTGAAGGAAGGCAGGTCAGCAAAACATCATAACAATCAACACATTATCTTTGGAGTAAACAACATCCTCTGCAAGTTACACACTCAAAGCTGGCAAACCTGTTACTTAGTTACTTTTCATTTGGAAGTTCTGTTCTAATTGTTTTGTTCTGCTCAATACCTTTAGCAGTGGACCCGACGAAATTCTCAAATGATGGGCAAAATTAACCATAAATTTCTTCAAGTGTCATGTATTTTAATAGGCAAAACAATGAAAAAGTAAATTGTGTTTTATTTGCCTGAGTCAGGAAACAGTACTAAATTCTAATTCCTCTTCGTCCTGCAACAACAACCACTGCATCTTCCAGACCTGAATATGCATCTTACTCCAGTGCTCAGTAGTGCAGATAGTTTGCTTATGTCATAGCTGTAGAAGATCCATCTAATATTCCTGAAACCATAAACAGTGGTATGTGTGGGATATGTAAGAGCACCAATATTTTGCAGTGATGCCTGTAACTGTCTTCTCTAAGCTCTTCACAAGAGGTAATAACCTGATGTAACAAGTCAATTGTGTGTTTCCTTTCCTGTATCATCAGAAAAATGCCTGGGATGATGCTGTAGTTTTTAAGTAATGACTGAGAAGATTTATCACCTCTTTAGATTAGGTTCGTAATTAGGAGGATTTCAATTACCTGTACATATTTTATAGTAGCATTTTAATTTTAATGAAAATTAACTTAGTACCTTTCTGGCATTGTCTTTCCAGATGTCTTCATGTTTTCTCAATAGCCTTTGATCTTTAAGGATCAATATCAGCATCAGTTGCTGTCAGTTTCTATGCTTCCAGACTCCAAATAGGAAAATACTGAAATCTCATTATAATCTTAATGATCTCATTATGGTCCTTAACATGCTGTGACATGGCTTTTTCTTCAGATAGCACCCTGTCTTGAATGCAGCCATTCTGTGCCAATGAATACACCCACTTGCATTGTATGTGAGTCACCAATAGCTCCTCAGCTGCAGCCCCAAAACAACATCTACATAAAGGTAACTGAGAATAAATATAACATAAAAGTGATTTGACTCCTGGCATGCCTTTTTTTAGCAGATTACTTCATTACAAATATTTTAATCCAACTTGGCTTTATATAATTAGATTATGACAGCTTTAGGAGTTAGTAAGATTAAAAACACATAGAATGGAAATAAGGATTAAAGGTGAACCACATCAGCTCAAGAAGGCATGCTGAAGAGCACATGATGCAGCAGTGGAGTGTGGATTGATGGCTTGCATGTTAGGTTAGCAGTTAGACTCCATGATCTTAAAGGTCTTCTGCCACCTAAATGTTTCTATGATTCTGTGTCTGTATGGGTGACATTGTAGTGGGTGGCTACTGTAGGCCACCTAACCAGGAAAAAACCAGTGGATAAGGCCTCCTGCAGATGGTGAGAAGTAGGTTCACATTTGCAGGCCCTGGTCCACATAGGGGACTTTAGACAACTGGTACTTACTGGACAAACAATGAAGCAAGGCATAAGCAAACTGGCACTTCCTGGAAAATATCAAAGATAACTCCCTGACACAAGTGGTTGAGAAACCAGTGAAGAAGGGTGCTCTGTTGGGTCTTATACTTGGAAAGGAGGAAGGCCTTCTTGGAGATGTGAAGGCCAAAGACAGCTTTGGCTGCAGTGACTACAAAACAGGTGTTCAGGACCCTGAGAGGAAGGAGCAGGGTCAAAAGCAAGATCACAGCCCTGGACTTCAGGAGAGCAGACTTGGGCCTCTTCAGGGATCTGCTTGAAAAAGTCCCATGGGATAAGGTCCTGCAGAAAGAGGGATCCAAGAAAGGTAGTGATGATTTAAGGTGATTCAAGAATCACTTCCTTCAAGATCAAGAACAGTCCATCCTTATGAGCTGGAAGACAGGCAAAAGTGCCAGCAGCCTTGCGTGGATAAACAAGGAGTTCCTGTCAAAATTCATCTATAAAAAAGAAGTATACAGCAGGTGGAAGCAGGGACAGATAACCTGGGAGGAATATGCTACCAGGTTATTGTAAGGAAAGCCAAAGCCCCTAGGAAGTGTGTTGCCAGCAGGTCAAGGAAGGTGATCCCCACTAGTCAACTGTGGTGAGGCTGTATCTGGAGTACTGTGTCCCATTCTAGGCTCCCCAGTACAAGAGACACATGGACATAATGGAGAGAGTCCAACAAAGGTCCACAGATATGATTAAGGGACTGGAACATCTAAAGGAAAGAGTGAAAGAGCAGGGACTGCTTGCCTAGGGAAAAGAAGGTTCAGAGGTAATCTCATTGATATATATAATTACCTGAAGAGACGGTGCAAGAAGATAGACCCAGGCTCTTTTCAGTGGTGCCCAGTGACAGGACCAGAGATAATGGGCACAAACTGAAACACAGAAGGTTCCATCTGAACATTAGGAAACACTTTTTTACTGTGACAGTACTGAGCACCTGCTCACGTTGCCCAGAGAGTTTATGGATTCTCCATCCTTAGAGATATTTGAAAGCTGTCTGAACATGACCCGGGGCAAGCAGCTCCAGGTGGCCCTGCTTGAGCAGAGGGGTGGGACCAGGTGACCTCCAGAGGCCCCTTCCAACCTCAACCATTCAGTGGGATTCTGTGATAATTGCAAGCAAATATTTTGTAAAGAGAAGGATGATGAAAAGAAATTACTATCTGAAGACTAATCAGATAACAAAGAAATTTCATAATCTGAGGCAGTTATCAGCTTGATGTCTGTATTGGGCCTGGCTGAAATGGAGTTCATTTTCCACACAGCAGCCCTCACAGTGCTGTGCTTTGCATGAGCAGCTAGAAAGGTGTCCATAACACATGGGTGTTTTGGCTCCTGCTGAGCAGTGCTGGCACAGCACCAGCACTGTCTCCCCAGCATCTCCAGTAGTCTGGGCATGGGCAAAATCTTGGGAGCAGTCATAGCCAGCATGGCTGACTCAAACTGTCCAAAGGGGTATTCCATACCATATGGCATCAGCTCAGATATAAAAGCTAAAAAAATGGAGGAGGAAGGGTAGGGTGGGCATTCATTATTTACATTTGCCTTATGGATCAACCTGTACACATTCTGAAGCTCTGCTTTCCAGGAAGTGTCCAGACATCACTTGCTGATGGGAATAGAAAATCTTTGAGTTTTTCTTTGCTTGTGCACGTGACCTTCACTTTTGCTTTAGTAAAGTGCCTTTATCTTGACTCATGAGTTTTTTTCCATCTATGTGAAGTGTATTCTTTCTCTGTTTAAAAGGGTAAAGTAATTTGTCAAGTGTGTGGCACAGGAAATCCTCTTCACCATAAACACTGTGCAACTTGTGAAAGCAAACTGCCTGAAATACAGACGGTAAGGCTTCTTGCATCAATCAAATGAAAGCCTAACATTCAAGCATAACATTCTCTATCTTTGGTAGATCATTCACACTGATTTCAATTATTTTCTGAAAATAAAATATGGGTTTACATTATTTTTCTTATCTCCATTTGCTGCTTCTTCTATGTGCATATAACTAGCATGCTTGTATTAAGCTGTGACTCTGCAGAGGTGAGAAAAGCAGTAGTAAATATTATCCCTAAAACTGCTGTCTGCCTCACTTCCCCATTTAACTTGCTCATTTAGTTCCTTAAGAGAATTTTAATTTCAGTTCTGAAAAGTCTTATATGAAAAACTTATGGTACATTTCACTTCTCCAGGTTATGATAAATACAGAAATGAGAGAAGAATAATTAATTGTTTGCAAGTTAAAATCTTCTGATTATAATAGGTAACAACCTGAGTTCTAGAACTGTCTGTAGCTAGAGGCAAAAGTCTCTTGTATAGCCACTGAAGTGTCATTTCAATGTGAATTTCAGTAGGATTCTGTACTTCCCTAAGATAAATAAATGTTTAGCTGCTTCACTGAATGTAGGTACTAATATGTAGATGCATATGTAATTAGGCATATGACTTGAATGGTGAGACCTGTAATAGCTAAGACAAAGCTAATTGCTTACTAAGAATTGTTAATAGTAATCAGAATATTTACTAATAATATTGATTAATTAGTGATAACCATTGGTAATTTCTGAATAATTAATAGTAATAATGCTGATATTATTAGCAATAGCTATTACATAATAAAGATTTAAAATGCATTTAAACCTGTGCCTTTGTAAATTTTATCTTCCACTCAAACCCTCAGATTACAGTGTTCCAATTCAAATGCAGGTCACAGATGAAAATAGGGCTTTTTCATGTTTGCTTACTTGCTTTTGCAAGTGCAATCAAAATAATTTTCCTCGGGTTCTGTTCCTTATCCATATTTCTGACTTGTAGAGAAAATAAACTGCATAAGCCTTGAGGCAAAACCTAACAAAACATTTTTAAGTCATATTTGTCCCAACTGGGATCTATACTCAACCTCTAGCAGTTTCAGAAGAAAAACTTCTTTTATTTGTTTACCCACATAAGTTAATTGTAGTAGAAAAACAAGGTAATATATAACTTGCAGGAGGTGAAATAGTGCAAAAAATATTTAGGGAGCAAATTTCAAACTGTGAAAAACTTCTTGCCTGAACACATTATCCCTGCCATACTACTAAAAAGAAAGATACGAAGTAAAATAGCTGTTGTGTGTTGGATTTGAAAATGTAAGATTATCAGCAGAGAACCCTCTCTCTTAATTTCAACTGTACTTATACATGGGACCCTATTAATAAATACTTAGTGTAAAAGGACACCACTGGTAAGGTGTTTATTTTATGGTACCAGTTCTGCTAAAAATATTTTCAAATTAAGTAATGCCACGTTTTATTGTGGTTTTGTAATTTAAAAAAAAAAAATTACAGGTTAGATCCAAGTCACTCTGTTGCTCATTTTAAGTTCCAATCATTCTTTTAGGCTGAATTTTGCTTTATGTTATCAGAGTAGCTTGCTTTCCTCTTTGCCCTTATTAGGCTTCTGAACTTTTCTTCGTAAGAAGCATTTTCTCCCTAATGCTTGTTTTGTTTTATTAGCCCATGTTTGGAGGAGACACCCCCCCACCTTACCACGGCCAGCAAAGGAAGACAGTTTCATGCTCAAAATGCAATCGTGTTAACCAGTGCAATGCCCGTTTCTGTGACTGGTGTGGAGCCAAGGCATGTTCTTTTGCTATTTGTGTGGACAAATATGATTTTACTTATCTGTGACCTGTAACAATTTCAAACTTCTCTTTGCAAAACTTTTGTCAGCTAGTAAACAGTTTAGTATTATCAAGATACTTTCTTAGAGTGCATAGGATTATGTATGGAAAAACGAAAGGCTTAGATGACATCCTGACCCCACATCAGTCAGTGACTTGCAAACAAATTACCATGGGTCAAGAGCATCAGCTCATTACATCAGCTGAGATGCAATACCCCTGTACTCAGCCAAAGTAACTTATCCATCAAAGGTTAAAGTATAGGCTGACCTAATGCAAGTTTTCCCATAACTACTCTGCACTATAATCACCTATACATGCAATTACCAGACATGAGATGACACGTGCAGTTGTTTCGCTGAAGCCCTCATTAACTTCAGTAAAGACACGTACTTAACTGCTGCTCAGTAGAGCTTGCACAAAAATATTCCCCTTGTATAGGGTTTCAATCTAAGAGCACACTCAAGGAGAATTTATTTTCTGTTATCTGAGGGCGCATAAAATTTGAAACGCTATCCTATATCTAGTTTGCCTCCATAGTATAGTGCTGAGGTAGCTGAAGATTTACTGCCTTGGAAATGCCTGTGTAGGAGCAATCTGCTATCCTGGTTAATATTCCTAATCTAACAGCTTTAGGTAATGGTACTTTTCTTCCTTTTAATTCATTCCTCTGCTGTTATCATTCCTGAACCATGCATCATATGCTTCTCTAGTGACAAATGTTCATTGAACTTTCCAGCCTGGACCTCCTCCATCCTACTTTACTTGTTCCAAGTGTGGTACAAAGAACCAACCATATGCTCGCTTTTGCATGTCCTGTGGTGTTTACATAGAGCCCCCATCAAGGCAGGGCTCTCCAAACAACAGTCTCATGGATCCTGGGGACTCGCTGGGATCTTCTCAAGTAAGACACACAGTATTACAAAGCCAGGTTTCAACACAGCTGAAAGGCTGGCCCCTTGCAAGTATAGCTTGGCACAGCTCAGTTGATTTCCTTGAGACAATGTTGTGGTCTTTGAGCGTAATGGCAGCAAAACTGAGGATATGTTTGTTCTGCTTTCTGCTGAAGAGCAACCTCAGCCAAGGCCTTAATCCAGCCTCATCCTAAATAACAAGTGAGAAACAAGCAGCTTTTCAAGTCTTAGCTCTTTAAGCTGATTCTTAGAAAAATTTGAATTATTTGTGGCATGCTGATACAAGGTATTCCTTCATACAAATGTAACAGTGTTTTTAAAAGTCTGTTTTGAGAAAGACCACAATACTTAGCAAGGCCAGCTTTAGCCCTACAACAGCATACATGACTCCTGGCAACCGTGGAAATTTTGATTTTTCTTGAATGTTTGTAATAAGTTGCATTCAGAGTGGTAATTAAAATCAAGAATTGTTAATGATTCTTCCTGCTAGCTTTTTCATTCCTTTGCAATTCTGTGTACTGTTCTACTTAAGTTATGCTTGTAAGCCATTTAATTATATCTAATTATATTACTTACACTTTCCCTTCCCCTCCACCCCTGCCCCCAGGCGAAACAATTACAAACTCAAGTTGGCTGGCAACCTCCTCCGGTTTTGCTGACCAAGTTAAGGCCAGAACTAACAGAAAGAGAGGATAAAGGAACCCAAACCATTGGACTTTTTTACCCATCTAGGAGACTTTTGGAAAAGAAGGAGCTTGAGCTGATTTCACAAAAAGAAAAGCTGGAAAAGATGAGTGATCATAAGCCTCTCCTGACAGCCATTAGTCCTGGAAAAGGTTAGAAGTTCTGATTTTATGTTTTCTAAACAATTTATGACCTTGTTCTTTCATGAAAATATTATAGTTACAGAATGTGGCATCAGTAGGACACTGATTTACATCTCTGCAAGTCTGTCTTCCCACCACTTGCAGTGCCTTAGAATTCAATCACTGCTCTCCATCATTAGCTAATAGAAGTTATTCAGCAATATCAAAATTGTGTTTACTGACCCCTGTGCAGCCTTACTGATTTTGCAATCCACAGAGCAAGATAATTTTAAATCGTTACAATATCAAAGCATTGTTTGGAGGAGGACTTACTTTTTTAGATTCACTTGCTCATCTCTAGCTCTTTTCTACAATCAGATGGTTAACCCTTCAGGCTGCTGTCGGAATGAATTTTCTTTTGGGTAGAAAAGGTTGCTAATGAATGTTAGAAATTCCTGTTCTGACTCTGTGTATCCAGATGTACTCTTATTTTTAAAATAATCACTAGGAAAATCTGTTTTCCTACTCCCTTGCTCTGAATTGTGGCATGTTCTCTTAGACATCACTGTAGGAAATACTCTGCATGTCAGGAAGCTTAGTTTCATCTGAGATAGTAAAAGATTGGCCAGTAATGCCAAGAGAAAAGTAAAGCAACACTGAATGTTTGTATTCTCCCTGTATTAGACCCTGCCAAGGACTGAGAAACACATTTCATTCCATAAATCAATAAATGTCTATTACAGTCAGTTTGTGCTGTTCCTTTCTTGATGCTGAACTGTGTACATGGCTTGAAACTATCTGTATCCACTATCTGTACACTATCACCCAGGAAAGTTTTCTTTATATATGCCAAATATGACCATCATTTATTCAATTAAAATAGTATCAAATATTTGATATTAAAGTTTTTTAATGCAAGTGATTACATAAGACATGGGGGGGGGTTATTATTCCTTGACCATATCAGCCATTAACTAACCTTCTTTTTCTTTTGTGAAGATTTAAAAAAAATACAGAACAGTTAAGAGGGGGGAAACAACAGCAGTATCAAATCACTAATACTCTGGTGTGTACTGTATTTCTTTTTTTTTTGCTGTACTTTCAGTCTGTTTTGAACAGAAGCCCAGACATTTACCAGGTAAACTTTACAAAGAAGATTTCCCTTTTGTACTATAACAAACATTAAATCAGTGTGATATAGGTGTAATCAACTATTGGCAGCATGGATTCAAGTATTCCATCAGTGCTGCCAAAAATCCTTTGAGATATAATAAAACATCAACCATGCAATAATATGTTCCTGACAATCTGGATTTTTTGAAATATAATCTGAGGATCTAGGCTAGCTATGAACCAATTTATTGCAAATATTGTTGACTTCTCTGGAGAGATTCCTCATCAAATATTAGTCTGGTTTAGATTTTTTAATCAATGCTTTGCATTAGGTTTTGTATGTGAGACCATGGCAAGAAACAATTTACATTGTTCTGTGGATCCCTCTTTTTAAATTCCTTTTAAGACTTGCTGTTTCAGTTTGCCACACCACTTCAATCTTGAAAGAGTCTTCCAAGCACAAAAGTCCTTTTGCCTTTGCCTTCTCTAGTAAAAGTCAGAGCAGCACTTTCCTTCTGGCTTGGTTTCTTTACACTGTATTGAGCTTCACTTGACTTGAAGGAAAGGATAAGGTCAGAGCAGCTTCATTGTGTAAGTTAAATGAGGTTACCAAGCCTACACAATTTATTTAGAACCAAATTATTCATGCTATGTACCATTTCCATTAGTATGCTAAAAAAGAAAATTAGCCAGATCCTGATAACAATCAGTGAGGAATAGGAACAAGTCCTTTTGTTTCTTTCCTCGATGAAAAGATAATGTAGCTCCAGAAATGCTTGGACAGGAGGTGCAAAAACTCTAAATGGCTTAAGATAAGGTTTTCATCCACGTGCATTTAGCCCCTCAAGTTTCATGCCTTCTATCTGCATAAAAGAATTCCCCAAGATCCTAACAGGCAAGAGAGGAGGAATGCTTAAGCTTTTAATAAGCTTTCACATATATAATTGAAAGGAATTTATTTAGAGCATAACTTACACAGACCAGAGCTCTGTATATGCTGAATTTCTGTGTCTGCAGTTTTCAGCTTTGGCTTATTGTTACCTCTCAGTTATTCCAAATCAACTAAAAATTGGTTCAATAATACACAATTGCTTAATTGTAATATTTTCCTTTTTTCTTATGATGGGGAATAGTGTGAAATTCACCCTTCACACAGGACCAGTTTTGACTCCCAAGAACTGTTCCAAGGCATGACTTTGTTGTGAATGGAGGTGCCCTAAGGATGAATATACCTATGGATAAGATAGTATTTCACATGATTTTTTAGGGTATAACTTCCCTCTTGTTTTCTCGATTAGATGAATTGTCTTCAAAAAAAAATCTTAGTGACACTATGCTATCTTTTAAATCTTCCATCACCTGACTAGAAGAAATGTTAATCACATTTTAAGGATTTTTCTCCTGCTTAACTCTCTCTGATCAGGTTACTGGAGAAAACAGCTGGATCATGTCTGTGCTCACCTTAGAAGTTACGCTCAAAACAACCTTGAATTCAGAGCACTGATTGGAGAACCTCGAATGGGAAAGGTAGGAAGGAGCTTGTGAGTAATATCTTCCTATGAAGGGTCATGAAAAGATTATTGTGGCTGCTAGATAAACTCTGGAAAAATAAATGTCTCCCTTTTCTTTAGATGTTGACTTGTTTGTGTGTGTAATTTTTCTTGTTTTGCTGTTCTATTTTTTGCTCAGTCTTTTACTGAAAATTTTTTTCTGCCTTCTTTCCTGTGGTTAATTCTATTCTTCTCTCACCTAACAGCTGTGAGGAAAGTGAGAAAGCCCTTTCTCAGCTGCTTTTATAGTACCCCAGAGAAGACAATCAAGAAAAAGAAGAGATCAGTGATATCTGTGTAGTTGCTCAGTTAAATAAGCCCTGCTAGAAAGGGGACTTAGATGATGTGCTTGCCTCTGCCCCAGGCTAGATTGTACCAGCAGGGAGCAGATATTCTCTTTGGCTATACAGCCTACTTTTAGTGTGAACTATACCAGTTTTACAAGAACAGGGTATTGTTTTTCTTCCTGGAGATATGGTCTTTAGGATGTCACCAAACCGCATTAAAATGATTAAAGGGGTGACAGCAAGAAGGTGGAAACCAGAAATTTTTCCTTAAGAGGGCTGGAAGATAAGGCTGATAGGAGTGAGAGATCATTTGGTCAAACACCCCCCCAGTTTTAGCACATAGAAACAGCTACAGAAAGGCTCATGAATACTTGAAGTCAGAAGGCTAATATGTCATTTGTCAGGTTACACTTTGGGGAGGGGTGACACTGCAGTAGATACTTTGCATCTGAATCTATATCCACTGAGACCTATTGTCCACCAATATGTTTGGAAGCTGTAGTACAAGTATAAATAGAATATCTGCTTAATAGAGTTGGGGTATAGGTCCATTGCAACTTGTTTCCTTTGCTATAGGATTCAAAAGGATAGGCCTGAAAAATATAAAGTTGCCTAGAGAAGGTTATTCCTGCTGCTTCTTGGCCTGTTGTCATTCAATTGTCTTAAAACCACTGCCCTCAAAAGTGACAGAAATGGTTCAAAGTAGATGCTAGCTATCTAGGTTTAATTCTGCTCTTTCAGTTTTTCATTTGGATTAGAAATATAATAAATAACCTCATCTCATAAGTTTCAACCAGCTGCAATATAAGCTTGTGAGCTTCGTTCCACTTCTTTATAATCCCCTGTGCCCTCATTTTTGTATTACTTTGATAGATTTGTTGCCAGCAGTATTGTCTGAATGAACTGATACACAAAGTTGGTCATGTTTTAATACACGCTGTGCTTGCACCAACTGGTGTGTCTAAAGCAGTACCCAGTTCTTCTGGAGCTGGGAGTCCCAAAAACGACACAACCTTTCAGGCAGCTGCAAAATCTCAGTGGAGAATGACTGAACTATCAAGAAATTTAGCCTCGTGACGCCTTATGGATTCACTTGGCATTTCAGTTACCTTGAAATTCCTAATTGCTCAAAAAACACCTGCCCCTTCCTCAGTTACATGGGAAGTGTTGGTACAATATTGTAAGTAGGCAAAGGCCTTACATGTGATTTTGGGTGTGGGTTGCATAAAAAACATCAGCAGTAAGATTTATTTCTAAAACTATTCCCTTGTATTTTTTTTAAGAGATACTAATGGCTGCTCTTTCCCTCTAGATTAATTCTGCTACCATCTGTGAGGATGACTATGAAGTCACTATTACTTTGAATTACGTTCTTGCTATTAAGGTTAGTTCAGGGGATGAGGCCTGTTGATAGGCAGCTGGTCTAAAGCCATCCCTAGACCAGTAAGTGTAATGCTGATATATTTTAAATTCAAGTCCAAACAAGAAATTCTTTTGTTCAGAGGATGTTAACTTACTACCACAGAGAATAGAATCTTTTTCTTTCTCTTTTGGAGCTGGATGAACAGGTATCTTTATCTGATTAAGCCAGACTTCATGGTAATGTTGCTATCATTTTGCATTTTGTTAGTTTGGTATTAATATTAACATTCTTCTTCCAGAAGATATTGTTTGATGATTCTAACACCCCTTAGCTTTTGATCTTAGATCCTGCTTTTCTTCAGCCTGCAAATTGTGCTTTTAAGAAATAAGCTTAGTAATTTTCAGTAGTTTGGAGATAATTTTTGTCACAGCTCCTGATAACTGTATTTAGAATCTGGAATCCCTATCTCCAGAATTACTGGATTCCAAAACTCACCCTCATTTCCAGCTTTTCAAACATGAAAATCTACTATTTCAAAAATCAAACATTCAGATTATATCTCTTTTGTAGAATCTTAGCAAGTCTACCTTGAGATGTGGGGCCTGAAAAGGTATATCACATCATTTCAGAAGTGAGGAGTTAATCAGATCTCTCAAGTGGTAGAAACACTTTCAGTTGGATGAGAATCTTCATTTCATTAAGTGAGGTTGTATCACCTTTTTTTTTTCTAAATCGAAACAAATACCTAACACAAGGTTTAATAAAAATTGCTACATTGTTTAGCCTCCAAACAGAGCTTAATTACATATGATAATGTATTGTGGTAATTTGACACTGATATTAAAAGTCTATGTTTTTTCTCATCTGCAAACAGCACTGTTTTGTGCCACTAAGATTATAACAGCATGATATTATAATCTCATTAACTGCCTGCATTTGATGATTCTACAGGATATTCATACTAACAAACCAGTGAAGTTCAGCAGTCATTACCTGAATACTGTAACAGAAGTCAGAGATGGACAGGATAGCAGTCAGACCAGTTTTGGTAAGACTTTTTTCCCTGTCTTTATAATAGGCCATAAATATAGCAGTCAGGAATACAGAAGTCATGCTTGGAAGCTTAGACACTGAGGTGGGTAAACTACTATATTGGCATATTCTGTGCCTACTTAACTTGGTCTTTAAGTCTCAAAATGTGTCCAAGTTGAGATTTAAGCAACGTTCAGACTTTTAAAAACTTAGAGGAATACTTCATCCCTCCAGAGCAGCTGAGACCAGTTAATTGCAGCCACAGCTCATAGGAGGTTTTTTTTATTATAATGATAAAACTTTGGATGTTTCCCATATTCTTTTACAATAGGAGCCATAAACATCAATATTATCTCTACATCTGAGCTGTGCCATGGACCTCAGCTTTGGCATGTTTGGCAAAGATAAAAATATTATGAAATACCTTAATTCTAGACCTAGTTTTAATAGATGATATTTTTTTAACTTGCATCTCCCATTGGTGTCAGTAACAGCTCAACATTTTAAGCATCTCAAATTGGATTTAGATTTTCATTAAATCAGCTAGTTCTGAAGTCAGCATTAAAATTCAGAAATTCCTACAGCAGCACTTGACATGCTTCAGCTCACCTATAAGTTTCATCCACTTTGTGCTTCCAACCTGAGATGTGGCAAGAGGCAGCTATTGCACTGGAAGCTGGTTTTTTGGAGTGTCAATAACGTGACTGATTCCAGGTACTTGGATCCTCACAAAGGATCCTCACATGCTGCATAATTTCCTTATCAACTTTCCTGCACTTTGGATAGATCACATCTCTTAAAAATAATGACCATATATATCTACTCATGGTCTTCTAGTCTTGTTCTTAAGTATTTGGGAATCAAACTGCTTTGAAAAAATATAAGGTTTATGGACAAAACAATTCATGAATCTGAGTCAAGCCTGTTGAATAGTTAGAAAAAACCCCACCACTCCAAACTTCACATTTCATTGAATCTTCATTTCAAAATAGGAAAACTTTCAGACTGCCTAAGTGTAAAACTTTTGTTAAAACCAGTATGATCTGCAACAAATATTTCATCACTTTCTTATGTAGAAAACTGATAAATATTGCTTTAATTGTGGATAAATTATTTCCAGATCTCTCCCCAAAGTTCTAAGTAGGATGCAGACTTTGCTTTGAATTAACACTTGTTTTCCTTTCTGGTAGGCAAAGATGATCATGATGTTTTCCATTCAGTAAGCAAAATAGAGATAACAAAGTCAGGAACATTTATAGGACAAGAAGATAAGCTCTCTGTAAGTATCTTCTGCAAATACAGGAAAAAATATTTATAGAGCAGCACTAACATGAAAGAGGGCATACAAGGGTTAAAATAAAAAGGTTTTAACCATGATGGAGTGCAGGGAATAAAAGTCCAGTTTAATATAAAACCTGAACATTGGTAACTGACATTTATTGCAGAATTGAAAATAACTAATTCGCTTTCCTACTAAGAGTTTAGTTAGATTGTTTCTCTCATTTTTGAATCCATTGCATTTTGGTGACACCACATTAGGCCTAAAGACTGTTGAAGACTAATTCTGTTACAGGTTTTTTTCAGAAGCAATGTCAGATGAAGGCACAGTCATCTTCCCTTGACTTTACTACGTTTGACCCCATAAAGGATGTACACTTGGCTGTGCTAGAACTACTGTTGGCACAGTCTATGAACTAGGCAGGAGAAGATGATCTACATAACAGGCTTTTAAGTCAACTCTGTTTTCCCATTAAGCTGAGATGTCAGCACAATTGAGGTATAGTTTAATTCCAGAAGCAAGGCTTCACTTCCAACAGAGACCAAATTTCCTGAAAGAACAGCCTACTGAATGGATTGTCAGTAATGACATGGAAAACTTCAAAAGGGAAATGTACATTAATCTAACCTTGGAACAGTTAGCCAACCCAACAGATGGGAAAAGATACAGAGCTCTGTGATATGAGTCCAAAGATAAAAATGCTTGGAAAAGATGGAAGGCTGGGAAAAAATAAAAGGTTTAGTGTTTTGCTGCTTGTTTGTTAAGATTTAGTAAACTAACTTCTGTGAGACAAAACATACACATTTTTAAAATAAAATATTTCCATAAATTCTGGAAGTTTCACATTTTAGTTCTAAACATATTTACTTTTACTGTGCTGAGCAGATTTGTGTACAGCCCTGGAGAGCTGCATTGATATAAAGCTAATAACTTGCAGTCACATCTGCTGAATCAAGACCTCAATAGTGAGGTATTAGCCTGGGTTACCAAAGTTGCTCAGATTCAGAAAGATATTCCCAAAAAAGAGTAATGGATTAGTAATAAAGAGGCTCACACATTGCATTCAAGCTACTGTGTGCATTTTTCACCTTTACTCAAAGGCAGGATATCACCCACCTTCTTGTATTTTCACTATGTGAAATGTTACTGGTTGTTGTCTGTGTCTCCACAGCCAGAGTCTAGACAACTACTGGATGAACTGGGTCCAAATGGGAAAGGAAGAACTACCTTCATAGAACAACTGCTCAGTGAAGTAAGTTATTCCTTGCTGAAGTTTCCCTTTTCAACTCTTTGACCATTTACTGAGTGAATATTAGCCTGGTGTGCAACTTCAGCTTTATGCCTAAGAGACAACAACCTTGCAATACAAATCTTCAGACTGAAGGAGCATTTTAGAGGAGATGCAATCTATTTTACATTTATGTATGTTCCCCCCAGATTTCTCTGAGTTTGTCAAGGCTAAACAGAAAGAAAAATTTATTAGTTTTATAGTTTAGGGTCATCTGTATAGCAAAAGCAAGCATAACCTCTTAAGTTTTTGCTGTGTGGTGCACCCTGACTGTGGGATCTAATTTGACTACTGTTATGTACATTACTCTGGCTTTGAGTTAGGGCATGACAAACATTTTCAGAAGAAACATGAAGAAGCAAAAAACCACACTTTGAACATTTCTCTGTCTTGGGCATAAAGCCCATTTGCCATCTTGAATTAGCATAATATTAAAGTGAGGTGGAAGTTGAAGAATCTCTGTGGTTTTTAACAGCTCACCTTCCCTCTGCTGTGCATTCTAGGGAGCTGACCCAAACTGCATCAGTGAGGAGGATCGACCTGCTCTCACAGTTGCTGTCCTTAACAAGCACTCAAAAGCAATCCCCCTCCTTGTGCAAAAAGGTGCTGACATAGACCAGCAGTCAGGACTGTGAGTGAGCACTGATTCTCTGCCTTGGGTCTTTTGAAGTTTTACCAAAAAAAAGCACACATGCTCCAATTTTAGAACTAACCGTCCACCCCTCCTTTGATACAAATCTGTAGTTGAGGAGCTCCTTTCAAATACAGTATCCAGTCCTTCTTTCAGTTGCCAGCTTTGAAGAATTCTTGTAACTTCTGTTAAAAAAGCTGCTGTTCTATTCAGTTCTTTCCCCCATCCACTTGATATGATAACCCTCACTAAAGCTTCCCACATTTCTAGTGTATTCTGTATCCTCCTATTAACTTTCTTTAGTTTTATTTGCTAAGACACGTACCAGGACAGTTTCCTTGGGTAACAAGTCCACTGCTCTTTCCTCCTGTGCAGGCACAACAACACAGCTCTCCATGAGGCAGTTCTGCTTGGACTGGAGGGAGAGGAGTGCATCCGAGTCCTGTTACGGTACGTACTGTAGCTGGGCCTCCAGCTCAGCTGCAGGCTACCAGAACTAAGGCTCAGTGGCCTTATCATACAGCTGTGTCCCTGCAGCAAGAAGCACCCAGAAATTCTGGTTACTCTGCATCAACATTTACCTATAAGCCTCTTCACTAAGTTCAGTAACTTGCAATGAATTTCAGCAGTTTAAACCAATTTGTTCTTTATTTACAGCTGCAATGCAAGCATACAAAAGAAGAATGCAGAAGGGCAATCGGCATACGATCTGGCTGTTACAACTGGAAATAATGAGGTTATTTCATTGTTTCAAGTAAGGTTGGACAGAGAACATTGGGCAAACTTATGAAACTCAGAAATAGTGGTCTCATCACTGTGTTATTACAACCACCTTTTTCCCAAAATAGAGCTGGAGGTTCTTTGACTTTGGGAGCACCTAATGATGTGTGTTCAGTTCTGTCTGCAAAACCCACACCCCAGTATGATTAGCTTGGGCCCTGTAACAGTGAAATATTTTCTCCAAGATTCCCCCATTCCTTTACAGCAGTTCAGAGCACAAAATTCCTCACTGACTGTACTCTGTTTTGCAAATTGATTTTCCTTTTCTAACCTGTGCAAGGAAAGGGACAAACCAAACCGTCCCAGGCACAAATAAATTTTCCTGTCTTTGAAATGTCTTTAATGCCTGACAAATGCTGCTTTAGAAAGTTTGACACTTGACCAACAGCACTGCAGGCTCTTATTGATGAGCTTTTTTTCCCTTTTGATGTTAAAACTGCTTTCAGTGCAGCCCACTGCAATTAAGGGCAGATTCTTGTCCTTCAGAAAATCGAGTAAAACTACATTGCTGTTCTGCCTTCAACTTTTATCTATAAATGCATCAACACAAGGCAGCAGCCAACTACAAAAAGAAGTTTAGAACAATATCAGGCACACTAAGATTTGGTATAGTTCAATGTTATAAGTCACAATCCTAAATCCCTGAAGGATTTTTAAAAATCCTTTATCTTTTTGTGTCCCAAAATATCCAAAAGCATTGGTATATTCAGTACAAAAATGGAAACACCTGCCAATTCTTGCCATAAATACAGGTTTTAGCACCAAAGCTACCGGTATCTCTACAATACAGCAATATCTCTAAATTGCTGGGTTTAAAAAAAAAATAATAACAGAACAAGTAAACCCACAAGCAGTAATCCTTAATAAAACCAACAGGAAAGAGAATCCCTTCAGAAAAAGATTATGTATACAATGCATCAAAGCCCAAGTACTTCCCAAACAGATTCAAGTGAGTGGAGCAGAATTCAGTCTGCTTCTCAGAGAACTGCCAGTCTGGAAGCAGTCTTGGGAAACACAGCCAGTCAGTCACAATGACAGTGCCACAGTACATGTACAAGACAGACGTCACCAGCAAGTGTGAAGGTGCAGCAGTCTAGGCCAGATTCTTTATTTTACAGCGTGTGCTCTTGGCTGCATCTTCAACCTCGGTCATCTTCTGAGAAATCTCTTTTTTCTGCAAAAAGTAAAAATAGTATGTTACTGCCTACCACTAAATTGAGTATCTTTGAGCTTCAAGGGGAGATCAGGTTACATCTCAGATAAAGCAGAGGCTGAGCATTAAGAAAGGGCACATCATCTGATCCAGCCTTAGTCTGGAAGCAACAAAGCACTTCGGCAGCACTGTGGCAAGGAAAGAGGGTGCTAAACAATCCCAAGAGCAGAAACTAAGTAACTCTTCCAGCATCACTGCCAGTTGGAGGCACATCCCTGTCTACGTACAATTGCCTTTACTATCCGCATTTTGTCCAGCTTCAGGAACTCCTGTAGTGTCAGGTTAGCAGGCTCTTTCTTAAGGGAAAGAAAACCACAGCCCGCAGAGTGCTTTTTGTGTTCCTCCCTGAAAAGAGAGCAAAAAAAAAAGAGAAAATAAAAGAGAAAATAGCAGCTCACAAGCCACACGCAGCTGTTCTGCCCTGCCGAGCGCCTCGGCCGCGGAGCCGATCGGGGAGGGGACCGGGGCAACCACCCCGAACTCACAGGGGATCGTCGTCGGGCTCCCAGCCCTCCAGCTCCTTGAGGCAGAAGAAGCACTGCGCCACGTCGGGGCTGTTCTCGCTGGGGCAGTGCACGAAACCCGCCGCCGCCATCTGCGGGCACAGCAAGGCCGGGAAGGGCCCGTCAGCGCCCGGCTGGCCCCGCTCCCGCCCCCCCGGCCCTCCCGGCCCCGGGCTCACCCGCTCGGGCGTGCAGGCGCAGCCCTCGGTGAAGGGCCAGCTTTGGAAGGTGGCGACCCGCGCCGAGACGAGGTAGAGGCGCCACTCCTCGGGCAGCGCGGCCGGCCCGCCCTGCGCCATCATCCCCTTCGGCCCGTTCGAACAACGGCGGGGCGCGGGGCACGGCGGGAGCGGGGCGGGACCGCCCGCCCTACACAGACACTTGGACAGACAGACACACACACACACACCCCGCCGCGCCGCCCGGGGGCTGGCACCGTCAGCCACCGACAGAAAGGAGGCTTTGGTTTGTTGGTAGTGGGGTTTTGTTGTTTGTTTTTTTTGTTTTGTTTGTTTTTTTAATTACACTCTGAGGAAGCTGCCGTGGGTGCCTGTGCTGACAGAGCTGGTAGAGAAGCACGACAGGTTTGTTCTCTGCCACGGTCGCGCCCCTCCGTGGCAGGGGGTGCTGGTTCCTGCTCCCCTTCCACACCCCCGGGCGGCGGGAGCGGCTCCGCTCGCTGTGCCTGCCTGGATGGCAGCGCCTGTCCCCAAGAGAAGGCGGCACCCAGCCCGCCGCCCCGCTGGGTTTGCAGGGAAGGCCTGGCTGCTGATCCGCCGCAGCAGAGGGGACTCGGATTCCTGCGCCGGCTGAGGCAGCAGGCAGTGTCTGCTCAGAGCGTCGCTTCCAGGAGGAACGCAAGGGCTAGAGGGAAGTAGCCCTGCGGACCAGGTTGCTTCCCGGGGCAAGCCGATGTGAGCAAAGGTGCCAGAGACAAGGAATAATGATGGCTTAGCTCAGTCACTCACTAAGAGCTTATCATCACAAGCAGGCAGGTCTGCAAAGCAGCACATCTCTAGGTGGCAGTGAATGGGCCAAGCAGACCTTTGTTTCATGCACCAGTATGGATCTGAAACGTGAAGGGAAGCATTTGACGCGTTTACAACATCTCTCAGGAAAGCGACTTCTCTTTCAAAGTAAACTGCAAAGTATTGCTTCTGTGAAATTAAGGACTACTATGCAGAACGATCTGAGTATTTACCCACCTCAGCTAGAGCAGATGAACAGGTATCATATGGATACTACAGCAGGCTGCTTCCTGGTTGTGAAGTATCAAAGTTCAGACAAGCCCAGGGAAACGCTTGGGCTTTGCTGCCCTTTTGAGAACAGGTGAAGTTCCACCTTTATTCTCCAGGGAAACTTTGTTATGTTAAACTGAGCTGTGTTTGGCGACTCTAATCGCTGCTAGGGAAGCATGGAGTAATGGTGTCATAAAGCAGGGTGGATGCTGGCTCTTTAATCTCACCTACCATGACCGATCACCCTGGTTTCCCAGGCACAAAGAGGGAAGCAGAGTGCTAAGAGCACATAGCTTGTCAGTTTGTTTCATCATGTGGCTTGGAAGAGACCCATCCATTGGAGAGAAAGCCATGGCCATTCAAGTAGTAGCCTTAAGCTGCTAAGCTTAAGAAACATTTAAATTTCTCATTTTTCAACATTATGGGGAGGAAACGGTATCTTAAGTGGATGCTGAAAGCGGCCCCTGTGCAGCCATAAAATAGAGCTGCAGCAGCTGTTTTATAGCTACTTCAAAGACTGCCAAATTATGACACTGACCTAGTGAAGACAAGTAGAGCTCCCTACTCTACCAGCCGCTATCAGATTGCATACATAACTTCACACAGTGGTTTGCTGGGATCTCTTTGCAAGTCAGGAAGGTCTTGGGTCAGGACTGTTCACCTTCACCCAGACCATCACTGAAGTGATGCTTGACTCAGCCACACCTGTACCCACCATAGCCATTAGGATCATCAGAGGAGGTGTAGTAAGCAATTCAAAGGCACACCACATTTTCACAGGCAGCATTAATGAACAGGGTGTATAGTTTACAAAAGCACAGAAGATAACACCAAGAGATCAAAACTTAAGCTTACAGTCCTGTGAGTGTGCAATATAGTAAATATGGCTGTTAGCTAGCTAATTTTCCTAGAAATATGGGCAAATTAGCAAGAACAAGCAAAATAGCAATATTTATCTCCATTCCCTGTAAGCTTTATTGAGCTCCTTCTTACCAGTCTTCCTGAAGAACAAAAACAGCTGAGGTGCAAAAGCTGAAAGGCATATAATCACTTCACTGCCTTTGAGGATCTGGGAGTAAATTAAGTACCTGGATAAAACAAGCTGTCTGCATCACAGCAGGTATCCCAGGGCTATTATAATACCCTCTTCACTTGGCATTCTCCCTCTGAGGGACAAAGCCACAGAGACATAAGCAAAGAGCAGGACGGTCCTCGAAATCTTTGTGGTCACCTTTGAGAACATGATGCAGAACTGGCCAACTTCTCCAGACTCTTATACCTCCCCATTCTGACTGGAAAGGAACAGCCTGCTAAGGCCTGCATGTGTGTGGCTTCTGTGTGGGCATCCAGTAGGCAAACAAGGAGTCTCTTTCCTTGGTCAGCTGCCCAAACACCCTCTATCGGCCATACTTGAGTTTGCTAGTTTTCAATGAAATATGATGGAGAGACAGGTTAACAAACAGTATGACTTCAGGTTGGATTTTCCAAGGGAAGGGCTTTAATTCCATTCATAAAGACAGGTAGTTTTTTTTCTTTCCAAGTACGGCTAACTTGTAACATCAAAAATTTTCACATAGTCAGAGCTTGCAGAAATGTGCATGGATATTAGGGCACACAACCCTCAGATGGCCTGCTTTTCCCTCCCACTATCACTCTTTTTGTGTTGGTAATGATGTACATTTACTACATAAAAATACTTTGTGTCCCTTTCTCTTCAGTTCCAAAATGAAGACTCTATTAAGGCAACTTCTATAGCCAGGTAATCAACAGGTACACACAGTGGTTTAAGAACAAAGAAGTCACATTTGGTATGTAGTTCTCTGTGGGCTTGATGTGAAAGGACCATCACAGTGGATGTGATCCAAAGTTAAAACACACAGACTGACCTTTGGTTAGTGCAGCTTTCTGTTCATGTGCAGTGAAAGTCAGGGAGAGAGAAGCCACTAAACTGTGTAAAAGGAGAGGAGTCCACTACCAGAACCATTTGGGGTTTGTATTTTCTTTAGTTCTTGGTTATTTCTA
Source organism: Campylorhamphus procurvoides (assembly GCA_013396655.1). Lineage (NCBI taxonomy): Eukaryota > Metazoa > Chordata > Aves > Passeriformes > Dendrocolaptidae > Campylorhamphus > Campylorhamphus procurvoides. The sequence goes on from WBMV01000138.1 coordinate 96,490, forward strand.
TTTATTCTTTGCTCTCCTCTTTACTTACATTTAGAACCATGAAATGACAGCCTACATGCTTCCAAGAACTGGATTTGGCCCACTTCTACTCTCTCCTACCTCCAAGGTGCAAACAGATTGCTTCTACAAATCAGAGCCTGCATTTCAAACATCAGTAGTGACTTTTGTTCTGAATTTCTTCTATCCAGAGTGCCTGTAGCAGGAGGAGGTGGATGCTGAAGCCCAAAAGGTTGGCTCTGTGGTTAGAGGGGTTAGGAGCTGATCTGCAGCACCAACAACGGCAGAGGTTGTAGGATTTCAAAGGGCTGATTCAAAGGTATGGTGTCCTGTCTTGCCTAGATACAAACCCACTTGACACCTTGTTCCTGAACACAAAATGCTGTGCACTACAAGAGCTTCACACTGAGCACAAGGTCAACAAGGGGAAAGGAAGGCAGCAAAGAAGCAGAAGAAAGGTCATGTCTCCTCTGAGCCTTGTATTTGGGATCACATGAATTCACACACTCTTCACTATTCCTAAAACACGGTTCCAGTACTACTGTTCTGGCACATGTAGAACTTTCATAAAATTAGTGGCCAGCTATGTGCACCAATACATTGTTTCTCTTCACAGATTCAAGACATGGTTCCTAGGAAAGCAATCAAATCACAGAAACACTGAATGGTTTAAGTTTAGGTAGTCATAAAAAAAACAGAAATTAAAAACCTGCAGCATTTTTTTGACAGGTTTCAAAATTTGAAATCCATGGGACCCCTCTGAAGTGACAAAGATTTTTTTCTTGTTTGTCAATGAGGCGCTTCAAAGTAACAGTGCCAGGAAAATTTCACATAAAGAATTTCAGTCTTCCAGTGGTTTCAGTGTATTGCAGCTGGTATTTCTAGGCCTCCCGTTGGAGCACAGGAATCAATACTCTTGTATTGCAGTTTCAGCACACAGCATAGCACTGCTGAAATCCAAAGTCCTAGGGATAAACACAGCGGTGTGTTCCAGCTCTCATGTGACAGCCAACATCCTCCACTGAAAGTTGTGGTCGGTTTCTTTGACAGATTGGGCTTTTCAGAGATGCCCAGACAGCTCTGACAGATTAGCGCCGCAGCCGGAGAAAGAATGCATGCTTACACTCCTTGCTGTCCAAGGGGTAATACTTGTCATAAAAGTCCAATATGTATTCCTCAGTCTTAAATCCAAATTTCTGGTAGAGCAGCATCGCAGGATTGCTTGCAGAGACGTGAAGAGTTACGTCCTTGCCCATGCAGGTCTGCCAAGGGAGGAGGGGAAGAAAAAAGAAGATATCATAGCAAGAGAACAAGACAGCCTCTGGGGGAATGCGGAGGTGAGGAGACTGATCAGTTCAGATATTCAAGTTACTGAGGAAATGTGAGAAAAAGTGCAGGCCCCGACACAGAAATTACCACACATAGCAACAGCAAAGGCAAAGGGAACGCTGACGTTCCTGAAAGCCTTTGTTTCTGGGAAACATGGGACTCTAACAATGAAAGCAGGTTTGGGATTATAATTTGTCATCTTTCCATTGTCAATTACTAAATTAATTGTTAATTAAAAATAATCTCGGTGTACAGCGCTGATCTCAGATACTTAACAATGGCCTAAAGACAAAACATGCCAGAGGATTTGGAGCCTGTACTCCTCCCTGTCAGCAAACAGAGCTGAGCACTCTGTGACCACTGGAGAAGCCCCAGGGCACCTCTGGTCTGTAGCACTGGAATTCCTGTATATCCCACCCAGCTCCTCTCCCATCCTTCAGGGCACAGCACTCCCACCTACTAAGAAGGCAGGAATTCAATTCAGACAGCAAATAGCATGGCTGAAGTTACCGTAAAGATTCCAAATTATTCTAACCAGCACCACTGATAAAGATGTTGAAGTAATTTTTTTATGCTTTCACCAAGTGTTTAAATAGCATTCTATGTATATTGAATGTGTTGTAACTCTAACTGGGAACAGTAAAATCCTTTAAAAAATCTCCATAACAGAATATTCAAAGGTAAAGCCCTTACAGGGGATTTAAGGGGGGAAGGAAAAAAAAAAATTGGAGCTGTGTTGGGGGAAATGGAAGTTTTAATGAGACCATTAAGAAAATGACATTTGGTCCTCTGGGCCAGATGCATTAGAGGGTAACTTCTGATAGCAAACCAGTCACCACCATTTGTATCAAAACATTTCCTGTTAACTTATGCTGTTCTAAGAATTCGCCCCCAACCTCAGCACGCTGATCCAAAAGTCAGGGAATTACTCTTAATCCAAACAGCGTATGGAAGTGTCTCTACCTATAGAGAGTAGACCCCAAACCCAAGCAGGCTGCAAAGCAGCACCTACAATCTGGCAATTAAGAAACAGAAGGTCACAACCACCACTTACTCATCTACATGACTAAATGCCTTCTTACCACTGACAAAAAGTCAGCAATGGAAAAATAAATCTAACGTGAGCCAAACATACAGTGCTGATCTCTCATTGCTAGTGAGCCTAGTCAGCCTCAAATCTGCTTGGCTTTCCCTCAACATGGTAATTTTATGCTAGTCTACCTGCAAGCAGGATTAGGTTAATTGGCTCCCTACAAAAGAGGTGTGCAGATTTTCTACAGCTGACTTGCCAATGCAGCCCAGTTCTGCTGGAGAGACAGTTTCCCAGCGTCCACCTGCTGGATCCCTGCAAGCCTTCGTGCATTGGTCACACCTGTTCTCACTGGGTGTTGACATCTCACATCAAGAGACTACAGCTGAGGGCAATTTACTTCAACACTTCACCCAGAGATGCTTGCAAAATGCAAGGAGTGAATTTGAAGTATCTTGGTTAGTGTCAACACATAGAGAAAAGAGGTGAACGCTGCAGAGAGCTGTGCAGGTAGAAGAGTTACCCTCAGATGGCTCAGATGAACTACCCTCAGTGAAAACTGCTTTTCCAAAGCATAGATCACTAAGGCTCTGCCAGCACTCCCTACCTTTCTTAAGCCAAAGAAATAAGAGAAAAAACATTTTCAATGCTGAGTTTTTGTTAGTGCAGCTCATCTTGTCTAAAACAAGTTAAGAAACGTTTCCCGTCAGCAGCTCTGTCAAGAGAGTTCAGGGAGCGGTAAAACTGGGGGTCCTGAAGAGGCACAGTTGGGTTATGAAAAGGATGTATATCCACATCTTTACTCAAAATTAAGCTGGCTTTCCTGCAGTTTAATTCAAGAAAGTAAATGGAATTAAGGCCACTTGAATAGCAGTGCTGATTCAGAGATTTAATGAAGTTTAACTATTTTAATACCACCCATTTAGTTAGCTCAGATTAATTTTCCACAGTGTTCCTGTGGAAGAAGGCCTAGTGCAAGCTAGTTTGAACAAAGTGAAGGAAGTTGCAAACATTCTTTATTTTCAACTCAGCTGTATTTGAACCAGAGTATTAAAAGTGAAAGTGAATGATTAAGATCAGTAAGTGATTTAATACAACAGTCCTGGTCATGGAATAAATCTCCAAGTGTAGCCAAGAAAACTGCAATAGATTCTAACTGAAGCTCCCCACTATTATCTCATTTTCTCCTTTAAGCCCCGCATTTACAATATTACTTTACATGAACTATGGACCGCTGAAGAACACAAAGTTAATCCCAAGACAACTGAAGTGTACAGCATCTTGCTAATTCTGAGGAGCTGACCAGTATCGTTGTTCTTCTAAATACATTTTAGATTCTGCTTTGAAAGTTATTTTCCCCCATAAGTATTTACACTGGCTGCTGATAATCTGTGTGGGAGTGTAAGCAGAGAAAGGGCAAGATGAAAGAGCCAGAAGGGAAGAACACAACACTACTTACTCTCTAATGTTTGTATGTGTGCACAAGAAAGAAGGCAGAGCTAGTTCTTTGGCAGAGTCATGGGACTATTTCATTACCTGAATAAGATGGTAAATCATGAAGGTTGCTATCCCAGCTCTTCTCCACTCAGGGTGAACTAACAGAAAAGAGATGTAAGCTTCATTGTACTTTACATCTGGCACCATAAATCCAAAGGCAATAATAACTTTCTTGTAAAGGACGACAACACTGAAGTCTGGATACTGCAGGCATTCTGACAAATCAATTCCTATGGAGAAACAGAAACAGCCATTGAAAACATTGCAGACCAAAAGAGAAGTGTCATACTTGCACAGAAATTCAGGGGCTTAAGGATTTTTAGAAACACTCACTTGATTCCTTCCTTTTACCTTTTTTTTTCAAAGTTCTGATATAAAGAGATCACAGAATCATAGAATGGTTGGGGTTTGGAAGGGACCTCTAGAGACCACCTGGTCTAAGGCTCCTGCTAGAGCAGTCTCCACTACTACAAATTATGTAGTCATATTTCCTGCATTTTGGGAAATCACAGGGGTCAGGACACCCAGAGGATGAACCCAGGGGATGAACCTTGCCTTGGACAAACGCCTGACCATGGTGTCTCCCCTGCCAGGTAAGTATGTAATGTAAAAGGAGATGATTCGACAAAACACAGAGACAAAATAAGACCTGTTTACTAGCGGTGAATGGAGAAAGTAAAGCTAATTTCCTTGCAAATGATTCTAGATGAAACTAAAACTTAAAACTCAACCCTCTTTGGACACAGTACGTATGAAACTCGGCTTCAGCTTTGGTAGCATTACCTGACTATGGTTCCTATCTCTTTTCTCTGCCTTGAGCTCCTGCTTCGTCTTCTTGTGCATACTCAGCTGCTCATGGAGCTGCCCTGTGAACCTGACCACAGTTTTCAAGGCTACCAAAACACACACCTTTAGCATGCAAGTTCTCTAATCTGAGGCATGAAGCAGCCTCTCAGGGAGTGGTGCTTCTGTGAGTCACAGGCTGGACACAAACACCTGGGGCTGGTAACTTCTGAGTGGAGTTTGTTACCTTGCCTAAACACACTGCTGCTGCACTCCTAGAGCATCCACATAGCATGTTAGCATCAAGCACTGCAGTTCAAGGCTCTGAAGACTGACTGCTTGGTAATTTGAGTGGACAGACCCTAAATGAGATGCAAGACATAGTGGAGATGTGCCAGAAGTGTTTCAGCCTCAGGTTGACAACTGCAAATGTATTTGGAATGTGAGATAACAAAATAGCAAACTATGTTTTCCAGTAATCACTCTTGATGATACACAAGACTTTAGAAGGCACCAGGCACAAGTAACTGGGTGAATTATTGTCTTGCTTGATAGTAAGATGGGTGGAGCAAGATGTGGGAGGAACTGAGTGGCAATAGGGAACTGTTAATTATTTCAAAGCTGCAATTGCCTGTGGAGTGCCTTCAGCATGTCTGTACAGGAACACTTATGTTGCCCCAAGCACTGATGTCTATGAAATGGTGCCATCTCCTCAGCACGCAGTTATTCCCGTAGGAAGATGCTTAGCTCAGGATGGTTTACCCCTTGTCTGCTCAAAAGATGTTTCCCATTAGGGCACAAAGGCACATGATACTGTGAGAGACAACATGGGGGAATCTTGCTTCACATTAGCTTGTTTGTCATTACAACCTGCAGCCTTCTTCCTGCCTTGTGAGAAGCAAGAAGAGCTCTAAAAGGAAGGATTTGGAGGAGTCGAACTAAGGCCTGGGCTCATCCCATATGATAAAGTGCCTAGATCTTAAGAATTCAGTCAATGAGAGCATCACTATTAGGAGGCAATTTAGCACAGCCAAGATGTTATTCACTGATGATCCTCCAAGCCCACATGCTCCAGATGCCTAAACTTAGGCAGATTTACAGCTGTGTGTCTAAACAACAGTGCTAGTTTAATGATGCTCACCTAGCTTCATATGCCTACCCAGCCCCCAGGTTGTACCAGCCCATTGGAAAGCTAAACCCTTTGCATCCACAAAGACACTGGGCTTTACCTCCTGAGGCATCAACTCCTAACTTACCTCTCCTGCTAAAACAGAACGAGGGTGCAATAATCATATCCCAACCTCAGAAATTTTTCACTATGGAAGAGATTTTGATTTCTGTGTGGAGACTGATGGGAGTGTCAGCTTTCAGATTTAGTGATGAACAGTTCACAGTCAAGTGGAACACACCTACACTCATCTTAAATAAAACAGGGTGAGTCCTTCTGAAGAACTTAAAGAAGGTGCAATGCAACTTGTACAGAACTTCAAATGCATTATCAGGAGAAGAGAGATTCAGCCTCTGTTGGGAATGCAAGTGTTTCTCATGAGCTCTGAAATAGCTTGTAAAAGGAAAGGTGTGCTAGGCTATTTCCCCCTGAATTGTACAGTTTGAACAATGAGTAGCACAAAGAGCTCAGATCATGACTGCAGTATACGAGCACTGCTGAACTATAAACCCTGCAAATCAAAACATAAACAGTTACTTGGAATAAAGGTGTGTGCTGTTGGTACTGGGCTTTTCTAAAATAGTCTGCTGCATTGTTTGCTGATCAGAATCTGATCCATGCAGTAGATGAACATCCCTATTTCAGAAGAATTAAAGACTGCAGCCTCATAACTGCCCCCAGAAAGGGCAGAGTCTACAGTTCAAGAAACAACACATAAGAATTCAAACCCAGTACATACTGAGGGGTGAAGAAATAAAGGACATCACAGTTGTAAATGAAATTCACAGAATCACCGAATATCCTGAGTTGGAAGAGACCCACAAGGACCATCAAGCCCAACTTCTGGCCCTGCACAGGACAACCCCAAGAATCACCACATGTGCCTGAGAGCATTGTTCAAATGCTTCTTGAACTCAGACAGGCTTGGTGCTATGATCACTTCCCTGGGGAGCTTCTTCCAACACCCAGCCACCCTCGGGGTGAAGAACCTTTTCCTAAGATCCAACATAAGCCTCCCCAGATGCAGCTTCATGCTGTTCCCTTGGGTCCTGTCACTGGTCACCAGAGAGAGGTTTGCCCCACTCTGGTTTCCCCTTGTGAGAAAGCTGTAGACCATGATGAGGTCTCTCCTCAGTCTTCTCTTCTCCAGGCTGAACAAACCAAGTGACCTCAGCCACTCCTCATATGGCTTCCCAACTTTCATTCCAACTTATCTAGTTCATTGCTGCTAGGAAGAAACCTTTCCACAAAGCTAAGAATGGTAAAACAGTATACTTCAGCCTTTGATTTGTTTCACTGAGAAAACTTGGATGCTTAAATTTAGTTAACTACTAACCTACTAGAATTCTTCTATTGGCACCTATTTCTGTAAGTGTTGTGTTAATTGGGGCCTAATTGCCCAGTTCTGTCTGATCTACATGACACAAAGACACCAAACCCAGGTATCCATCTCAACTGCATTCCTGTGACATCAGATAATGGTATTCTGAGAACTGAGCCAGACACCAATAGAAGAAAAATCTGGTCCAAGAATGTTTTTCTCTGAACAAAACCACTTTCTGCTTAGAAAACAAAGCACTTGAGGAATCTTAACAGGTCAGAAGAATTCATGGCACATGGAGTTTATAGTGGGGATGTGATTAGGACGAACATAGCAGTAATCAATGGGTGCTTCTGACTCAGCCTTCCAGTTGAGATCATTCCTGTGGGGATATGCCTGGATTTCTGCCAGCAGCCTGAGTTTTGGGGGCTTTGTCTCATAATCACGCCTGCCAGGAACATGAAAAGCAAACACAAAAAGCAAGTGAGCAACAGTAACTGCAACTGCAGCTGAATAGGTACTGCCCAAGAAATATTTTCTGACATGCTCCATTTCAAAAAAAAGAACAGCCTTCCATTTGTGTGGGAAACTAGCATTCAGCTCAGGAAAAATACCCTTGTGTCAGAGGCCAGGACACTTCCCAGATGCACAGCATGGCCAGCCAGCCTCTCCTTACAGCAGGAGCAAGGAGATCATGGTTCTACTCAGCTAAATAAAACACTATCCTTTCAGGGTTATCATAGGGTTACTGGGTTGTACTTTGAGAAGGAACGAGGCACAATGCCCAGGAAAGGTGTCCTCTTCGTGGGCTGTCAGTGCAGAACCAAGAGCAAATTCAACCTCTGATCATCTGTACCTGATGTAAGGTTTCAGGACACGGGATGTGTAAGGGCTGACAATACTGTGGTCTGTCAGCAGGTCTTCTGAGCCTACCAGTCGATACAGAAACTTTGTTGTCTGCTGTCGATATCCCTTCATGGCAGGCAGCACTGTCTGTATGTACAGAAAAATGCAGAACATTTCAGGAAGATTAGTCCATGATTTAACACAGGGGAATCCTATCAATGGATGGAGAATAAGGGCCTTTCAATATGACAGGATGGACTGAACCACGATGGTCGCACCTCTGTGGACTCTGCTGTGCACTCTTAGATGTAGCGCCCAAACCTATGAACTGCCTTTATCACTCAGAAAAGCACTGCAAGTTATCTCCCTCCTACATACATCACAGAGCATCCACCTGCTTGGGTACTTCCAGGCCTCCACCATCAGCATTTGGGCAGGGCTGGAGAACAAATACATCAACATTTGTGGTGTTGATACTGGTAAGACAGCTGTACTGTATGAGCATGTCCCAAGAAGAAGGACAGCACTGGTGAGGACACAGCCCCAAGTCAAAATGAGCCTTCTTCACATAATCCTTTTCACTTTGGGACTCAGATAACCTCAATGTGACACTGCTGTCTGTAGCAAAAGCTTTAGAATAACCAGTGCCAAAAGCTCACGTAGATTTGGAAACACCCACCTGGTATCTGTCCAAGATCCTGAAGTCCTGGCTAGTAGTTCTGTATGTTGCTGGCCCTACTGGGGATCTGGAAACACCTCCTTCTTTGGCTCCATAAATCCCATCAACCAAGAGCAGTGCAGCGTTCACAACTTGGTCTAAGTCAAAGAGTGGCAGTCCTCTTTCTCTCTTGGCCTGCCTGACTAACAGCTTGCGCCTCAGCCTTCGGGCCTCTGGGGTCATGCTCACAGCATTGGGACAGGCTTCCAGTCTCTTCAGCAGCAGCTTTTCCTCATAGATGCTAACAGAGGTATGCTTGGGAGCTCTGGGTTTAGCATCCTTCTCCAGCTGTGGCTTCCTTTTGTCTCGTCCCCTCCCCTGCAATGATGTGTTTGACTCTTCAGGATCTTCACTGTCACCTTCCATCCGTTCTATTTTTTCTTCTTCACTTTCCACCTCTTGCTTGATCTGCTCAGCTGTCTTCACTTTTTTTCTACTTGCTATCATAGTGCCAGCGCCAGCTGTCCCACTGGGAGGGGGCACATACTCTATTCCTGGATCTATGACTCCATCTCCTTCCATTTCCTCATCATCTGTTGAGCAGATCAAAATAATCCAGGGGGAAAAAACATTTAAACATCAAAGCCCTATTTCCAAAAAGCTTGTCACAGGACTCTTCTGCTAGGGAAAAAAAATGTGGTTTTACCCCACGTACTTCATTTTCTATATACTTCTGGATCTCCTGATTTTGGACAAGGAGACACTGTAAGGAGTCCAATTTCAGGACACAGAATAAATCCTGTTCCCAAAGTGTCTTATAGTTTAGCATCTGAAAACAGAGCCCCTTCCTGAGCTGGAAGCTCATGCTCTTTGACAAATGTTAAGTTGCTGAAAATTCCTGAAAACTGGGAATCAAATGGTCAAAATGGTGAGCTGTATCTTCAGCTAGCATATCCTGGAGAAGTTCTGTTCCTCTGCAGAACCTGACTATTCTTTCTGCCAGCCGGAAGTGCTTTGGTCTGCCTCCTTAAGGAACTAACAGCATTCACTGTGTATCACAGCTTTATAATCTGACCCAAATTCAGCATCTTTAATCAGGATGTTCAAACTTATAAATCTACTGGGATATTAGCATAAGAATAAAATTTCTGCCATTAAAAACATTTGAGATGAAACTTGAGTTGGTATCTAACAGTGTAATCTGTGTTGCAGTGAAATGCTTATGCTGAGTGGTGCAGCAGTTGCTATGAGAAATTTACCCACTGTTTATTCAAGATCCCTCAGAAAACAATAATGGGAGTTTCTTCTGGCCTTAGAATACAACTATGGAAAACTGGTAATAAATACCACTATGGAAAACTGGTAATACAACTACGGAAAACTAGTCAATTCTCACGCTCCACTAAGACAAACAGAGTATTACCAGTTACTTTCCATTTTATCTTGAAAAGATCCTGCAGTTCATTGGGAGCATCTGCCTAGAGAACTACACGTGCTTCATTACTAAACAAAAAGCATGGTGCCTCTTACCATGAAACAGAGCCTGTGGTGGCATGACATCTGGGATGAGATCTGCTTCCGAGAGAAGGCTGGGAGTTGCTGAATGAGAGGCTGGAGTGCCAGGAGCAGAAAAGTCCAGTGATGGGGAAGGAGAAGGGCTTGTCAGAGGTGTGCGATCTGAGGAGCTCAAGGAGGAGAAGTCAATCACCTCTCCTTTCTCAAGGACAATATCAGGACGGCGGCATCGACTGGTGAATTTAACAGGAGTGGAGGAAGTACTCCGATCCAGGAAGCCGGCTGCCTCCTTCTGGGCTCTCCGAATATCCTTGGCTTCCTGAGTGCGAGATCTCTTCTCCTTCAGCTCCATGGCTGATTCAACCGGATTGCGGCTTACCCGCTTCCTGAGTCCTTCCACAGTAATGATAGGATCCAGGGGTGGCTTTGAAGCTGCTAAAGAAGTAGTTTGCTTATTCTAACAGACATGAGCGCCTGCAGTCATTGGATACATACTATACATCTGGGAAAACACACTGACTACAAATCCTAAAGGCTGTATTATCAGTATGTGCAAGAAATTCACTCTGAGATACACAGCATTAAGTCAACGCACAACTAAATTCTCATTAAAGCCCCAATCCTGTTCTTTACACAGAGGAGAAGTTCCATCTAGTGACAAAGGACTAAAGACATTCCCCAGGGTAAAGTAGAAAAGCTGAAAAAGAACAACCCAAAACACACTGCACAAACCTCAAAACCCTTTAAATCAGCACAATGCAAAAAGGTAATGAAATTTAACAGGCTTCTCACACTTCAGTATATACACCATAGTTCTCTTGAGTCAGTCCTTGCAGCAGAACAAAACTAAAATTGTCAATGCACAAACATATGGTTTTAACTAGACTTCTCCCATGACTTCCAGCTCTGGACCAGCTAGGAACCTATACACCACTGGGGACAGTTACCTTTTGCCTTTAGTGCAGACGCAGACAGCTTCTCTCCTTCAGGTTTCATTGTTGGGGGTTTGTTATGAACCAGTTTCCACCATCCTGGTTCTCCAAATTCCTGTGCCCCTGAACGGAAAAACAAGGGGCTCCCCACAGAGAGGCAGCCAGCAACTGTGCTCCACCATGTTGAGGTCTTTTTCCTATGGTGGGAGAGAGGAAAACAAGTGTTAGGTTCCCACTGACCAACTGTGCTGTCATCCTGGAGCCTCCTCCAAGACAGAAAGGGCAGAGTGCTTCTGCCACTGGCACTGATGCACACACACTGAACTACTTTTGAAGCACCATTTTGGCTACCTGGAAGCAGGGAGCTGCATTTAAACCTTTCAGTTTGCTGGGCAGGGTACTCTACTGGGTATCTGAGTACTTTTTTCTCCTTTAAGAACTGGTCCCAGGGCTAACTAAGATGTCACCTGGGGAAGAAGTGAGAAGAAATATTAAAGAATTGCCTCTGTAGCCAACACCTGAGGTACTCACTTGAACACTGGAGAATCTGGTTCATCGTGCAGTCTCAACTCATAGCTGCACAGGATCTCACTACTCCTTCTTGCCTTTGCACACCTCTGCTGGCAAAAACTTCCATACTCTGTCAAGGCTTGGCTGAGCAGGTATTCACTGTTGTCCAAGTGTTGCACTTACACACCTTGGGGTACTGAACTTCAAAGGTGGGGGATTAAACTCAGGTGCCCCAGCTCAAAGTCTGGAGTGTTACATTAAATCTGGATAAGCTGTACATTAATAAGCCAAGGAAGAAAAGCGTTGCACGCCTTGAACCGCTACATATATGATCCAGCTGTCCCTATTCCACCAGTGGCTTGTCTAGGCAAGTGGGGAGTCTGTCTGAGGCCAGCAATCACTCATCTGAACTTTAATCAGAGCAAGGAGTTCCCAGTCTCCAGGGCAAGTCTCAAAAGGCAGCAGCAAACCCTGGGAGGTGACAGTTCCCTTAATGAGGGACAGTGGCCCACCAGCTGCCCCCTGTCAGGGTCCCTGTGGTCTCTAGAGAGGACAAATGCCAACATTTCTGAGAACAGAGCAAGGAGGCACAGACAAGCAATGAAAGCAAAGTCAAAGAGCAAATCTGGTTAGGGAGAAAGACCAGATCTTTACAACAGAAAAATCCGTGCTGAAGAAAGGAAGCTGTCAGTCAAACCTACAACTTCGAAGGCTTGGTTGTTCCTTTCCTGGCTTCATAGCACATGCATGAACACTGATGCTTGGGTCTGACAGCTTCAGCATGCTCAGAAAAAACATGCCATTCACGCATACAGCAAAGGCTGCCCTTTACAAGACTGGTTCCTACTCTGACAGCTTCTTTACACACACACTGAAAAACGTTGCAGTGGTTTACCACACCTCCTATGTAAAAGTCATTTTATTAAGATCCAAAACAATCTAAAAGGTGAGGCTCAGTTCTTCTTGAAGAACTCTGTGCTTGCAAGCCTTATAGCCAAGTAATGTGGTACTTTGATGGGCCACATTTTTGCCCTTAAAGCCTCATGATACCAGAACTAGCCCATCCATTGTCACTATTCAGAAAAACTCAAAGGCTTCTCAGGTTCATGTGCTACCTAAAGGAAGATAAGAAATAATCCAAAATACATGCATTTGTATTGCTTTTGTGTGACATTTTTGGGGCTGCTTCTCCCCCACAAGAAAGGCTTATTCTTTCTCAAGAGTACCCCTCATGCCTATTTTCAGATTCTCAATATTAAATGCTCCAATTTTCTCACTAGTGAAGCTCAACAGAGATGTTGCCAGATTAATCAGGTTCTTGTCCATCTGTATAACAAGTTTTAATTCCTTTGGTTCACCAACCAGACCTTCAGGGAAACATCATGTCTTTACCTGTTCCCTAATAAGAAAGTCCAGTGTTTCTCAATAAAAGCACAAATATCTTCTTTCCATCTGAAGTACCCCTGACGGCCCGTTCCTTCCAGAGACAAATTGTACATTGCCAACATTACAACCTGGAACAGAAAATGTTGGAGACAAGTGAATCTTTTTGGTTTTCTCTGCTGAACTGTCCTCTCAACTGACACACACACACAAATCTTTGCTCCCTCATAAAAACTTATTTTTTCAGCATCTCATAGGCAACTTCTAAAATCCATCTTTTTGGTTTCATGCTGCCCATTCTTGTCTTTCTATTGTTAGATGCACATTTGCCCAGAGATTTCTCCATTCCAGGGGAATAACAAGCTGCCTGGTTATGAATGTTTATGGTGAGACACAAAAACTTTGCAGCTGTTGTATAAACGAATCACAGCACAACTGGAGTCTGAATGTAATGTAGGGAGATGGTCTTTCAAAAAAATGGTCACAAGTAATCCCAGTATCTAATCCATCAGGAATATAATTATCTAATCCATCAAAAATACACTTACTATTAAGTTCCAAACTGAACAGACTGTAAACTCTTCATAAAACTACAGATCTCCTAATTTTTCCAGGTATGCAAGAATCAAGTTTGTCTCCAGGTGATCACCATTAAACAGATGCTGTTTACACTTCATTCATGCACTTCACAACCAAATTCATTCTTACCTGTTACATACCTAAACTAAAGGGCAGGTGTGAAAACTTTTTCACCTCTTAAGTAAATCCCAGGTGACCAACTGCTAATTACATTTACTTAATTCATTTGGATACAACTAAAATCAGCTGGACTGGAATCATCTTTCAACAATCACACAGCCTAGGCTTGGTACTACTTTCAATAAGGACTTATACTTCACCCACAGAGGAGTCTAAAATGTGTTTTTCTTAGGGAAATGGGTCTCTTCACAGTGGACCTTAGCTTTCTGGGATACATTGCTGAGCATGTCAAAATGAGGAAATATGGACAGCTTTAATGTCCCCTGTATTCTATTTCTGCCTCACAACCCCTCTTAGTTTGGTAGCTATTTAGGATTTTGTGGTCTTTTTAATCATGTGGGACAGTGCCTCAGGACTTCAAACACAATTCTCTTTTCAACAGGCTAAAGATAAGGATCTGTTGAGGCCAGATACTCTGAAAAAGAATTCAGAAATCACTGTCCCCACTTTTCCCTGTTTCAGGTAAGTCAATTTGACCATTTCCCTCAATTCAACTTGTCCAGAAGCAGCAGCAGCTCTGGCTGCAGGAAGCCTATGGAGGCAGTCACCAGATAACTTTCTTTCTCACCCATTTTGATTTTGTCTAACCCTTCCCCATGCTACTCTGAAGAGACTGGGGCATAATGCTAGTAGCCTTTGCTGTCCAAATCAGTACCTTGGTGAAACTGCTGGTCTGCCAGCCACAAACTGCTACACCATTTTTTTTTCCCTGCACTGGCCACCATGTAGAAGTAATTACTGATGCTTTAAATTATCTTTTATGAGATAACACACCACTACTGTCCTAAAGGATGCAAACAGATGTCTCGCACATACTGCCCAATGCTCAGCATGAGGAAACACTGCTGAGCAACAGCTTCTGCCTGATCAAATGCATTTTGAGCACAGGCAGCTGGCACTGCCTGTCCCCCCAGCACGCTGCATGTGATGTGCATAAGTCACACTGGTCAGTACCCGGTCATTGCTGCATAATGCAGATTATTTTGATTGCTCAGGTATGCAAGTCATTGAAATAGAGAATTGCAGCAAAGGCTCTTGTTAGTGCATAGGCAGCCAGGTTTGTATTAAGGGAGCTGACAGGCTTTCTTGTTTCTATGTTGCCACCTCAGTCGGTTTACGTTTTCTTGTATACAAAAAAACTGCTCATGCCCAGCAGCCAAAATCTGCCTGAAGCCATAAATTCATGAGCAACATAAGGAGAAAAAAAAAAAGAAGGAAAATAAGGAGAGCAGTTTGTATAATTATTTTTCAACTTACCTGCCAAATGCTCAATTTCTCATATGCAGGCAATCCTTAGCTAATTAATTTCTGAAGTTCAGGCATATGCTTACCTATACCTGATCTTCCTTTTCTAGCTAGTACACACACAACAAACAACAATTTTATAAAGTCCCACAGTTGTTCTGCTGGCACAAACATTTTACTTACCTGTTGCCATGTTAATCTCAGACGTTCAAATTGTTCCTTCCCATCTTCTGAGCAATCAGAGCAAGTGAATCTGAAAAAGTTATCTCCTTTGAGGTAGCTGAGCTGTTCTCTCAGTTGACCTAGATTGAAAAGGCAAAAATCATTTTCTTGGTCCTTTTATAAGAAAAACTGCTACACAGGAAATTTTTATTTCCTCCAATATCAGGCAGAAAAAGTACTTTTTTGCCTTCTCCCCAGAATCCAAAGACCCAGGCCAGTTCCTAGGAAGGATTAGACCTTGCTGTCATGGAAGAACAGATTCATTTCACTGTTGCAGCAGCCAGTGGTAACCAACTGAAAAGCACAGGCATCAAAAAAGGGCATTCTACATAATGTCTGAATATAGGTAAAAAGCCAAGGATTTTCTTGTTTCTCATTCCTCCTTGCTTCCCTGGGATAACCTATAGACTTCAATAAGTAACTGTTTTCCCATCCTACTGGAAAAAAACCCCAAAACCCAACCAAACAAAAACACACAAAACAAACAAAAAAACCAAACAAAAAACCCAAACAAAACCAAAAAAAGCACACTGATGTTATAAAAGGTATACCACTGCAAAGGCTAGCAGTATACACATTCATTCTCTTCCATGTCATCTTTCCACTCACTGCTATGTGCCTTTATAGCTTTCTCTTTCCCTGTCTGCAAACTCGTACTGAAGTCAGATTCCTAGTCCCTGTGTCCAGCAGCCTCTAGGATGCACTAAAGTAAACACAACATGAAGCTTTAAGGTGTTTACTTCTATCAGGGAAACACCTTTTTTCTTGAGACTGAGAGCCAAAAGAATAGCCCAATATTATCAAGAAACACTTTTTCTTTTTGCAGTTGATGTATCAGATCCCAAATCAGCAAAGCACTTTAGGACAGTTTTGCTCTGTAAAGCTAAACCTGTGGAAAAGTTTGTCAAAACAAAAGCAATAGAATGACCTGTAAAACCTCACACATCCAAAGTTACAGGCTTTAATTCTGTGTTTCTGCAAAAGAGAAAAAAAAATTCATCATATGAATCAGGGCTTCTAAACTCATTCTGAGTTAAATTATACAAGTATGAAAAATTACAAACTACATCACAGGACAGGGAAACAGTTAAGCCTACAGTGTTTCTGAACATTCACACACAAAAGGTATTTCTCTGCAAGTATATCATCTCTTTTACTGTATAACAACAGCAGATCAAGCATTTTTAATACATGGATGCTCTGCTTCCACAGTGAATAGAAGAATTTAACTATTAAAGTTGCACCTAAGTCAGATGGGGGGAAAAAGTGATTATTTGTGTGCACATGTTGGCAATTTTCACAAGTGACAACTGAACTCCATATAACTGAGTGATTAGGAAAGAGCAGAGTATTTCCCTTTTACAGTTTGTTTACACTGCACATTTATACCTAGTTACTGCTCTTTAAATTTGTTCTACAGCAACTGGAGAGAGGAACACTTATGTAAAATAAAACACATAGAGTGTTAAACCAAGCGCTCCAACATAACTCATGCTACCTTTAACTCTACACTTTTTTTGCTTTTAATTAATACATTTCAAGTTAATAATTCCCTTGACTGAACAGTAACTTAATGCTGTTTTCATTACATTAACATCTAAACACTCATCAATATGCCTTGAGAGATTTCCACACTGTAATTTTTGGCAAATTCTAAGGCAGCAAAAAGGGCAGCCAGGATATATCTGGAGGGCAACAAAAAACCTCACAGAAAACGCAAATCAAACCCAACAAAAAAACCCACACCAAAACCATAAATAACCAGTGTTTAGCAATATCTGACTTTTGGATCTAATAATAGATCAGATAATCCAGAATTTAGTAAATCAAGTCATCTGTTACACTGCTAAGAGATTATATCTTATGTCAAGCACCAGAGCAGAGCAGAGGGATAAAGTCCTGCAGCTTGCTTCAAATGCCTCCCAGAGCTGGCTGCTGCAGGCTGGACATGTTTCTGTGAAAGCCAACTTAAATACACATCAGTGGGAAACCATTAAGGCTGAGATTTAGGCACATGCTCCAAAGATGTTGTTACAATCCTGCTGGAAATTTTAACCAGGTTCTTTTAAATTGATTGCTCTGAAGGCGAGATTCAGGCACGCAACTCCGTATGTTGGATCTCAAACAAGTACTGACTTTCTTGAGGTAACAGGAAAAGGGGCAGGCTAGAGCTAGAGAAAGAAATACCACCACCGGCGGGAAGGCCTTCGAGGGGAGGGAACCAGGTACCGGCAGGACGGGGAGGCGAGAGCGAGGAGAGGCAGGCAGGAGGAGGGACGACGAAGAGGAGAGACAGGCAGGACGAGGAGAGGGACCAGCAGTCAGGCTTACACCCTGAGTGAAGCCGAGATGGAAAGGGCTGGACAGCAGGCACCCCCAGGCATGGCTTTTTGTACCCTCTGCTGGGCGACCACTGGGTATCTGGGCTTCAGGCTGGCTTCCCCAGGGTGCAGATTGGCCGGGCCGCTGGTGTCCAGGCGGGGAGAAATGTCACCATTTCCCCACGCCTCTGCTGTCAATCCCACCCTGAGGGCTCCCTAACATGCCTGCCAGGAGCCCAGAAATGTCTCCCAGGTCGGTGGGGACAGCCCTGCCCTGCAGAGAGAGCCAGGGCTGTCCCCGCCAGTTTGTGTGGTCACTGGGCACGGTGTGTGTGGAGGGGCGCTCCTGGAAGGCTGCAGCTGCTGGGGAAAACTGTCTGCTGATTGCTCATTGTCTGGCTTCAAAGTAACTGCCTCGGGTGTTTAGATTGCCTCGGTAATGCTGGTCGTACCTTTTGCAATAGAAATTAATTTCTTCCTTGGTCCATGTTAAAGACATACTAGCCAGTTAGAGGCAGAACAGTCTCTTACAGATGTGACAAAATCAACAGGAAAAAATAAAAAAGCAACACCATCACAAAGTCCTTTTCCTTCACAAAGCTTTACAGCAGTGGTCATTATTTTTATCTGATAGAGCTAAGAGGCCAAGTCACTGGGCCAAAGTTCCCTAAACAGCTGCAAGACTCGGGGTGGGGTGGTGGTGGTGGTGGTGTGTATGTTTGTGAAGTCACATCCTTGTTTCTCTTCTAATTAAAGAAGACCATCTGACTTCATTACAGAGAATGCCAGCTTTGGACACACAAAGAGCTCATGGATCGAAGTATCTAACACACATCACTGCCATCGGGTTGCAATGCCAAGACAGGCTTTCTCTATCAGCACAGGATGGGATACAGCTAAACAAGGGCTGCCCTGTAGAACAAGTATGCAGGACAGCACAAACACATTGCAAACAACAACCACAGCAATGCAAGTGAGGCACAACACAACTGGCAGGCTTACTTGCTGGGATCCACTTCTGGCACTTCTCGCAGTAATAGGACATCTCCTCCATCCAGGACGCTTCACCTTCGTCACTGTTCAGAGAGTCCCCACTTTGGTCATGCGATAAATCCACTGAAGCCTGATCCTCAGACTCGACAATCAGGAGAGTCTCCCCTTCCACCTCACCCTCCTCCAGACCCTCTGAGGTGGAGGTCCTGGTGGCTTCATCATCATGGCGGCTGAGCAGCCCACTCATGTGAACATTATTGGCCATCTTGGACAGTGCTTGCAATAACAACAAGATATTCCTCCCAACGCTGGTAAGTCCATCCACACTGGGTGTGCCAGCCAAGCCTCCTCAGTCAAAGTACCAGTGAAGAAAATGTTTTTTGTCCACCCTAAGGGTCCCCTTAGAGACTGGGTTATAACCTATACAAAATAAACAGTTTTTCACAGATTACCTCTGTTTGCTAAAGCACTTGGCAAGTAGTTAGATACAAATGATCTCCAAATCAAGCCTCTAAGGATCCAGGCCTGCGTCTAGGACTGCTGGGAACCTTTTCCCATTAGTGCCCGGTCTCTTTCTTCCATAAGTTGCTTTGTCAAAGCAATCTGCTCTTCTAACAGGCGAATATTCTCCTTTTTCTGGTTTTGACGTTCAAGATCTCTGAGAACTCCACTTCGAAGCCTCTGAAAACACAAGGTTCAGCGTTCATAACAGCTCTGTGACACTGAATGAGATTAACCCCCACCCAGGCTCCAATCCTTCCTGCAGGGCTGTTCACCATGCTGCCTTTGCCACAGCCACTTAACGTGGTTTGAATCTTCAGGAGCTGATATCCAATATCAAAAAGCCAACAGCACTACACCAAAAAGTGCTTTATTGGCACTCACTTCAAATGAGTAGTTTTACTGAGCAGTAAAGTTATTGAGAAAATACATGCTATGCACCTCTAATTCCCATGCCACGCAGGATGTACATGATCTAAAACATCCTGTTATCGCTGCCCTACATCTTTACCAAATTGGAATAGTCTCCTCAAAATTTCTCTGCTTGGAGAGAAGTTTGTGACAAACTGGAAATTATTTTAAGGAAAAACTGCCATGTTCTTTCTGCTCATGTCTTAATCTTAAAAAATATCCACAGCCTGCTTATGCCAAGCTCTTGAAAAAGCAAGGCATTTCATCAAAAAAATCCCCTTTAGCTAAAATATTCATGATAAATCATATAAATATATAACACATATATAAATAAATAGAAATACATAACGTGCAACACACACAAGCAGCTTTCAAACTGGCATGTAAGCCCTGCAAAGGGTGTAAAAAGCCCTAAGAAAATCCCAGCTGTTCTTTCTTTCATCCATATGCTTCTCTGTTACCTGGATATTTTTATTCACATTGATACTTTGATAATTAGTTGAAATGTTTAACCTTTGTATCTCACCAGGGGAACATGAAACATATTAAACCAATACTGGTGAGATGGATTGGAGTGGGATACAGGAGGGGAGGGACTAGCTGGTAACCAGCTGCACTACTCCAGATATGCACCTCTGGGGACAGGTGAGGCAACAGAGCAATGTGAGTGGAGAAGTGTTGAGATCAGACATGGGATAGATGACATGAACTCTAGAAGGAAACGAGGATCCCATGAAATGTTTAATCAGTTGTGCACAAAACAAAGCTGAGATACAGTTCCTCAGCAACTTCAGCTGAGCACAGCCAGTGCTGCTCCCATCCTTTCAGCCCCATACGCCCAACACTGCTGTCCCACTTCAGGGCGAGACAGAAGAAACCTCTCTGCCCAGTCCATTTTCGTGTTTTGGCTTAAATTCCTTGGGCAGGCAATGTGCTTTCACATATTCAGACATTTAATAGATTTCAAAGCAATAGCTATAAACTTGTCAGAAAATATGATACACAAGGACAGAAATGTTATAAATCAGTAAAACCATGAAATTATTGTTGAGAGCCAACCCTGGCTCACAACTAAATCTTTAGTTGAAGCTTAAAGCATTATCTATCTGCCTAATTTACCAATTCATGTGCAGTTTGGACTCAGGAAAGTTTCACAGGTATTAAGATCAGCCACTGGATACTGGAGATATGAATAAAGTATTTAGACCAATGGCAAAAATTAATAATTTATTTGACCTATGTGAATTATGCTAAAATGCACCTGCAAATAATTTATTTTAAAGCTGACTCTGAAGTGACTTTAGAAGATGTTTGTGATTATTATTTGACATGTTCTCACAGGATTTTATTCCTCATCTAGCATGCCAATAACTGCATATTTCAAAGGCAATTATTTCTCCTGTCAAGATCAAAATAGAAAGACTTTGTTTAAGAAGAAATTTTATCTCCTTAAGAAAATGCACAGACACATATGTCAGCCAATAATCAAAACTCTCTCCAGAAATTAATAAAACCAGTTCCTTCCCACCAGCTTCCATCAACCACACTCAGGTTACAAATTAGTAACCACTGAAGACAATGTTCATCCACTTATTATTACATTACTATTAGTCAATAACAATAAACAAGTGGGGAGATACAATGTAACTGAACAATTACATCAAGAACGTAATCTTTTTTCCTTCAAAAATCACAGCTATTCTGCAATCTTACAGATGGTGAATGTATTTAATTTGAAAATGAACAATTTGGAAAAGACACCTGTATAATTTGAGTAGCACAAGTGACGAAGAGCTGTGAAAAACTTAATTTTTTCACCTTCCTCTATTTTTGGAAGTTAGCCCTGCTTGTCTTCTGCATCAGCTTTAGAAAAGTGCGTGCAAGCTCAAATCACTTTTGGCCTGGCACATCAATTTATAAAAGTTAAAAGTGTATTAATCTGCAATAAATAAATCTGAAATAATCCCAACATCAGGATTGTAAAATATCCATATTATTTATTTCCATTACATTATCTAAATAAGTGGATCTCGAAAACATGAAGCCATTATTGTCCAGCTTGACAATGAAGAACGATAAAAAGAAAATCTCAGATTTCATTTATAAAAAATGAGCTTTGAGCCTTGGCACTTCTGAATAGCAATTTAAAAATAAGTTAAACTGATAGCTGGAGGAGAAAAAAAAAGAATTGAGCATTTCAATTCATTTCTACAGCAGCAGTATACTAAGGGATGTTAATATCCTGCAAACATATACAGTTTAGCACTATATTCAGCTTTTTGGGACATCACTTCCAATTTTAGAGAACTGGTTTGTGAACCCACCCCCATATGTACAGGCCAGGCACTTCTGAAGTCATGAGTTCTCTACACAGAGTTCAGGGTTGTGAACTCTGTGTCTGGGTGTGTGGAAGAATGGCAAAGAACAGGCACTGGATCTGTTGCCCAAAACCTCCAAAATGTTTTTTTCACTGACCAACTTGATCTTTTGACCCCTCCATCTCTAGGACACTCAGCAAAACTGCCTATCTGCCAGCAGCCTGGGAGCAGTGACACTGATACCCTGCATGGTAAAGGCTGCTTCCAGGTGTGGAAAAATAAGTTAAACCAGACCTATGGGGAGAAAGCTTCCCACTTGTTTGGGAAACAGAGAATCTCCTCAAGTAGAAGCTTGCAGCAGCCACCACAATTGTAAAAAACCAGCAATTTAATGTTATTTTGCAAACCAAGCAACAGCTACGGCACAGAGCAACAGGAACAAAGGGCAGCAAGTCACTTCTTTCTTCCTGGTATCAGAAATGTATGAAGCAACCAGAGGGTATTAACAAGTCAACTCACTGGCTGACCCACCACTCCTTTTCTAGAGATGTATGTCACACACTAGTACCACACGAACCATAAACTTGCAGTTGTGCCCTTAGTTTATCCCTGTTTTGTACATGAGTCACAGTGTGGTCTCATATTCAGGGCACTGCTGTCTTGCTCAGTGCTCAGCACGGATCCTGACCAGGTACTCTACTCGGTGTTTATTTTCACATTCCTCATTCAGTCTATTACCCGAGGTGCTACTTTCTGCATGACACACAGATCCTGCCCTGACAGTGGCATTACTTATTTACCTGTAGACTGTTTTATGTATCCCTACAGAACATAAACATTTTGTAAACCTTCATTTATTGTCACAGTCTCGCTATGAGATGGCGAGACAAGAGCCAAGGATTAAGGTCAAAAACATCCATTAATTTTAGGTGTCTCAATGAAACACCCAAGGGTTATGTTCCTCAGAGCATGTGTTCGCTATTTGCCCCTGAAGAGGAATGCACAGGATGGGATTAGGGACCTGGTGCAGCTACAAGAGCATAAAAAGGGCAGGTGCAAAGACAAGAAAACACAGGGAAGGGGTATTTGTGGAGAGAGAACCACAAAAGGCAACGCAAAGGAGGCAGCACCGGTACAGCGTTGCAGTGCAATTGCAGCTCTGACCTCTGGGCGCTGCGGGGATGGATGGACGGACGGAGGGACGGACGGACGGAGCGATGGATGGAGAGAGGGATGGATGGATGGATGGATGGAGGAATGAAATCATGCCCGCATGCATGGCCGTGGGCAAGGAGCGGAGACACGTGGAGCTGAGGCTGCGAGTGCACAGCGGACACGGGGCTGGCCGGGCCAGGGGGGCTGAGCCGTCGGTGGGGCAGCTGAGGGGAGCGGGGG
>WBMV01000138.1:120222-133077 GCA_013396655.1 Campylorhamphus procurvoides
CGGCCAGCGCCAGGAGGGAGCCCCGCGACATCGCCGGGGGAGCGGAGCGGGACGGGAGGGCACGGGCAGGCGCGCCCGCCCCCAGCCGAGCGCCGAGCGCAGCGAGCCAGGCCCGAGCAGCCGAGCGCCGATGCGGGGCGCAGGGGGCGGGATAGCGGCGCGGCCGGGCTCGGCGGGACGCAGGAAGGGCCCGCCCTTCGGAGCCGGGGCACGGGAACCCTTCTGGCCAGAAACTCTGCTAGAAACGGGACTCTGTTTCAGCAGCGCCACCGCTGGGGGGGTTGCCCGGCTGTGGAGGTGCCCCCCGCAGGGTGGTGTCTGGGGCTCCCTGCCGGCGGGCGCAGCTCGGAAACAAACGAAAGGAGCTTTCTCCTGAGTGCAAGGAAGAGGTTTGGGTTTATTGTGTGAAGATCTCCAGTTGTGCACTTTCCTTGTCCGGAAAACCTGAATTGTTTAGGACAAGGAGCTGGAGAAAGAGGCTCTTCAGTGGTTCGGTTTCTTCTGGTTCAGCGTGTGGCCCTAGGGCCTGGTGTTTGGCGGTGTTCCATGTTCCGAAGACAGAATCACTCCTCTCCCTAGGGGTTTTTCCCTGGCACCTCCTCACTGGAGTGTCTGAGTACTTCACAGACCGAGGAAAACTTATGTGTCCAGTGCTCGTGTCATGAAGGGTGCTGATCCACCACATCCAGAGGTGCTCCAGGGCTCACCCAGACGACCTCAGCCTTTCAGGGCACTTTTACCTCATAACATTGGGAAGCAGAGAACCTGTCAGCAGTCACTATTTGCTGCCTTGCCACCCAAATGAGCACACCAGAGGTGCACAAAAGTGACTCTTAGGAAT
Source organism: Campylorhamphus procurvoides (assembly GCA_013396655.1). Classification (NCBI taxonomy): domain Eukaryota; kingdom Metazoa; phylum Chordata; class Aves; order Passeriformes; family Dendrocolaptidae; genus Campylorhamphus; species Campylorhamphus procurvoides. Next base: position 121,064 of record WBMV01000138.1, read on the forward strand.
GTATCAAGCAAAAGGATGTCTAGTGGGGTGATGGGATATAACATGAGGTCTCTAAAACCCTGACGGAGGTCAGGTAACAATCATTCACCGTTACCCACAGCCAGTGTGTAACAAGCTTAATTGAGGCAGAAGAAGGTTGCAAGATGTGTGACTGAGTTGTGGAAGTCATTGCTCTGATAATCCAGAAATTGAACCTAACTATGAATTCAGAAAGGAAATGTACAAATTCCTGGAGCGCCTTTGATGTCTGGATGCTGGTTTTGTCTCATGAGCTTCTTAAACCACAAATGAACAAGAAGGTGGGAGGTTTGTTGTGAAAGGTGTAGGCTTATTCCTGATTTCTTCCCGTGCTTTTTTTTCTCCAAGCATCTGCCACAGCTCACTGTCAGGCACAATGGTGGGCACAAAAAATCTCAACCTCGGCAAGTGCCACAATCCCTGTCTCAAAACTGGGCTTAGATATTTTCAGGTAGAGCTTAGAGTTAGAGAGCAGTTGTTGCTGGTGGATGGCTGGGTCTCATCCCCAGCCCTATCCAGAGTGGAAGAGAAAAACCAAAACTGTGAAGCTGATCCCTGCTCATTATAGTCTTTTTCATCTGCCTGCTGAATAAAAGTGATTAAAATGAAAGGCAGAATTAGAAGGAATTATAGTATTTCAATTGAGTCTAATAGTTTTGCTCACACTGGTGTGTTTACTGTTATTAATGTTTATGCATAACTTCTTGCAAAATGTCCAGGGCCACTGAAGTGCCAAGAGCAGGGTTGAGCCAGAAGCACAGCAGTTGTGAGCCAGTGGAGCACTCTTGGCACTGTGGAAGGGTGCAGCTCCCTCTGGCTGGAAGCCAAGTGACTACCCAACCCTGTTATTAATCATTTGAGGGGCTAAAATCCCCAGGCAAGGGAGCATTGAGGCTGCGCTTTCACAGCCTGAGTTCCTTCTGTGGTAGGTCAGGTGTTCCTGCTCTCCTCTCTTCCTCCCAATGGCTGGGCCTTGCTGAAGGGCTTGCCTTCCCTGCCGTGGCCCTGCTCTTCTGTTTTGAGGGGTTACCCCCTTCCCATGCTTGGGGTGAATTTGTTCAGGGAGAGAACCTTCTCCAAACCCAGCCACAGACCAGATGGTCTGGTTTAAAACACTGCAGCAGCAACAGTGTGGAAAAAACCCTTTTCCTTTTTCTGTGACATTTTTCCATCTGGGTTTGGTAAGCCTGGCCAGAGGACACTACCGAGGCAGGGAGGTGGAGGTGATGGAGGAGGGAGGGCAGGAGTGCCCAGTGGTGATACCAACTGCTTTAGCCGGTGGTTGGCAGAAAGAAGAGGGAAGATTTCAGAGTTACCCCAGTGAATCCAAGCTTGGTGATTCCAGGCCTGTTGCAGAGACATCTCACAGGGCTGACAAGGCATGTGCAACTAGCAAAGCAATGGTAATTCCTTGTGAGGAGACAGGCTGCATCTGTGTTTCTCCCAGAGAGTGAGGCAGAGAGTGAGAGCTGAGGGAAACATGGTTCAAGAGCGTTTCTTTCCTGGCTCTTCTGGGGAAACTTCCACATGAGGTTTTCCTCAAACAAATGCCTTGGCTGCCAATAGCTGGTTCCTGGTGTGTTATGTCCATACCTTTCTTTGATACTCTCTTTCCTGTGCCTTGGTTCCTCCTTTGCTGGCCTGGGCATATCAGTGCACGTTGGCTCATGGAGATGGGGCTGAGCACCAGCTGGGGAAAGGTTGAGTCACACCTAAAGGAGACTCTGAAAAGCTGAAGGCCATTTTTTACCTGGGGAAACAGGTCAGATCTCTATAGTGGTCTTGGATAACATGCCTTTAGTTCATCCTTAGGGGGCATTTTTATCCTGGATTTCAAAGAAAATTAAGCTCGTACAACCTTTTTTTATGCCTCATCCACCTCCTCTCTTGCTTCTGTGCTCTCACGTGAGCATTTGCCACCCTCCTTGATAGGTCTGCATTGCGGTCCCTGTCTCAGTAAGACTTCTATGTTTATTTCCCCATTCCAATCATTTTAATGGATGTGGAGAACTTCAGGCTAAGATTTGTATAATGGGTGGTTATGCTGAATAGTGTAGCATCCCATGAAGGGAAGGGGTGGCAGTGTCAGCTCAACCCTGTATTAGCCACCAGAGAATCCAGAAAACAGGGTGCTCAATTGCAGCTTGCCTTAGTGGCAAAAAAATAAAAAAAGGACTGAAGCTTAAGGAAAAGCCTGCAAGATATTGCAGATGAGGGAGGTAAAGTTTGAGCAGAGCTTGTTTCCATGTTCTTGTCCTGAACCACAGTCCTCTCCTGTTCCATTTTTCTCATGTAATATGAGGAACCAATCTCATTTATCAAACTGCAAACAAACAACAACAAAAATAATCCTAAAGGTACATTTTCACAAAGCTTTTATAGTTTTCCTGCAGGGTTCTGGTGAGCTAGCTGTCCTTCCCTTTTGCAGAGGCAGCTCTTCCTCCCAGGCAGGCATGCACACGCAGGCATGTCTGTTCACACGAGTGACTTCACGCACCCAGAGCACTCCACCAGGACACAGTGGCTCAGCTACCTTAGTGGCAAAAAGAGATGAAAGAACTAAACCCAAATGCGACCTAAACCAAGTTTCCATTTTCTCTGTGAAGCCACATGTGGCTGATGAGTGTGAGTATGCATGCAGATGCTTGCAGTACAGTCGGCAAGGTCTTGGGATACAGAGCTGAGCACACAAGACAGCCCACCAAGGAGAGGAGCATGCTGTGCCTGCTGTTATTAGCATTGATTTTCTCCCTGTGGCAGTGCTAATAATAGCAACAAAAATATAGAATTGCCATGCTATAAGTCCTTTTATCTTGCTGTGATGCCTTTTTCACTCTGAGAAACAGAATTATTTGTGTTCCCCTACAACAGTGACAGACCTGGTTGTGGTAGGGTAGGCATCAATCATCCAGGTGTAGCCACTTTGGCCCTGCAGTTTCTATCAGATCTGAGGGGGGGGGAGGGGCATGTTGTTGGTATTCAAAAGTGCATTATGAAGAGGAAAAAACTGTAATGTACTAATTTTTGAGTCACTCCTCTAATTCAGAGGCAGGGTCGCTGGGAACTTCTCTGTGCACAGAAAATAAAAAGATAGTTTAAATTAATGAAACGAAAGTATTAAAAATACCTTATTTTGACTAGGTTAACCTCCTCTCCAGGGAGGTGGAGTTATACCTGGCTTGGGCAAGTTTTATTTTCTGTTGGGCATGAATGAAGTGAAAGCCATCCAAACTCATCTCCTCAGCACTTGTACAGAAGCTCCACAAGCCTCTGACGTGTTCTCACCAGCAATTTGGATGAATTTTGTTGCTCCTCCCATGCAGACAAGCCTCAGGGCCCTGATAGTTCTTCCTAGGGAGCTGGATGGAAGTTTGATTATCCTGAAAATTTAATGATGGAGAAAAGATAAAACTAGAGGGGAAGATTTCACCATGATTATGAGCGAGATTACAAGGAAGGGAGCACTGAAATTTTCCTTCCATTTGCAGAGCAGCCTGCAAAACAGTTAGTTTTGATTTTAAATTCCCCATGCACTTCCTCCTTCCAGTGTTGAGAATGGAAACTGGAGCAGCCACTCCTGGAGTCTTGCTGGTTTTATAGTCAGGCATGTGTGGTTACACGTTAGCCAGCCGGCTCTGGAGACGCCAGTGGGTCCCCTCCAGGTAAATAAACTAAGATTTGGGCTCTGCCGCCACTACTGCCACCTCATATTGCCCTGGTTGGAGAGTGTCCAGTGGTCCCCCGTGGCTCCAGATGCACTGCGCTCCTTCTCTAGGACTACCAGGATGAGGGAAGGGAGGAGAGCAGTCTGGATGCTGCCTTCCCAACACGTCTCTCCCCACTTTCCCCACAGCATGGCTTGTCAGCGCCCTTCATTTTGGGGCACTGTGGAGGGCACCCGACTTGGGGAGTGCACCCTGGCTCCCTCCTGCATGTGCTTCACCTGAAAGGGGATGGGCAATTGAAATGCAGGCAGAGGCCAAAGTCTACCTGCTCAGTAGTGGAAAGAGTTTATAAACCCAGCACTTTATAATTATATGGTGGCAATTGCTCAGACCCTTGCCCACAGACAGGCGGGAGGCAAGACATTGTGGCAATACTGTTGGGAATTGAGGGCAGATATGCTTAACAGGCATGGGGTTGTGTTTTTTTTTCTTGGAAATCACTGTAAAAGGTGCTGTGAGATAAAAACCCTTATAGAACCCCAAAGCACTGGCAGAGTAATTCTGCAGTCACCCGCAGCTTGCGTGGCAAAGGTAACCCTGTCACAGCACCAGGGCTGCGGCGAGACAGGGAGGTGTGGGGGTCTCTGGCCCCCAAAGGGAGGTCAGCCATGTGGGGTTCAGGGTACTGTACCCCCCCCCAGCTCGTACCCTTCCAGGGCTCCCTCAGGAGAAGAAGGGCTTCCTGGGCTGCAGTGGTGCTGCCATGCAGGGAGCAGAGAGGAGGGCAAAAGTCAGGCTTTGGCCTCATCTGAGTGGGTGTGGGGGATGGGGCAGAGGTATTCATAGGTGCTGCAGCCAGCATTGAGCCCCTCCAGTTGTCAAACCACAAGTGTAGGGAAAGGAGCCCACCTGGAAGCAGCATCACTGAGCTCCCTGGGTGATTTCATAGGCAGCAGGTGTGTATCCTGGTGCTTAACTCATCCTAGGCTTTTTTGGAGCAGATGCTCTGCTGTAGCGCAAATAGGACAGGCAGACACTCCAGCAACAGCACTGGATCCCTACTAGGAGCCAGCCCTCCCTATGCACATGTAGCACGAAGACAAGGAGCAGGAAAGGTCTGTCACTAACACAGTAGGGTCTGAACAGGGGTCGGGACATCCTGTCCTGTCCCCTGGCCCTGCCTGAAGCAGTTTTGTGCTCAGGCTGGCATCAGAACTGCCAGTAACAAAGGCTGTCCTGCTGATCTTCCTTGTTGTAGAGGAGCTGAGGGGAGCCCAAAGGCACCTCATCTTCTCTTTATACTACTGCCAAAACCCCCAGGGAGCTGCACTGCGAGAGTGCTTGGCCAGGGGTGGCAGTGATAGGACTGTCCTGAGCTCCCAACTGGAGAGTTATTCTTTCCTCCAGCTCATCACTGACCCTCTCTGCCCTGATCACTGCTCTCTCTATTAATCTTTCTGTTCTTCCTCAAAAGCACCTATCACCCAGCTGGTCCTTCTTGGAGATTTTTGAAATGGTAAATAAATGCTTGAATACCATATGCATACAGTGGGGTTTATGGTAGCCGTCATCTGGCAGGAGTAAGGTAGCCTTGGAGGGCCCCAGAGGTGATATTTGTCCTTGGGAAGGGGACAGGAGTTTTTAGACCACCGAGGTTGGATCTTGGAGGGGGATGGCAGAGCTGGCAGGGCTTGTGGGAGGGGGACATGCAGCCCCCTGCAGCCCCCCAGGCATTAAGGCAGCTTATCAGCCCATGCCAGCTGTGGGAAACTGTGGTTTTAAAGGCGTTTCAAAAGCACACATTATTTTTAGGAGCATGGAAAGGAACTGACTGTCAGCCCCTAGTTGTAGCTCATCCAGCTTTTTTTCACCACACCAGCTGACACCTGCCTTTTGAGGGAGAGCTTTCCCAAGTGAGCCCGGTGACTGCTGGTTCCCTAACCCCTGCTAAATCCTAGTCTACTAATGAGAAAGGCTGCTGAGTGAGCAGTCGGGGTTCTCATTCATTGCTTGAACTCTCAGCCTCTGTGAGTGCATCCTGTGTGCAGTGCATCCCGATGGCAGTGCATCCTGATGTGGCATTCATCTCTACAGCAGGACATCCCAACAGCAGCACATCCCAAGGTGCAGTATATCCTGACAGCAATGCATGCCAACAGCAGCGCCTCCTGATGTGTGTCAAGTGCATCTTGACAGCAGTGCATCCTGGCAGCAGCATATCCTGATGTGCAGCGCATCCCAGTGTCAGGGGAAATGTGTCTTTTCTGGGGCAATGCCTTCTATCTGCACGGGTCACCTGCACCTGCTCCAACAAGGCAGCAAAACGGGAGCATGGAGATTTGGCGATGACAAGTCACACGTAAGGAAGGAAAACATCTCTCTCAAGGATAAAGCTAGGGAATGAGGTGTTGGCAAACCCCCTATGGTAGCCTTTCCACTGCATTTGAACAGCAGCTGCAACCCCCTTCAGAGACAGTGTTGGGCTCAAAAGGGGAAGCTGCTTATCTGGCTGAACCCACCTGAATGAATGTTTCTGCGACCTGCCAGAGAGAATCAAAAATCCAAACCACTGGTCAAAAAGGGTGAGAGGCTGCTGCCCCCTTTCTTCATTGTTCACACAGTTGTTGAGTTTGGTGTGTAGAAAGATGTCACTTGTGAAAATGTCAGAGAAACTCTAGGAATTGAGGGCCACCACCAGCAGCGACTGGTTAATGGAAGACCTTATGTGGATGCACCTTTTGGAAGTTAGAGCTCGTGTGGATTTGCTGGTGTCTAATAAAGGTGATATATTTTTGAGTACAACAGGAACATTCAGAGGGATTAGCTTTCTGTCCTCTATTTAGCTGCCAATTTGTGGGAAAATCCTGGGATTTCACTACCTTTGCAACCTTTGCTGCTGTATTAGGCTTGGTAGAGCACACTGAAGTTCCCAGGGAGGAAACACTGGGCAGTGAGATTTGCAGGGAACCAAGCAACTAAAAAAATGCTCATGCAGTGAAAGCTGGAAAGGGGCTTCTGACACCTCCAGAGACAGATGCTCACTCAGTCACGTTTCTATGTCAGAGTCTGAGAGCTCAGGACTCTGCTAACCACCTTGTGAGAGCAGACATCTCTCCAGGGGAGTCACTCTATCCTCCCAGAGTTGTCCTGGACTGTGTGTAGAGGATGTGGGGCATGCAAAGTCCTCCAGCAGCCTCATCAAGGCTATGGGTACCATGGGGAGGATGCTCAGGGGATGCTGCTGGGGTCTGACACCCACCATGGTGCCATTTCCACAGGGAGCGGGACTCAGAGGTTTGTTGGGGAGTAGCCAGGCAATATGGGGTGATGTGGGTGCCCCGAGGGAGCAGAGCCACAGTGAGTGGGTGGCCAGAGAGACAGCATCAAGCCTGGCGGGGGGAGTGGAAAGGAAGCAGAGGTATAGGTGGAGAAAGACAGGGAGACGCCGGGAGTGGCAGGGGCCGTGGGAGGCAGGGAAACAGGAGCCTGGTGAGTCAGCCTGGTGGGTTGCTTTGAAACCCAGCATGAAGCACAGGCAGGACAGGTTCTGCTGCAGCCTGGGGAGCCATCTTCCCACAGCTGGCACCTTCTCCATCTCTCCCTGCTCAGTCAAAGAAAGCAGATCACCCTTGAAACTGGGGCAGCTTGTGGAGCTGCTGTTCTCTTCTTCCAGGATAATGCTGGCATGGAGCCACTCTAGCTCCATCCACTGCAGTGAAGTGGTTCCTCATCTAAACAGAAGAGCTGCCAAAACCTGACTTGGAAGCAGAGCTTTCCAGTGGTCAGGCTTGGCCCCAAGGCGGCAGCACAGAGGGTGTTGTGCAGGAGTGACCAGAGCAGTAGCTTTGCTCTGTCAGCCTGTGCCACCTGCAGCAATGCTCACATCCTCTGGAACTCCTGGAGATGCCATGCTTTGGGTGGGAACCTTCTCTTGGAGACAATGGCAACCCCTCCATAAAGGCATGATGTGTGTTTCCAGGCGTCTGCTGAAACTCCTCTGAGTCACTCCTGGTGCTGCAGGCATGTGATGGAGTGTGGGGCAGAATGGACAGGAGTGTCTCTAGAAGCACATTGGCTCTTGTTAGACAGATACTGAGCTGCAGCACCAAGGGCAGACATCCAGGTGGAAGGAAAGCTGGTCTGGAAACAGCATGTACTCCAGGTGAAGGTTTCTTCTAGAGCAGGGGGACATTTCCTCTGTGCTTTTCTGTGGGCTTTTAAAACATGGTCCTCAGAGGTCCCCACAACCCTGCTTGAAAGACCCGATGGCGTGCTCAACCTCCACCTGATAATCCGGGGAGGCAGCAGGTTGGGAAAGACTGCAGAGGAGCCTTGCTCTGATCTTGCCTTGGCTACAATGGGAGCATTTTACTTCTGTGAACCCTCTCTCTGTAATGTGGCTGGGATATGAACCCAGGGTTCCTTGGTGCTGCAAGGGGCTTTGTGCTCAACATCCCACCTCAGATGGAGAAATGTTTCAAGGAAAGGCTATCACACCAGGGTATTTCTTGCAAAGTTTTGACAGCCAGCCTCCTCCCCATCTCTCACAAAATGCCTCTTGAGAGCAGCATGAGGGTTCGCCAGGCACGGGGGTGTCAGCTGGGTGTTTTGATGACTTGCAGCAGTCCAAATGTCCCAGCCCTGGTGTTTCAAGAACACCACAGAATACAGAAGATGAAGGTTCGCCTTCCCAAGAACATGAAGCTGTGGCCTTTCTTTCATGGTCAGTGAACTTGTATAGATCACCTCACATGAGTTCTTCTGGGAGCCAGAAACCAAAGGTTGCACTGTTTCATTGCCAAGGCTCCTGTACCAGCCAGAGTCTCTTCTCTGTCTGGCCTAGTTTGGATCAAAATCATGAGAAATCAACAGAAAGAGGGCCCTAGGTGACTGCTCTCAGCCTTGTGGGCAGAGTATCCCCAGATGCTGCAGATGTATCTTCTGGAGTCCTTCCAGTTCTACGCAGGAGGAGTGATGGCTGGAAGCAAGATCCCACTGGAGGATGTGTGAAGGTCCCTTTGTACATTACATGCTAAAGGCCCAGCTCTAAGACATTGCTGTGGCATTGCTGAGGGACTCTGTCTTTGAACAGTGTTCATCTCTGCTGAACTGTGCAATCAAACCCTCATCCCTGCCCAGGCCATGTCCCTCTGCAGCTGCATCGTGCTGATCATGGTGAAAAGTAGCCCAAGCAAGAAGAAGAAGAAAGGACAGGACTCCCCAGGATCGTGGCTAAACTATTTCTTACACTTCATTTATTGAGCATCTCTCCTCTGCTCTTCTCAAGCCCAGCTCCTTCCCTTGCGCCTAAGCTTGCTTTCCCCACTCCTTCCAAGGTGCCATATCAACAGGGGTGAAGCTAGCCATGAGATGGTGTCCTCCAGAAGGGACAAGTCCCCCTGCCCCTTGCACATGGCCATCAATTCAACACCCCCAAAGGGTTAGTTTGGGAAGGAGCGGAGTGTGATTGTGACAGTGACACATGGCTCATTCACTGTTTGATTCCATCTCTCCCTCCTCACTTGCAAATGATTTGAGTGAAATTAAATACATTTTAGTAGTCAAATCTGTAAGGATGGGTCCCATTGTTCTTTGACCCTACAGGGCATTTTGTACATTTAATTTGATTTACACACAAAATGTTAATTTAATGTACTGGATTTTCTCCCACACCCAAGTAATGATGAAAATGAAACGAGATCCTACAGAAATATTTGCGTTATCTCATTAGTGTTGTTATTTATTGAGTAATGACAGTGCATGGGCTGTATGTGCAACATTGCTCTGATGGGCATATGGAGAAGGACACCGGCTGCCCAGTCATGTGTCCATGGACTGCTTTGCTGAAGGGTGACCCCCAAGAATTCTGCTTCATGGTGTTGCATGTGCCTTCCCACAGTGGTGTTGGTGGGGTCGTGCTGTGAGCATGTTCCCCAGGCTGCTCCAGGTTAAAAACTATCAAGGAATGGTATTTATAGGAAAGGCAGTATGTTTTTTTTATGGACTCTGACCAACCAGCACCAAGACTTGGTCAACAGTCTTTATTTTCGCCTGTTAGCTCAGGGGGAAGGCAGCCCACCACCTGATGCTCTATTTCATGTAGCTGGTGCCTCTCCATCCAGCTCTTCTTGCCTTGATAGAGGCTGCAGTACTTTCTCTCCATCCTATGTTTCCAATAGTACTGGACACACCTCAGCCCTGAGCACTCATGTCAAGGCTCCAGAGCTGATAACAGTAATTTAGCTCCTGATTCAGCTGTGCTTGCAAGTGCACATCTGACTTGGAGCACCCAGTGTAAGTCAAGCGTGTACTCCAGGACCTCACTAAACAATAATCTCAAAGAATTTGAGAAAGCCCAGCCGACAGTGAAGTTGTCACAGCAAGCTCTTGGTTTGGGAGCACTGTGATTAATATAATTTACTACCTCCTTTGGTTTGAAAGACAAGGAGTCATTAAAATAAAAGAAACCTCAAGTTGAAAGCATTGCAAAAAATCAATTAAACACTACGTAGCTGCATTTTGTCCTGGAGCAAAATCTCAGACATAACAGAGAAATTACATAGCCTTAAAGACAACGAAAGAGAAAGTTTTACCTGTGGTATTGCTGAGGTATTGCCTGAAGGCATGTTGGGGTGGCTTCTCACCTGGTACCTGTGGAGCCTCTAAACTCCCCACAGGAGCAGGAGAAGCAAGTAGGTGCTCCCAGCCCCTGCCGTCACTCCTAGGGCCTATCCCATGGGTCAGTGGTTAGGGCTTAAAAGCCTTTCTGGAGGATGAAGTGCTGAGTGGTGGGCTGCATCTTTTTCCTCTGCAGGGATAAAGATGTCCATGCTTGTGTGTCTCCATTAGACCTTATTGAAATGGTAGGTAGAACTGCTGTGGCTCATGGCTGGTCTTTGCTGGCTGGAAATACCAGTTGTTGGAGGAGCTCCCTGACAGTGTGTCAGCTGATGAGGCACTCAGGGGTGGAGCTGGGGCCCCTTCACCCCTGAGGGTCAGCTAGTCCCACATCCCCATGTCTCAGACCCACACAAGAGCTCACACCTATTTGCCCAAAAGTATAATGGGGACATGAGTCAAGCAGAACTCCTTCATTTGGCCATGACATTTGAAGGTGTGTCCTTTCCAGAGGCTCCAGGTTCAGCCCCTGAATGAAACCAATGGTGAAACTCCCATCAGTTCCCCCATGCCTGTGCTTTGCTCTTAGGGAGGAGAGTGACAGCCTTACAGAAGAGTGACAAACTTTGAAAAGCTTCTTCATTCTTGTGGGAAAACAGCTCTTGGTGCTCAGTCCCACCAGCTTCGACTGCTCCAGCCTCGTGCTGGCTCTGCTGCAAAGATGTGCTCAGAGAAGGCACCAAGTGTGTTTCCACTGCATTTGATAAAAAAGCAGATTGAATAGTAGGTGGGAGAAGGTACCGCTGTTAAATATCCAAGGCCATGCCAGGCGAAGGCTTTGCTGTGCCCGCAGACTTTTCAGTGCAGTCTTGTGGGTTTCTGTTTCTTTTGCTTCCTTCCTCAACCCTGCAACCTCTTGTCTTTATTTCATTTCCACTTAGGGAAGAGGAGGAGAGGACAAGAAGCAAATTTAAAAAAAAAAAGAGTGGGGGGAGAGAAAAGGCCATGACACATTACTTTTTTTTTTATTATTTCAACAGAAGAAAGGCTTGTCATTAAGAAAAATAATAACAACTTTCTCTTCCTGCTGTTGCTCCGAGGGTCTCTTCCCTGGTGCCCTGGGGAGTCTTCCCCTCGACGGGCTGTCCCGAGAGGTACTCAGCGCTCCGTGGGCTGCGGGACCCGCACCCGAGAGTGGGGAGCGGCCGCTCGCTGCACTCCGGTGCGGGGGNCCCGCCGGGCTGCGGGCGGCCGGCGAGGGGGAAGCCGCCGCTTCGCCTCGTGCCCAGCCGTGCCCCCTGCCCTAGCCATGCCCAGAGCCTTCTTGGTGAAGCGCCGGAGGCCGCAGCCGGCGGTGCGCAGCTGGGATGGGCTGCCCGACGAAGAGCGAGCCGACACCTACATCCCAGGTACGGCGCCGGCGGGCTGCCTCCCCTCGCCGGTCGCCACCGGCAGGGACGGGGGAAGCGGGGTCCCCGTCAGCCCCCGGTCCCCGCGGGCTNCGTTAAATTCTTTTGCAAACATTCATGCCTTAGGAAGGGCTGGAACAAAGCTCAGCTGCACCAACCGGTCGGACAGGTAAGCAGACTTGTTGACACCGTTATGTTTGCAGCACGCATGCTCCTTCCCAAGTTTCCTGGTGCATTTTTCTATTCCACCTTATGAAACTTTCCCCCCCCCCCCCCACCACTCTCTCCCCTCTCCTCCCCTCCC
>WBMV01000138.1:133124-158266 GCA_013396655.1 Campylorhamphus procurvoides
CAGCCCCCGGTCCCCGCGGGCTGCGGACGGGGCGGGTTGGCGAGGGTGCTTTGCCGGGCCGAGGGAGCGGGGGTGCAGGCGGGCGGTGGTTTGGAGAGAGCTGTACTAAACGCGGGGAGGGGGCGTCATGGACCACACTTGGGGGAAAACTCCCCTCCCGGCGGCACGGGTGCTGGCCCCGCCGGGAGATGCCTCCCCTACGCCTGGCACCGTCCCCCACCCCGGGGAGCCCCCGGGTATGGCGGAGCCAGAGGGGAATGTGTGTGTGTCCGGGAAGGTGGGAAATCTCGTTTGCATGAGAAAGGTTGGCGGGGGGAGGAGAAGGAACGACCCAGGGCGGGGGGATGATATGCTCTAGGCCTCCTCCTCCTGCCCTTGTCCGGGGTATAACGGGAAGGCGGCGGAGCTGGCTTGTTTGAACTTTGGGACCGTTCGTGTTTGAGTTTCCGATTGCAGCGTGAGCCGGGGATCCTCCCCCGCCGCCCGCGGGCCCGCCCGCAGGTTAAACACCGGGGCTCCTGCCCGCCGCCTCCCCTCCCATGCCCGCGGCTCCGTGGTCCCCCGTTTTTATCGCATCCCCACCCCGCTGCAGGCGGGATCGGCTGCGTGCTGCTAGGCTATGAAGACAGCTGCAGCTTGGAGAGCAGCGGGAGCAGCGGGATCCGGGATGTCGAACCCAGCGACCCCCCGACGCCCCAGCCTGCCCCCGGCAACCTGAGCATGGCCGGGGGAATGCTGTTGGACCTGGCTGTCAAGCGACCCGTGGTCAGGTCGAAAATTAAGGTAACCGCCCGCACCCCAACCATCTCTTCTCTAGTAATGGGGTGACCCCCGACTGCTGGTCGGGGACACCAGGTGCCAACAGTTCCTTGGGGTCTCTCTGCTAGAGATGACAGGACCTGTCCCACACACCGAGATGGAGGCCCGCGAGAACAGCTGGCCATAGGATGGCAGCGGCAGGGCAAGCTTCATAAGCGATGTACCGTAATCTTGCAGTGCCCTTTGCCTTCTCTTATCCTTGCCTGGGACGTGCTGCCCCTGACCTGCTTGGCTCGGGTCCCGCAGGAGCTCTGAACCCAGCCAGGAAGGACCAGCCCTGGCAGCTAGAAGTCATGCCCCATGGTGCGTAGGTGGATCTCGCTCCTTAACGTGGGGCCTCCTTAAAAGCTGCCTTCTAGGTTGTAGTCAAGCCTTCACTAAGGGGGGCTGGGGTGAATCTTGACTTATCAAGATAACAGCTAGTTAAAGGTTCTCCTCCGAAGCTGTGAAAGGCCATTGCCACCTTGAGGTTGACTCACAGGCCTGGGTGAAATGAGGCAATTATCCATCCACTGACTTTGTTGAAGAGCTTCTATGCTGTAAGGGCAGAAGCTCTGGCTGTCTGGATGTCCCTCGGGCAGAAGCAGCAGAGCAGTGATTTTCCTCCCAAGGCTGAGAAGGCAAATTGCTCATGATGCCTCGGGTCCCCGTGGTGGACCTTGAGAACTTAACTCTGACTTTCCAAACAGCGCTTGAACATCCAGGGTCCCCTCAACAGGAGTGGAACCAGGCCATGCCAGCGCTACGAAGGAGATGTATTTACCACTGGTAGTTAACACCTCCTTAAACCCTGGCTGTTGCTTTGCCGGATGGAGCTGTAAAAATTCCCATTGTCTCTGCCGAGATGACAGCCTTTCGACCATTGTGTTCTTAGCCTCATGATTAACGCTAGGTTTTCACTTTGGTTATATGCAGCTGCTTGAGGAGGAGTCATACCCCTCTTGCCCAACAGATTTTTCCCAAATGACTCCTCCTCTAGTTTCACACCTCGTGGTCTCACAGCTGCTATGTTTTTTAGATATTTCTTTACAAGTTCAAGTAGCATTGCTTCAGTAGTAAGCGAGGGAGGAGGGGCAGGAAAAATAACTGTCTCTTCAGGAAAAAGAAACCCCAAATGTCTTTGTGAAGAGCTTGTCCTGCTGCTGTTTGATTTTAACCTACTGTGTATAATTTAACCTGGGCTATGAGCAACTCTCACAGCAAAACCTCATTTCAGCAAAGTTGGGTTTTCTCAGCATGACACAGAAACTCCCCAAAAGCACCACCGATGGACGTGTGCTCATGGTGCTGCCAGCTCCACTGGCTTTCCCACATCCCGAGTGTCTATCAGTGAGCATGTCCGTGTGTTCCCCCATGAAGAGTTAAACAAGCAGTAAAGTATTTGCAACTTGCAGACATTAAGCCTTCCTTCTGAGAAACGATATTCCCAAGAGCTGAATCATCAACATCTCCCTTAGTCAAGTTAGGTCATGGTGTTGGCACAATACTTTTGGTGCTAGGAGTGGGAATGAGATTACCCCTTAATGTCACTCTGCTGTTAATTAACGAGCCAGGGAGACCAACGGGAGGAGATTAGTGCCATTGTTTCAGTCTCAATGTTGAGTTAGCACAAGGTGCCTTAGGTTTATCTCTCCAAAGCCACTTTTTTATCACTGCTGGCCGGTTTCCGAGGGACCCATAGCAGCTGGGAGCATGATTAGGGAAGGCACCGCATAATATGACTTTCTCATGCCTTGGAGGATTTCCCACCTCCATCCAGGATATCAGCTGAGTGCAGGAGCAAACACATAGGCAGACCCATGAAAAGGTGCTTGTAGCTTAAGCCCTTGTGCTTATGGATGTAACTGGACAAGGGTTGTTGCCTCTGGAAGGTATCCACTACACAGGCTTTGTTTTAACCACTGATTCCAACCTGGCCAGAGTTGCATCAGTCCCACTGCACATTAAGTACCCCACTTGATTTCAAGGAAAATGTGAATGTTTCACCCAGCAGGAATCTCCCGAATGTTTTCACTTTTCATTTTGAATATATCCCAAGAATTTTTTTAATGCCACAGTAAGCCATCCCTCCTTATTTTGATTTTTTTTTTCTTCTGTTGGTCTTCTGTTATTCCTGTCAATGCCCACTCACCCAGTCATCTTCCATTCCTCAGTTCACCACCGGCACCTGTAGCGATGCTGCATTGCATAGCTGTGAGCTGTGTGGCAAAGGCTTTCGCTTGCAGCGAATGCTCAACCGTCACATCAAGTGCCACAGCCAAGTGAAGAGACACTTGTGCACCTTTTGTGGAAAAGGCTTCAATGACACCTTTGATCTGAAAAGACATGTCCGGACCCATACTGGTGAGAATGCATTCCCTGGGGACTTACGGGAGGCTCTGAGTAGTAGGAAGTGGGAGGAGGGGTGAGATGGAACGAGGACAAGGAGAGGGTGAGGGTAGCCTGGCAAGGCCATGGTACAAAGCCCAGGTTAAGAGCATTTGCTAAAAATGGTGGGGTTGCATTGGAGGAAAGGGGAAGACATGAGTGTGAACAGAGAAAAGTACTGGGAATGATGAAATCTGAGAAGAACTATTAAAATCTGTGTGAAGTAGTGCAGGTGCGTGGCCTACCATCCAGACCCAGTGCAGCCACGTGCTGCAATGCCTGGGTCAGCGAGACTGGGGTAACCCATCCAGGATAACCTGCCCGGGGTACCTCAGCCTGCATAGCAAAATCGCCACACGTTATTGTGAGACCAGCGCACAACAAGTAGAGGCAAGAGTGCTTTGCCCTCTAGAGGCAGTGAGCTGCAGTTTCCTGGGGTTTTTTTGCTGTTAAGAACCTTCTCCGCTGGCTTGATTTTGGCGCTGTCTGGAGAAGCCAGAATGCTGTTCATGCTGTGCCTGCAGCTTCTTTAGGGAAACTAGGTAACACACCTGACTTCTGCTAATGCTGCATGCTGCATCCCTTCCTGATTCAGGCTACCAGCTCCTCCAACTCCCTTTTGAAGCTGTTTCCTTCTGCACGTCCAACCATCTAAAACACTTTGGTGACTAGCCTGAAGTATTTTTATTCTCTTGTCGTGGGGGTCACAGCATGTATTGAAAATAAGTGGATTGAAAATCACCTGACAGTGGTTCCTGCTCTTGCTACTGTATTACTCCCTCCGGCTGGAGGGATGTGCTTTCTGTGGCCACTCTGCTGTGGGTTCAATTCCCCAGTCCATCCCAAATAGCAGCGGTTGTGTTTCTTTGAACCAGATTTGTTGCCTCAAATCCAGCTCACTGGTGCAGAAGTGCTTATTCCAGCCTGGAGCAGGGAGAAGGCTGCCATTTTGATTTGCTTTCCTTTTCTTGCTGCAAGCAATGGCTTAAATAAATATCAATGCCCATCCTCACCAAGGGCAATGCTTTCTGGCAGGTCAGGTTGGCTGTGCTCAGCAGGCTTTGGCTTTGCGCTGTTGGGAATCCAGAAGGTGCATCCACCACATCTCACAGGCACATTCCATCTTTCCAGATGTGTGGTCACACAATGGAAGCTGGAGACTATTTTGGCTTGCTCTGCAGTGCCCTTTCTTTGGCTTGGCCACCATTAACCAGGCAAACTGCTAGAGGTGACACAAGTAGGCAGGAGCTGTTTCTTAGTAGCAGAGCAGTAGAACTCACACAAATGATGCCCGTTTCAATGGGAAGGCTTTGGCTGGAGCTAATGTTTTGGGCTGTTTTGGTTTGTTTGCAAAGCTTTCATGTGGAAAGTAAAGCTGCTGGCTGTGCCACTGGGATATGGTTGAAGTGAGGAGTCAGTGCTTCTGAAAACAGTGATTTTTCAACCTGTACTCTCATCCTTTGAGACTAAGAAACTAAAACTAAGAAATTAAATCCAAGACAGTTTCTGTTAAGAAGCTAAAGATACATACATATATGCTGTGGCAGGTAGGGTTGAAATGGCTTTGCAGGAGTGGAACCAATTCTGTTAAACACAGGAAGGGAAGAAGGATCTTTTTACTGGACAGGAATGAAAACCCATCATCCTGGAAATGTGACTCTTATGGTTAGATTGTTCCCAAATTTATTAGAAGAAATCTGCTGTCACTATTTCTCCTCTCCAGCTTAAAACCAGGATGAACATGCACATACACTGTATTTGCCTGGTGCCTTGGGGATGGCAGGGGTGAGGGTTAGCTGCAGCAGTGGTACCAGTAATGTATTGGTGTGTGTATTTTCCAGGCTGAAATACAGCATCTCTGAAAGCAGTGACCTTTATATCCAAGTTGGTTGTTGTTCAGGAAAGCTGGGCTATATTTGAATATTAAAAAGAAGACAAATGGGCTGGAAGTGATAGTGTGGGCTGTAGGTACAGGTGATCATCTACATGTGCTTTACCAGGTGTCAGTGTTTCAGTGGAAACTATCATGCAGTGCTTAAAATGAGACTGTCCAACAGTAATGTCAGAGAGAATAAAAGCATCCCAGTCTAGCTTCAGGGCATGAGCAAACTTAAACATTAAAAAGTATCCAAGATACACAGTAAAAGAAAATTTTAAAATGATTCCTAAGTAATGAAGAAATTCCCACAGCCCTTATGGGCTGTGCCATCCTGGCACTACCCTTTTTGTGCTTGTATTTGTGCCTGTGGAGCACTGGAGCAGGCACTAAGGATGGTGCCTGCAATTTAAACCTAATTGCCTTCGGATGAGCATAAAACTGCACCTGAACTACTGTTTGTAAAAAAATACATTTTTGTGTGTGATCCTAATGAGGGTTTGGAGTTTCTCTCCAGTTGCAGTTTAATGGAACTGAAGCAGTCTCACAGCAGCAGGCATTAGGAAACTTTAGTCTTGATAGTTAAATCCGGTGCACTGGGATAACTTCTTTCTGTAAGAGTTGCAAAAATGCAATCAAGATGCTGCTTATTGGAACTTCTAATTGGCTTGGATTTTTGGCAGAAAGATCAGCAACTGAGTGGTAACTTAACAGGATGCAATCACAGAGTTACATCTGTCTGAATGCTTTGCCCATTTCTGCCTGGCGCACCATAGGTCTGGCCTTCCAGACCCTTATGTTTCACCTTCTTCCAAGGGGAAAAGAAGGGGTTAGGTAACTCCTTGTATAAGTTTTAAGGCTGGTCTTTGCTTGAAAACTTCCTGATCTAGTCTAGTAAGTGAAATTCCATCTGATTTAGGTTTTTTCAAGTGTTAGTTAATCCTCAGCTATTTAAGGTACTGGGGGTTGTTGTTAAATCAGTGTTGATTGGTGGTAAAGTAGATATTCTTTACTGCTCAGTATTTTTGTAATGTTGGCTGAAGAAAATTGCTCAGGTATTCAAAACACAAGCCAGCTACTTCTCCCTCCTGTGGAGGCACACAGAATTATTTCACAGAATCACAGAATATGCTGAGTTGAAGGGGATCCACAAGGATCACCGAGTTCAACCCTTCTTTCATCTTACTGCATTTCTCTTCTAGAATTTGAGCTTGTAATTTCAGTCATCGATTCTATATTGTACAAAAGTGCTCTCACTCCTTTGAAGCACTGGACATTCACACTGGGCTGCCATTCGCTGAAGCCTCATTAAGTTTTGCTCGCTTAAATAGAAGAAATGAAATCTTACCAAGACAGAAGTTTTCATTCATTATAAAATCCAAAATGACTTGTTAGCTGAAATTTTTACCTTATCACAGGCCTTCAAAAAGTCAGGGGTCTAAAAGAGTAAGTTTTGTAAGAGTTGTTAATGGCCTCCTTAGGACTCAAGCACAGTTGGGCCCCTGGTTACCTCAGTGTCTGCCTACATGTTTTCAAAACATTTCTAGGTTTTGTATGCCTAAATAAGTCAACCCATTCCTGAAAGTCTTAGCCTGAAAGCAGGGTATTTTATTTAGCTGGGTAGTTCCTTGGGCTAGTAGCTCTCTGCTGGTAGATATGTGCATATGGTAAATAAGCAGCCTTGCTCTTAGCCAGCTGTAAGAAACATAAATCGGAATGATCTTTTCATGTTGCAGGAATTCGTCCGTACAAATGTGAGGTTTGCAATAAAGCCTTCACCCAGCGCTGTTCCCTGGAGTCCCACCTCAAGAAGATTCATGGTGTGCAGCAGCAATATGCCTACAAACAAAGGCGAGATAAACTTTATGTGTGTGAAGACTGCGGCTATACAGGCCCTACACAGGAGGACCTGTACCTGCACGTTAGTAATGTTCACCCTGGAAGTGCTTTCCTGAAAAAAACCTCAAAAAAACTCGCAGCAGTTTTGCAAAACAAACTGAGTCCTGTCCTGCAGAGGAACTCCAAGGATGATGACAAAGATGAGTAATGCAGTGGATCGCAGTGGTCTACAGGAATGAAGTTTACATGTAGGACTATCTATATTATTTTTTTAAAAAACAAGTTTGAAAGAAATACCTGACATTAAAGGGATGCTTTAGTTAGCGGGACTCTGTTGTTGGTAGAACCTCAACTTGAAAGGAATATTCCCATTTATGATGGAAACATGAGACTTCTTTTATCTGGCCAATAAAAATGAAAAGCTTGGAAAAGGCTGTCACCTCTCAGGTGGAGGTGAACTGACATTAGGGCAACCGGTCTTCTGTTTCAGCTCTACCATACATCAAATGCCACTGACAAAGAAGTTCACCTTTCCCCACTGTATTTTGTAAAGTTAATTACTGTTACCTCCTGTACAAATAACTTTTGAGAGGTTTGGGTGAAAAGTGCCAGGTAAGAAGAGCAGCTACTACTACATTGTTCTATGCAAATTTAATTAAAGTGTCTTAAGAACAGGAGTACTTTGTATCAGTAAATAAGTAAAAATGATTTTAACTCTGTCGCCCGATGCAGTACACTAACAATTTATGTGATCCAAGGTAAGTTGAAACTCTTCTGAAAGAATGCAGAACTTCCTCCTCCCAAACTTTCTCTACTAGCAAATTACATTATTCCAGGGCAGACTTTTTGGTTGTGTTTTAGGTACTTTAAGCAGTCAACTTACCATGTTTAGATACAAGTGGAACTTCAGCTCTGATGTTCATGGCCTTGTCATGCTCACTGAGGATTATTACCACATCCTTTTAACATACATCAATATCAACCCAGAAACTCAAAGAGAACACTCTAATGACTTGAAGAAAAGTATTTCTGTCATGATGAAATGCAATTTTGTGTGTAATTTTTTTTCCTGTTTTAAAATCAAGTCCTTCTTCACTAATACAACAGAACAGTGCAATGCAGTAAAAAGGACTTAGCCTGTCTCTACTTCATGAGAGCAGTGCAAAACTGCAGGGACAAATCTGGCTGCTCATCTGTATCCACTGTCAATTTAGAGGGCTCCTAGTGGGACTGATGGTACCAGGGAAGGATGTGGCAATGATGATGAGGGACTGGTACTACATCTCTGCACTTCTGGACTTCTGTAGTCCTGCTCTAGCTCCTATTGACCCACGACAATCAAGAGGGTAGCCTGTGGGGACCACTGAATGTGAATTTAGAGATTTAGAAAAAAGGGGAGAGGGATATCTGTATGACTCATGCTGATGAAACCTCCTGGCACTTTAAGACTCCTCACAAACTGCTGCAGCATTTGCTGGGCACTTGGGTGTGTCTGTTGGAAGTGACTGGGAGGGGTGGTAACTTCCTCAGCAAGCACAAGGTACATCAATTTAAATGCATAATGAGTAATGGATTTAATTTGTAAATTCAAAAAATCTATTTCACAATCAAAATAAAGCTGTATATTTGGGGACGATATGCTGATTCTGTATATGTTGAAACAGCTGAAATCCAAGCCACTTAAAATACAGAGTCCAGCATAGCCAGGATTTCCATAATCCTTATTGCTAAAATGAGAGATTCTGAGCAATTTTGCAAGAGTTGTAAAAAAAATCCTTTCAATTTGCTTCAGTTTTCTACAGGCATCTACTTGGGTTTTTGTGGAGGAAAGCTTCTAAGGGTTTTAAAGCATTCCTAATGATATTAATACTTTATTCAGCACAACTCTTGGTGCTTGGGACCTTGAAAGCAAGGATAATAAAGTGATGCTATTGTGTTAAGAACAAACTTATCATCCTGTGTAACAGGAAAGTTCATAGAATAATAAATGGGAAGTTGCTAGGAAAAAAGCATGTGAAGTAAACCAGAAGATCCTGGCTTTGCAAAAAGAGCTAAACTTATGCAGTGATCCCTAGTTCTTCGGATATCATGCCATTGTAACTGAACAGTATAAAGTGATGGTTGCTTGCTCTGAGCAAAGCTTGCATGCTGGCAAATACAGTCACAAAACTGCTGGGCTAAGGGAAGTGTTAACAGCTGGTTCAGCCAGTTGTGCTGGTGAGGCTCTTCCATAACCTGCTCAGTGAGGCCTCACTCATGAAACTGTTGAGTTCTGCTCTGGGGTGGGAGTGTTCAGGACAGTCCATCTGTGCAAATAGACTAGTGTGCACCTAACTTCAGGATTTGTGTGTTCAGCTCTGCTGAAAACAACCTTTACACTGGTACAGCGGAGCCAGGGCTGAAACCCTCCC
Organism: Campylorhamphus procurvoides; assembly: GCA_013396655.1. NCBI lineage: Eukaryota > Metazoa > Chordata > Aves > Passeriformes > Dendrocolaptidae > Campylorhamphus > Campylorhamphus procurvoides. The sequence continues at coordinate 142,437 of WBMV01000138.1, forward strand.
TCTCCAACTGGAGATTCTTTTGTGTGTTTATGTGTGTGCATGGGTTGTTTTTAACCCCTCCTGTAGCATATATTGCTTCTGATCTCCGTCCAATATCACTGCCAAAGCACATCCCTGTTGAAAGAACCATAGGAACGTTGAGGTGGTCACAGAAAGCACGTGCAGCAACAGAGAAAGAGTGTGGGTGGCAGTGTACAGAAAAAACCCTCTCTGAATGGAGACCAAAGCTCTGAGAAGCTAGACGTTGTAGCTGAAGTAACTGCCTTGACTACCCAGCAGTATTTTTCTGCAGAGGATAATGCCCTGGGGACACATCAGAGTCTGGTAAGTCAGTTTAAACTGGCCACAAAGTGGGTTTGGGTGACATTGGCAATGGCCAGTTCTATTACAGGACAAACCAGTGCTAGCCTGTGTCACTACAGAAATGCTCCAGGGGCATCTAATGGCTACATGATGCACTGACGAAGAAAGCAATCGCACCCAAACATTGCCCAGCTGTTCCCCACTAGCCTGATCTATCCAATCCCAATCCACACAGGGATTTCAGTCTATTTTATCACCTCCTCCTTCTACCCAGGGCATCTTACTTATTGCTTATGCCCACCCTCTTTGTATCCATGGAGCTATCTTTCACAGAAAACTTACAGTGTTCAGTGACATTGAACCATCCAGTTGCTAAAATTCTGTGATGTGGGAAGAACTTGTAAAACAGGTAAAACTTCTGACAGCTTGAGCTATGTCTTCCTGGTTAGTCATTTCTGAACCCAGTTTTTCAGTCTCCATGGTTTGACTTTTTAGATAGAAATCTAATTAAGCACAGAGTAATCATAACATCACTAGACCAAGTTTATGTAAGTACCTATAATAACTATAACTAAGTTTCACTGACACATTTCCATCGATCAGTACTATGGAGGAGCAGCAGCTAGAGAGGTTTAAGTTTCTCCAGCAGCAAGCCTGTCCATTTTTTTTTTTTAGGTATGGTTCTGACTGCTTTTTTTTAAGCTTATGGGTTGGTCATATTTTTATTTGTAATCTGCAGTGGTATTGTGAAAACTCATAATTCAGAGAAAACAAAGAGAATGGGGAAGAAAGCTTTCCAGGTGTCCAATACACAAAGCAACACTGCCTGACATCATCAAGGCTTATTCTGTCTTATAGACTTGATTTTGTAAGCTTAAAAAGTAACTTCTGTTTCAAAACATTTATTCACAACCTTATTTGAAAAGAGCCCAAACCCAAACCTACAAAAAACCCACCCCCTAAAAACCAACCAGCCATTCCTCAGAATGCCCAGCTTCACAGCCACAAGCCTGCCTTTATATAAAAACTCACTTGCACTGGTGTACACTCTCACTTGACACTTCTCTGTGGGCCGCACAGGCTTTGCGTGCTAAGAACACTGCAGGAGGAGCCACTACCAGTAGCCAAACTTTCCACTTTTCAGAAAACTTCCTGGAAATTTCTAAGACTACCAGCTACAATTCTGCTCCTCTCTTACTGAGTCACTTCTGTTAAATGATCACTTTGCTGTAGTATTTTAAATAAGACCTAATGAGAAGTTTCATTATAATTCTTAGCACAGGTTTTCCAGTTGTTGCTGTAAGGAAAACCACAGGTAGTTACAAGCCTGTTAATAGAAACCTCTGACATGAGCAAGAACTAAGCTGACTGAAATCCTGTCTAATATATCAATTTCTTTATCATCTGCATTTCTCTCAGCCCAGACAACGCAGATGTTGTTTTGCTTTAGTTCACCAACTTAATTTTCAAAGTCTTAGTTCTGCAACAATTTTTTTTCTCAAAAATTACCGAAGAAGGATGATTTGATTAAACAGTTTTACTTGATAATAAGAAACTTTTATATCAACCTCAGGTTGTATAAATTGTGTGGGGAAAAATAGAGGCTAAATAATTGACTTTGTCTTGCCTGGACCATTGAAGTCACCTACAACATAAGCAAATACATATTCCACGTTCAAAATTTACTTGCGCTTTTTTTTTTTGAGGTGAAAAAAAAAAGCCCTGATGGTAAGAAATTAGCCAAAGTTACTCAAAAAGAATATGTATTAAAGTGGTATATTTAAACAAAAGATTCTTGCTTTGTCTCTGTGTTCAGACCACTTGCTTCTACTTTGTTTGGGTCAGTTTCTGTCCATGTACTCTTCGAGGCGCAAAAGCCACTTATTCCAGTACTGCGAGCACAGATCAGGATCCATGAAATGTGGATGAGCAGGGGAGCCGTTCTTATAGGCAACCACAATGAGTCCACAGCAAACCTACATTCAAAAACAGATGGCTGTCAGAAATTCAACATTCATATACAATTCTAAAAACTAAATCTCACAAAACATCATCTTAACATATACATAAGAAATGGGGAATAAAAAAGGGCAGTAATTCACCATAAATACTTGGAGACTAACATTCAAATGCTCCAAAAACGAGAGTCCAAAGCTCTGACTAACTTCAGTGAAAACCAGAGGACATGAACTTCAAGTATGAGTGATATTCAAACCTTGCAGATGCTGATAAAATTCCCAGTGACTAATAAGGTTTTGCCTGGGGCCATATAACCAGACTGAAGCACTCTCCAGCGTCACTCTGAATGGAAACGATTACTTAGGTATGTTCTGACATCTTTCATACCTGATAAACCCAAAATCCCAAATACCAAACTGCCAGCAGGAGTGAGGGGCAGAAGGCTAATAGTAGGATTCCAGAATTACTGCCCACATTTCACTCTATTATGTCTATTAAGTGCTTCTGTTTGCTTACCTCTGCAGTATTCTAGAAAGTCCTTTGCACAACCAATGAAATAACCTGCTCTCTTGTGCTTCATATTTTCCCCCTTCAATGTTTGTATTGAAGTAAAACTCTTTCAGGCCACGTAGACAGGCTGGAATTGCATTTGGAGTCTTTAAAAACATTATTGCACTATCTTCTGATTAAGTGATTCACAACATGCTGCTTTCCCCTGATGAAACATGGTACATCTTTCAAACACCAAGTCCATCATTTAGTTCCTCATTTGCTAGTGCGATATACCAATACCTGATGCAAGCAAGGCCCTCACACACCATTTTCCTGGTCACAGGCGCTTTTGTTTTATTACTTCTCCTGCTCCTTCCTACTCCGTACACAAGGGAAAACCACACAGAACAAAGCACAGGGGATTGCCCAGATGCCAAGTCACTGTGAGTTCATCTGACTCCCTAAGACTGAGCTTCCTTTGGTCCCACTGAGCAGGTCCTTAAAACCACTGAAAATACACTGCTAACAGCCAGTGGCAGCAGGATTAGGAGGAGTAGCAGACTTATTTTACAGTATGCCATCTTAACCTGATCTAAGACTGGGCTCCTTTGTTACAAATCCTACCAACAGTTCCATGATGGACAGCAGGTTCTAAAGGCAGTGGGCGGGGAGAAATGAAGATGACGCAGGTACTGTTGCTTGTCTTGGCAAGCAGCAGGCCTACTCACCTGGAAGTCATAGTTGGCATCATGATTTATGGCTCCAATATATGCTGCAACCTGTAATGGGTTGTCAAAAGTACTCTTCAGAAATGGCTTCGGTTTCTCTGAAGTTTTCCAGTCAATCACACACAACTGGCCTCTGCATAAGAAGACAATGTTTTAAACTTCAGTTTAGTCACAAGTAAGAAATAAGGAATGAGAGAGCACATAATCATTATCACTCTCAGCCTGTTTCAGCCTGATGTCACCTTGCTCATTATTATGTCCAAACATTTCTCTTTCACACTAATAGTTTAGATCTCAAAAACTAACACTTACTAATACCTGGTGCAGTTCCTAGTAAACACTGATGATCACTTAACCCTGTCCCACTCATACCCTGCTCCAGTAAGGAACTCTCCACAAGAGAAAAACAGCACTTCTGCCATCAGGTTCATCCAGGAGAGTTAATCTGCTTTGCTGGTCCTAGAGATCTGTCCAGCTTCCCCCAACCGCTCAACAACATACCAGCTGTGGCCTGGGACAGGGCCTCCCATACACCACAGGCATTACAGGTATCAGGGAAGAGGCACCTCACCGATACTTGGCCACGCAGTCTACCAGGCCCAGATACTGCAGGGTCTCATGATGAACTCCACTTTCCAGAGCTTTCACTTCACTGATATCTTCTAAGACATGTTCCACACTTGATAAGTAGCCAGAAATAACATCATTTTTGCTCTTCTCCTTAGTTGCCATCTCTTCAGACAGGAATATAGATTCCAAAGCTGAATGAAAGAGCTCTCCTTGGAAGAAAAGATCTAAGAAAAACAGGCAAAGACACATTCCACATATTACAAAACATAGCTCTTAAATCAGTCCTGTTTTTTGTACTGAAACCCTGAGGATGTGGGGAGAAGGTAAGGCAGCAGAAAATAAATTTTCAACAATGAAATTAGTATCACTTATATTCATAACACTTTACTTTTTTGTCTCGCTAATTACTCAAACAAAATACGAGTTTTAATTTATTGCTTATTCAAAAGCAGTTGTGAATTTCTAGGAATTAAAAAGATTCTTGGCTGCTTTTGCTGCACTTGTGTATTCTGCCGTATCAGTTCATTTGAATGGAACTCATCTTCTGAAATGAGTGGGCATAGTTCTAGGAATAAGGGCTTATCTCAGAAATTATTCCAAGAAAGATAAATTTTCAACTGTTACATAAGGTTTATTATGCCACCTTATCCACTGAAGTGCTTTGGAATTAAAAAACTATAATCATAGGATATTGGTTTTAAAAAGCATAACAATTCATGTAAGGAACACTCAGATATTTATCAGCCTGGCTACTTATTATCCCCTAGGTCCATTCAGATCCCTTTCAGTCCTGCAGCTTGGAGGAAATCACCCTTGTATGTCTTATGAAATGAAAACCTCTAAATGCATGGCAATTTCATGGAGGAGGCTGCATACACTGGATAAACTAAACAGGTACTGAAAAATTTCACCATAAACAGCAGGACACTGCTTTTTAAATGTTCAAGCTTATATTATTTCAAAGTGCCTATTTCCATCTTGTTACAAAGTAGCTTTGTGTCTGCAAAGAGACTCGGTAACATCACCTGGAAAATACCTGTTTGTAAACAGATATTGGCAAATAGAGAAACAAAGTGGAGGCAGACAGGATTGAGCAAAGGATGTCTACAGTCTAATTCTCATTTCCCACGTGGTCCTAGAGCAAAGACCAGAGCTCAGATTCACTGATAACAGGTACACTCACAATATGCTCTTAAAGGATTTCCAAAACGCTTGACCTTTAGGGCCTGATACAGCCGCTATGTTAGAATATACATGCCAGTTCTATTCTGCTGTTTCTGGGTTGCAATCATAATGTAGTTACTTACTTTTGGTATACTCTTCAAAACCGTCTTTTCCAAGTTCCACTATCATTTTCTGCTTCCATCTTTCTAGATAAAAGACTTGCTGTGGAGAGAGAGTTTGCTGAAGAATACGGGTAACACTGGGTATTTTCATTTTTTGTAACGTGATTTTCCTGGGGAGGTTTGAATCACTGTTGAGAGGGGGAATTCTCTTGCTGGGGTTTATTAAAGGAACCCAATTTTTGGGAGTCTTTGTCCCATCTTTAACTGGATGTTTGTGTTTATCCAGTGGCCCATATAACAAATTGTCTTCTTCAAATATTGTCTCTGGTGTCTGGGTGCTGGTTTTATAAGACGTAACAGAGTGGACCAAGTTCTTGTACTTTTCTTGGTCAACTTGTTCATAACTGTTTGCTTTTTTCTTTTTACTATAAGTACATGCGGAGGTAGTCAGACATGTATATGGGAATTGCTTTTGACAAAATTGTATTTGAAAAAGTGTTTCCAGTTTCCTTGGTTTCCTGGACAGTATCTGTAGGAATTGCATTCTAAAAAGATGTGTTTGTGAACAGTTAGAGTTTTCTTTCTTCTGCTTGGAACATCTGGAGGTTACAATATTTTCCCCTGTGGAAAAAGAAATTTGTGATTTCCAGAGTCATAAAACTTTACCACCATCTTATTTTTGCCCTTGGCCAAACAAAGAATTGCTACGATCAAAATGTTGTCATACACTTTAAGCCACCAAAACTTCTTCAGATACACAAGAGAAGGAACCAATACAATGAAAAGAGGAAATGGTCCTGAAAAGAACAGGTGCTGGTCTGTAAAATCTGAAATGGGGCAAGCACGTAAGGATGTTGCAAGTAGCAAAAGCTAGGACATTCCTACAGCAACAGTATCCTAAGTGCCATGAAAGTAGATAGAAAAACCTCACAAAAGAGGGAGAGTGACACAAAAAAAAANAGAAGAGAAAGAAGCAAATCCACTGTCAGGAGGTATTAAAACTTCTAAGTTTACAGTGAATGCCCAACTTAAGGGGATCGCGGGAACAAGGTACTTCATGGAGAATAAAACCATGTTTTTCTTTTGTATACCTAGGAGAAAGCAGACAGCAGCAGAATACACAACTGTGAGATCTGAGACTAGAAAACCAAAGATAAACCAGATATATTTCAAATATCTTCAGGTTCAAATAAATCTTTTAAAGTTCAGAATAAAATATAAAAGTATTTTTCTAAACTGAGTTTCAAACATATTTGTGTTCTAAGACACTTAGGAAATTTAAAAGTAAGAACAGTATACCAGCAATACTGTACTGCATTGTAACCACAGTGCTAAGTCCTAGGAACGTTTTTGCACATAGATCAAATGTAACACCTTCATAGTGGCATTTCACTCAGCATTAAACACATGCAGAATTGAGGCCCTACTCTCCTACTTAAAGTTATCTGCCTACCATTAAAAAGTTCCCTCCATCTACTGCAAAGAAAGAACCCATGTTCACTGTCAGCTGCCATCAGCATTCTTTCCAGACAACCTTTTCATGTTATTCTGTCAATCCCCACACTCCTTACACAGCACTTCACACAGTGCCCAAGCTGTAGGTGCCATGGGAAACAAAAATATAGCATGGGGAATTATTTCATATGGACATATCCTGTGCTCACACACAACTCCTGTGGGGGTGCAAGCATCTGTCACACACAACAATTTCCAAAAATGGAGCTGTAACTGGCTGCAGCTGATTGGGTCAAAACATCTTGTAGCAAAAGGCTGAGACCTTGGACTTGGGTTTCATAAATATTGTTCTTCATCTGTGAAGGACAAAACCATCCAGCCATACAAGTTTAATTAGGAGAAGGCAGATATACTGCTTTTTTTCTTTACTGGCTTTACATTTTCACACTGACTTTGTATGGTTCAGGCAAGTAAAAATTGTTCTGTAACCGGATGGTGTGCAACCTGATACAAAAGTAACCTCAGAAAAGCAAATCCAAACCAGGAAAACACACTTAGAATTTCATGATCATGTAGCCATAGCATTTGTGAGCCAGTACCAGGTGCACTGCAGCCAGATTTGCCACTCTATTGTCAGATGGTCTCATTCAGTCTTTACCAAGGATCTCCTCAAATTACAATGCATATCAATCAAAACAGTTAATGATTTTAAAACTGCTTCAAGGTCCATAAGAGTAACAGAGGAAAATAATGAAAGTACCAAATAGTTAGTTCTGCTACTGATTTTTAATAGTCTGATTAGACATAAAGCAAGCCACCTCCAAGGGAAACCTTACCAGTTAAGATACTTTGAATGTATCACTTCCCTTTTTAACCATTAACTATAGTCAATATCAAAGTAATTCTAAAACTGCTTTCCTTATCCAGCAGAAATGGGCTGGGTGGAGTTGCACTTGTTATCTCACTTTCCAATATTGAACAAGAAGAATGGGCATGATCATCTGAGCATCCTCTGACTTTCATATTCCTGTGAAAACTACTCTCCTGCCTGCACATGAGAAAGTCATTAGTAAGGTGTGCACGAAAGGACAAACCAGACAATTAAAACTATTTTATTGCTACAAAAGTATGCAAGTTCTGCCAAAAAAGAGAAAAACTTGCTTTAGACAGTTTACACAGCAGCAAGAAATTAGAGTGTTTGTGCTCTGTAACTGTTCTGCTTCACTTCATGGACATGTGAGGAAGTTTTAAATTTTTTTGTGAAACATAACCAAATTTCATGTTTCCTCTAATTTCTTAAATGATGTCATAAGCTGTTTATACAGCTCAGCTTGCTAGAAATTTGTAACAGCGTAAAGAGATAGTTTTTATGTTATATATGTTTCAATTCTTCAGTTCACCTTAGGTTTTCAGTCAGTGAATTTTGCATGTCTTCACTATTACTACCAATTGCTTCAATAAATATAAGAAGCTCCTCATGTTTTGTCATTTTACTATCATGGAACAGCTCACTTCTGCAAAGCTGCTACACCAGCATTCACAGCAACTCATTCTTCTATCACATTTTTAAATAGTGTTGGAATGGGATTGGTTACCTGGCAGAATCTGCCCCTTGCTAAAAACGAAATAATGAATGAAGGTTTCACATTACAACAGGTGTCAGTTTGCTGTAGAAGGTAACAAAAAGCAGTAGAAGCAGCAAAGAGATACATAAAGGTCAGGCTTTCATACCATAAGAAAATTGCTTCACTGAATTTTTTTCATCATAAAAAGCAGTGCAAAAGAACTAATCTCTCCTCTCTTGGGATTTACCTCTAAATAACGCTGCAATTTAAAATAAACCAGGAAAAATATACTCTTATTCCAATATAATAGTGTCCATGCTTGTAGTTTCTCTGGCTGTTAGAAGACGTGTTCATTAATGGTCATTGGGTACGTGCATTAATCAGAACAGAAAAAATATTGGGTCAATGACTGTGTATTTGTTGTATCAGCCATAGCACAAAAAAAAAGTTTATTCTGGCTTTTTGGCAGCTGTAGGAAGCAAGATGATACCTGGTTCCACATAAAATTCACGTGTAGTAAGCTGCCCCTCAACATCCTTTAAGGAATAAATTGATACCAGCTCAGTGTTTTGAATCATGGAACTATTGAAATATGGAATATTAGGAGCCCTAGAGCTAATTTACTGCAACACTGATGCAGTGCTTCAGTGACTAGTATGAATTTTGATTTAACAGTGTACACTACCCTGGAGTAATACCTGTGGAAATGTTTGTGCACTCTATAAACTGAGCTACCACGAGAGTTTGTCATCTCCTGTCCTGTTTTATAAAAGGAAAGAGGTTCTCAGATTGCTAAAAAATTCCAGCTGCATAAGGAATCACATTTTTTTTCATTAAATCACAGTGACATTTCTGTGCAAATAACTCACATTTACAAGAAAGAAATGGAGGTGGAGTGGTCTGGATCTACTGTCGCCCCCAAATAAGAGACTTTCATTGATATTTCCCTCTGAGGAAATGTCCTCCTTCTCTCTGAAAGGGTTTGTGGTTGAAGACTGGCAGAATTGCTTCAAGTGTTGGATGATGAGCCACAATGGAGAACTGAACACAAAATAATCTGGAGGAAAAAAAAAGGAATAAAAAAAGGAGGATTTAACTTTCCCAAGCAAGTTGACTTTGCAGTTCCAACAAAAACTGAGCTAACAAAACTGAGGAAATGTTTTCCCCTGATAGGAATGAGTGGCTTAACAGAAGGAAATCAAAAGGACTACTTAAGAAAAAATTTCCATCCATAAAAACCTACCTCTCACTATGGGTTCACACGATAACCAGAATGGCTTTTTCTCCACAGCCACCTATCCAGGAAAGAAAAGCACTGGCTTACTTCAGAGATAATAAGAAAGACCACCACTAAACACAGCTACAGATATGTTGCCCTTTGTCCCTAATTCGAGGAGAACAAATCCACTGATGAATGTATAACTTTAACATCACAGCTTTTCTCTTGAAAAAGTAATACTAATTGATGCAGAAAAGCATCAATTAGTCCCTATCTTCTCTTTCTCTTTTTTTCTAGTTATAACTTAATAAGGTAGGGCTTTGACAGTTGTATCGCTTTTAGAACTTTACATACTTGCCCATTCCCTAACCCCTCAACCTCTCTTCCTTGGCTCTCTGCAGTTTGTAAACTAAATTATCGAATCTATCTGCGTTAAAAACACACCTCCATATTTTAGGAAGTCTAGAGCACAGAGAAAGAAAATGTAGCAACCCAGTTTAAAGCATAAGGCCACAGAGCTACCCTGAACCAAAGGGACAAAAAGCTTCAGTTCCCAGTTCAAGCATCATTCCCAGCTCAGCACTGGGAATGGAATTAGTGAGAAAGAGAGTTGTAACAAACCGTCAGCGTTTTTGGCGATCTGTGAGAGCTAGGCTAACACCGGTGACCACCTAGTGCTCTCCAGCAGACAACCTTTCTACACGGGCACCAGCTGCTGGGACACGCGACAGTGCCGGATAGCCCACCCTTGTGCAGCGCTTCCCTCCCGGATAAGTCAGCCTGGACAAGAAGCTCCGCGGGACGCAGGAATGCCCACCCAGCCACGGCAGCCCGGCCATGCGGCGACTGGTTCAAGGCAGGGTTCACCGCTCGGGGGTGCAGGATGGGCCAGGGCAGCCCCGGCCCGACTCCCTCTCCCTGTCCCTGTCCCTCACCCTCACGACCGCCCGGCCCGGCCCCCAGGCCCTCACGACCCGCAGCCCGCGTTACCTCCGCCACCACCGCGGGGCCCAGCACGCAGGCGCACTGGGCCCAGCACGCGGGTGCGCTCGGCCCACCGCGCACGCGCTGCCCGCCGCCTCCTGGGAGTTGTAGTTCTCCTGCGCCGTCACCACCCCCAGCCGCTCCCACGTCATTGGAGCACCCCGAAGTGTGAGACATGGGCGTGCCTGCTCTGCCGCTGTCTCCCTGGCTGTTGTGTGAAGGCCTCTAAGGAAAACAGCCCCAAACTTTAAATGCAAAGAAAAATTGAGCGTTGCGGTGCCATCTTGGATGAAGGCAAGCAGCGCCCTGCCCTCACCCAAGATGGCGGCCGCCCGCGGGGGGTGTGGCGGCACCGGCTCCGCCCCGGGGTATATGAGGAGGAGGCGGTGGCGAGGAGTAGGAGGAGGACGGGGAGTGGTTGTGTGTGTTCGGAGAGATGGCTCTACACCGTGGGGACGCGCAGGACAAGGTGTGGGTGACGGCCTGGGCCCGGCTAAGGCGGGCGGCGGGGGCGCAGCAGGGCTGGTCCCGCGGGGTGAGAGGGAGCTCCCTGCTCCCTCTTCCTCCGGCAGAGCTGGGACAGTGACAGGTTTTTATTTCTGCTCCGTTTGGGGTTTGTTTTTTAAATGTTAGTTACCTGAGTCGCACCAAGGTTTCCTGAGGGCAGGGGGGCAGGGTTCCGGGGGCGAGCGTGGATTGCAGCTCCTGAAGGGAGAGACCCCGGGGAAGATAAGGGCGTGGGGCAGGATTAAAGCCGGAGTGGGAAGGAGGAACAGGAGAGAAGGGCCGTGCGAGCCGCCCTGCTGGGCTGGGGCAGGAGGACGGGACAACCAGGGCCCTGGAGCTGCGGGAACTGGGCCCGGCGAGGGATGCAGGAGCAGGACCTGCCCATGAGGACCTGTCCCTGGGCACTAGCAGGGAAGTGCAATTGTGCTGCAGGGGGTTTAGCCTCAGTGGGGCAGCTGCCTCATGTGTCTGTGACCAGCCTTCCTGGTTGTGTGCTCTGGGTTGTTTCGTCTGGCAGCTGTCACTTCAGCTGCGGTACCTCTCACCCTCGGCTGTCACATCAGTAGCTGACTTGGTTTTCCTTTCTCTGTGGTAGTGTTTGCAGCTTTAAGTGCCACAGAGCCTTTAAAGCAGCATGGGGTGTTACCTAATGTTCTAAGACTCTCAGCTTTTCAGAGGAAATGCAAGTTAAATGCTAGAACAGGAACTTTGTGAATTAATGTGTGTGTAATGTAGACAGTGATTTGAATTATTTCTCAAGCTGCATGGCTTAATCTACTTAAACTGCCTGATTTAATAACTACCCTCAACACACCTTGAACAGAAGGTAAGGCAGCCCTGTAATAGTGAGCTGCCTATTTGCCTTTCATATTGCTGCACCTTAATGCAGTTTTGCATTGTGACTAAGCTTAATTCACTTGCAGAAAGATGACTTTGTTTTAAACTGTTAGGTATACTTAAGTCTCTTCAGTCTGTGTTTTCTCCAGCTTTTTGGAACATATACATTAGCTGACTTGAGGGTTAGAAATACACCAGATTTTATTTACCAGTTTAGTAACTTCCTATAGATGATTTCTTTTCATGTGCTTCCCTTCCATATGAATCTTGTTTTGAAACAGTCCTGATCCAGTAGACTAGGCAAATATTTATAGATCAGGTGTTTTCTAGTAGTTTGCTTTGAGTTGGCCAATGCTTTGTTTTCTGCTGCATGTGAAACTATTTGTGTTAAAGTGTCTGCCGTTTAAGAATACTGGATATGAGTATTAGGCTTGCAGGATCTGCAGGTGATGGGTGGAGGGGAAGGTCAAATATCAACTCTCTTGCAGAAGTTGGTAACTTTTGAGTGTTTGCATGCCTTTTCAACTTATCAAGAAGGAATATTAGGGGGAGGGAATAATGCTTCGATAGTGAGGGCTGGAGTGGCTTTAAACTCTAATGTTCAATGGACAAAAATTAACTAGTTTGTTTCAGGTTATAGGGCTGTCTTGGGATTGCAGAAGCAAGAAGGAGGATAGAAATACTCCTATCTTGTTTGTTCTGTTTAGGTAAAGAAACAGCAAACATGAAACTAGTGTGTAGCCAGTAGATAAAGCCTATGCCTGTAAAGAAAACTTCATTAGGTACTGACCTTGAATAGGAACCACTGGTAAGTATAAACTGAAAACTGACCCTGAGGAGGCAAAGCAGGAAAGGATCAGAATATGTAGGGAGGGCAGGATAAGGGTGACTGGAAGTGCAGTGGGAAAGAATGTATAATTTGTCATGGAGAGGAAAAGGCACTTCAGAATGTGAAGCAAGTAATGAGACTGCCAAGCTAAGCTTGAGTAAATACCCTGTTATTTCCTAATGTTGATGGCTTGATAGTATTTTAAGGCTTGAGTTTGCAGTTAAAATGTTCTAGATCAGAATACTGAGAGTGTGTATTGTAGCCCCTCTTTCTCAAAGCAATCAGTGGAAGACAAAATGCTGTCCTAGCCTGACATAGTTTGCTGTTATAACTCACAAACTGTGATTCTCCATGCTGGGCAAATTCTGCAAGATGGTCTGAAAGGAATGAGGGCATACTAGGTCTTGCCTATGCTTAGCAAAAAACCTGCTTCTGCATGCTGCTCGGCCTGAAATCAAGTAGGGAGATGAACTGCTAGCAAGGTGAAAGCTACTGGTTAAGGATAATATACTATCAAGGATATACAGCCTCCATGAAGCTGGCCCAGCAGTTTGGCCTAATGACACAGTTTCCAGTCCCTGGAAGGTGAAGCCAGCATGGTGAGGCAATATTTCTGAAACTCCCTATCACCAGCTCTGGCCTCACGGCTGGAGGGCAGCAAAACGTTCTTGTGGATGCTGACTGTGGCTTCAGGGTTTGCTGTCTTTGCACAATTTCCATTTTAGTCAGACATGCTTTGTGTTACAGCTGGCATATGGGCTAAGAGTGCTTAGCCACAGGCTGTGCTTTATAGGCACACTACTGTAGCATGGTGGATTTGGCCTGCATGGCCAAAGCTGTTGCTTGACCTCTCAAGCTGGGGAATCTGTGGGTTGCGTGGAGGTGTCCTATGTGCGGCTAGGTGGAGCCGGGTAAGCTAGCAAGGCTTTTACTTGGAATATGGGATCCTTGGATGTTTATAAACATTCTTCCCTCTTTACCCCTTCCCTCTGTAAGGAGGCATGTAACTGCTTGATTTCTGTAGAGTGATGCAAAGATCCCTCTGACAGGGGAGCCCAAGCTATCAGGTCAGCTTATTGCACAGCCACCGGCAACAGGTGCTCTGGCTGTAGAGGTTGCCTTCTGCTTACCTGGCAAACATTGCACTTGGTGAGGAATGCCTTTTCAATGTGTTTAAATTGAACTCTTATTGGTTCTTTAAGCAAAGTAATTAAAAATCTTGACATCACTGGAGTTCTACAGTCCAAAGTCACAAATTTGGGAAAGCATTTTCTATAGTGTAAGTAGCAACATGAATACTGGTTCAATTTTTCTGGTTATTTGCAACCTGGACTACTTCAGGACTGTTCAGTTAGAGATAAGGGCAAGCCTGTCATGAAGGCTGCAAAATCAAAACTTCATATATACTATGTTGGCTCTTTACTTCTGCATGTGTGCACTGTACTTTCAGATGTCTTTTTAATATCTTGATTGAAAGATTGAATATGACTGAAATGTAGTTCCAGCAACTAATGCTGCTAATATCTGCTTGCCAGTTACTCTGCAAGTGCTGGTTAACTCTTGGGTGTCAAGAAAAGGCCCTCTGGAACTGATTGCTCTGTATAAACTGCCAGAAAGTGTTATGATCTTTTAGTGCTCTCTGGAGGGCACTTAAACTGCTTTAATTAAAAAGACTTCTCTGTAAAAAGTAATAGATTCTGGGTAGTGGCAGATGTAATTACTACTGAAGTCGTGTTTGTGGGCTGTTGCTTGAACGACAGCAGGGAGGTGATCGGTAAGGGGAGAAAGTTTTTTTTAAGGTAGCTGACAATAAGCAGAAAGCTCTGACATGTGAACCCTTGTGGAAGGGATCCTTGCCTTGCTCTTTCCAAGAGTTTGGCTATGTGGAAAATCCCTGGAATAATCTTTGAGAACAAATATGTCTTCTTATTTTACTAGTAGTCAGATGTTATACACAGTTGCTTGCACTTGCAGATTCTTTTGTTAGAATGTAGAAGTAACATCGAGTCATCCAGAGCTGATGTTAAAACTGCAAATGGTGTAACTTTTTAAAAGTAGCAGTTCAGGGCTCTCAACAGAACTAAGCAGATTCAGTGGCTTAGGGTATTTCCTTCCAGTGGATGCTTGCAAGCAGAAAGATGTGTTTGCATTTGGGTGAGGCCTGATCAGAAACTTAATGTCGGTCAAGTAGAAGCCTGGGTAGCTGATGGGTGTCGCTGGATTGTACTTAAGTGATGCAACTTTTGTTTATTTGGGTTTTTTTTGTGGTTTTTTGTTTTGCCCTCCCTAGCATTTCTAACCGATAGAATAAAACCTAAGTGCTGTAAAAATCTGTCTGGATTGGGCACAGTAATGCTCTCTGCTATTTCCTGGGCTTCTAGATCAGGTGTTTATCATGGTCTCCTAATTAGTACCATAATATATATTTTTAGTCTTCTGGTCCTGAAACCTAGAAATGTTAATCAATGTGATTACTGTATGTTATTCTGAAGGACTCGACTTGAATGGTTTGTTTTAATTTCCAGGTTATACAGTTATGGTGGATGGTATCCGAATGGAATAGGGAGAAGTTTTTCTTGAATCCTCAAGAAACCCCAGGAGTCCTGAAACAAGTCACTAATGAGGCCTGAGCCTAGCAGTGGGAGGCATCCATTTCTGTAGTCATTGCAAACCAGAAGTGGTTTTTGAGAAAGGGAAATGAAAGTGGGAGTACTGTGCTGGGTTTGAGTGAATGTTTCAGTTTGCAGCCCAGCCCAGCTGTTTCTCCTCTATTTAATCATGTGCTGCAAGTAAGGAGTAATCCCTTCCCAGCTGCTGAGCTTGGGTTATATCCCCGTGAGGGTGTGGAGTGACAGACTGGTTTTTTTGTAACTGGGATGGAGAAATTCNAGTGGTTTTTGAGAAAGGGAAATGAAAGTGGGAGTACTGTGCTGGGTTTGAGTGAATGTTTCAGTTTGCAGCCCAGCCCAGCTGTTTCTCCTCTATTTAATCATGTGCTGCAAGTAAGGAGTAATCCCTTCCCAGCTGCTGAGCTTGGGTTATATCCCCGTGAGGGTGTGGAGTGACAGACTGGTTTTTTTGTAACTGGGATGGAGA